>VDFB02000015.1:486824703-486894261 GCA_007258455.2 Sequoia sempervirens | reverse complement strand
AAAATAAAAAAATCTGGCACATACGGACATGTGTCTACTTATATTGAAAAATTAAGAAAAAATAATAATATTTTTCTTATACTTAGGTTGGTCAGACATGTTGGCAAAACAAGGATAGACAACTAAGAGGGGGGGTGAATCAGTTGTCACGGAATATTCAAACTTTACACACTTAACTTAATCTCAAATCTGATGAATGAATAGTAAAATATTGACAATCAGCACATTAGAAACACAGAGAACACCAAGATTTTTTTACGTCAAAACTCTATTAGGGGAAAAACCACAGTGGATGTCAATCCATAATATTATACCCTGTTAAAAGTATAAAGATTAATAATGGGAATGCAAATGCATTCAGACACACTGCCTAGAGGTCACTGCTCAAATACAAGAGGGCTCACTACCTAGAGAAGACACAATGTCTTACAGAAATTTGGATTAGATCCACAGGGTATGAACTAAGAAAATAGTTTCTACAAAAGCCTAATTATAGTTTCAGTTAAGCACAAAAACACACCTTCACACTTCGCTCAAACTTCTTCACACTTTGCTTTACAATTGAATGACTAGAACACTATTCGCACATCTGCACTTTCTTTGGCATACATTCAAACTTATGCACACTTTACTTCACTAAAAAAATGACCTTTATATATCTGCAACATGGATTTACATCAACAACTTCGTCGACCAGAAGAAATATAAAAATATAAAACATACATGCAATGTCAACCCAAATTTATAAATAAATTTTCAATGTGAATCAAACACCGTTAGCCAATATTATGTTGTGACCCAAAACAACATCCTCAAGCACACCAAACATTCAAATTTTAATCTCCAAGGATCCACAACACGCTACAACCACCATGTCAGCCAAGAACTAAAAAAATTGAACACACAAGAGAAAAATCATTGACCACAAGCACACCGATCAACGCGGATGTGCAACAAAGATAGAGCATGATCTACAAACATCCACAAGAATCAAGAACCAACAGAGAAACATTAACAGCAACTGAGATTACTAGAATCACACCAACTTCAATTAGGAACACTAACTGAAACCACAGAAAAACTGTCAGAACACAAATCTTCATAACTCAAACAAATCTTCATGTAGACCTTTGAAACATTCGGTGGATAAACTAGATACACTCAGCACTAAACCCTTTAGTCCACAATGATTGATCTTCAACATACTGATCAAAACACCTTCATGACCTTCACTATTCCACTGGTAACCTACAGCTCTTTTTTTAACAATTTTCTCAATATCCTCGACATATACAGCCCACAATACCTCAATGCTAATAGTGTTGACATCAATGACAACCACATATTAGCAGCACAACCACAACATCCAACAATCTCCCCCTTTGGAATTGATGGCAACACATGATGTGAAAAATACCATCAACACAACTCTCAATCAGCACTTACTCCTTAGATTCTGACTCTTCTCCTCATGTTGTTTTTCACATTGCACTTCTCCCCCTTTGACATCAATGGCAAAGATAAGCATTATCTTTCCACATGCAAGCTCTGAACCACATATCTGCACATCTAACTACTCCCCCTAAACAGCAGCCATGGAAACATTAATTTGAATTAGAATATGATCATGAAATGCATGGATTGATGCAATACAATGTATTGCTAGTTCATATCAAGAGGGGTAATCACCCCTATCATCCCTTTGAGATACTCAAAAGTATCCCTTAGCAATGAATCGATGAAAATGTCTACAATTTGTTCTTTGGTAGGAACATAATCCAGTTTGACTTCTTTCTCACTCACTTTCACCCTCCGGAAGTGAAACTTGATTGAAATATGATTGGTCTTAGAATGTAGCACCGGATCCTTTGAAATGTTTATTGCACCTGAGTTGTCATAGTATATGGAAATAGGCTCATCATATACTACTCTGATGTCTTTCAGCATCTGTTCATCCACAACACTTGAGTATAGTTATTTGCAGCAACAATATACTCTGCCTCAATAGTAGATAGGGAAATGGAATTTTTCTTTTTACTCAACCAAGACGCTAGCTTCTTCCCTAGGAAGAAGGAACCACCACTAGTGCTTTTCCTATCATCTACATCTCTTGCCCAATTCGCATTAGTATAGGCACTCAAAGTGAGATCATCATCTTTAGGGTACCAAATCCCAAAATCAACTGTTCCTTTCAGATACCTAAAGATTCTCTTTACAACATTCACATGAGATTCTTTTAGATCAACTTGATATCTAGCAGCCATACACACAACATTCATGATGTATGGTCTGGTATGAGTTATGTAGAGTAATCCACCAATCATTGACCTGTACCTTGTTTGATTTTCCTTAGGATAATCATCATTATGTGTTAGCTTGCATTTGGTTACCATGGGTGTACCAATAGGCTTCGATTTTTCCATGCCAAACTTCTTTAGAAATTCTCTCACATATTTGGACTAAGATATGAAAATCCCATTGTCTATCTGAGTGACTTGCAATCCCAAAAATAACTTCATCTCTCCAATCATACTCATTTCAAATTCACTCTTCATTTCATCAGCAAACTTCATACATAGATCATCATCTCCTCTAAAAATAATGTCATCAAAAAAGACTTCAATAATCAACTCTTTATCATGATCCATCTTAAAATACAAGTTGTTGTCAACAGTACCCTTATTGAATCAAATCTTTAGTAAATATTTATCCAATCTAGCATACCAGGCTTTGGGGGCTTGCTTGAGTCCATACATAGCTTTCTTCAATTGGCAAACCATGTATTCCTTATCAGTTAGTTGAAATCCATCTGGTTGTTCAAAATATACCTCTTCTTCTAACTCACCATTCAGAAAGGTTGAGTTAACATCCATTTTATATACTTTATAGTTCTTATATGCAACATAAGCAAGAAATAATCTTACAGCTTCAATTCTGGCAACAGGGGTAAAAGTTTCTTCAAAATCAATACCTTCCATTTGTGAATACCCTTTACATACCAGTCTTGCTTTATTCTGAACCACTTCACCTTGTTCATTTAGCTTATTCCAAAAGACCCATTTAGTACCAATCACATTTTTATCTTTAGGTCTGGGAAATGAATCCATGTATCATTCTTTTCAATCTGCATCAATTCTTCCTTCATAGCTTTCATCCAGTGTTCATCATTATAGGCTTCATTGACATTGTTAGGCTCAGTCTTGGAAATCAGACAATACTCTTCTACAATCCTTCTTCTATTTTGCACACCTTTATTCTTGTCTCCTATAATTTTATTTTCAGAATGATTTAGCCTTACATACCTCAAAATTTTAGGATTCTCTTGCACTTTTGGTTCTTCTATTCTTTCTTCTGCAATACCACTTGTCTCTCCTTCTTAACTTTCTTGATTTACCAGAACAATTTAAATTTGATTATGTGTCTAAGCATTCTTTCCTTTGTTCGTATTATCTTACTGGTCATTTGAATCATATCCACAATATCTAGATGATCTAGCAGAGTCTTCATCAACTCTGACATTTGTGCTTTCAACCATTTTCCCCAATCTTCTATTATAGCACCAGTAAGCCTTGCTTTTAGTAGAGTAACCTAGAAATATTCCTTCACCGCTTCTTGCATCAAACTTGCCTATGTCCTCATCTCTCTTAATATAACACTTGCTTCCAAAGATCTTGAAATATTTAATAGTAGGTTTATAACCAAACCATAGCTCAAAAGGAGTCTTACCAAAAATAACAGACATTTACCTGGTTTAGAGCGTATAGAGAAGTGTTTACAGCTTCTCTCCAATAGATATGAGGCACATTTCCTTATATCATCATTGTTCTAGCAGCATCCAGAATTTATATGTTCTTTCTCTCTACAACTCCATTCTGTTGAGGGGTTCGGGGAGTAGATAAATATCTTCCGATTCCATGCTCTTCACAGAAAGGATTGAACTCCCAGGTGATGAACTCGCCACCTCTATCTGACCTTAGAAATTTTATCTTCAAACTTGTCTCATTCTCTACCATAGCTTTGAAACTTTTGAACTTCTCTAATGCTTCACATTTTTCTCTTAAGAAAGCAACCCATATCATCCTAAAGTAATCATCAATAAGCAACATAAAGTACCTTTCTCCTTATATACTTTTGATTCTAGAGGGACTGCACAAATCAATATGCACCAACTCTAGTATTCCATTAGAATGATGTTTTCTCTAACAAGAAACTCTAGTATGTTTTCCCATCTGACATTCCTTGCATATTTTATTCATAGGCTTCACTAGCTTAGGTAGATATCTTACTACTTGAGTTGAACTTACCTTGAAAATGTTATCAAAATTCACATGCAACAGCCTCCTATGCCATAACTAGCTTTCATCTACTTAAGCAATTAAACAACTTTCACTAGCAACATTCAGTTGAAAAATATTACCCTTTGTTTGTGTCCCTGATGCAATTACATTTCCAGAGCTTCCAAGTATCCTGAATCTTCCATTTTTGAACTGAAGATCATAAACCTTATCCACCATTTGTCCAACACTCAAAAAGTTATGTCAATCCTTCAACATAAAGGACATCATCAGTGTTATGTTTACCACTAAGACAAATAGATCCTCTACCACGAATCACACCAGAATTGTTATCTCTAAATTTTACAACCCCATCATCATATTTCTCTAGATTTACAAATTTTCTTTTCTCATCAGTCATATGATGTGAGCATCCACTATCAATAAACCACTCGTCCTTTTCTTCAATTCAAGCTGCAAGAGCTTTCTCAACTTTAGCAAACTCGGTAGCCACTGGACCATTTTCCTTGATAGCAATGAAAACCCATTCATCTTCATTTCCATTTTCTTTATCAGATTCATCATCAGTTACACCTTCTTCAGCAAAATAACATTTCTTTTGAAATATAGGTTTTTAGTTCTTAGACCTAGGAACTCTTTCAGGACACCTTGAGGAAAAATGACCTATTTTATTGCAGGAAAAACATTTAATAGACAACTTTCCTTTATACTAACCTTGTCATTTTCCTTCTTTCTTCACAACTAGTGCTTCCAGCTCTTCTACCTCTCTTTCTTCATCTTCAAGTTGTTTCATTTCTTCCTCATACATTAATTTCTTTCTATAACTTTCTCCTAGATCATATCTATGCTTGTTTCTTCTGAATACTGTGGCCTTAAATGCAAATTCAGTCTTAGGGGAAAAATCACCAAATTCACTCAACTCAAAGGCAACAAGTTTACCAATCAGCATTTCTCTTCTCACAGTTGTTACTAATTTGAACTCTTCAATAGCATGAGCCTTAGATTTGTAGGAGGGAGGCAATGATCTGAGTACTTTAGCTACAATTTCTTGTTCATCCAGGGTACCAGTGTCACATCTAATACCCATCACAAGATCATTTACTCTTTGCATAAAAGAAGAAATATTTTCATCTTCACCCATCTTCATAGTTTCATACTTTCCTTTCAAACTTGTTAGCTTAGCAACCTTCACAAGTGCATCTCCTTCATAGAAAGTCTCCAGCTTCTTCCAAATCTCATGAGTTGTCTTTAGATCCATCACATTTGTCATTTCTGAATTTGTCAAAGCACTCAGCAAAGTTTCAATAGCCCTGATGTTAATCTTAGCCTATTTAATCTCATCAGGAGTGGAAGTACCATTCTGAGGAATAACATATTTTTTCTTTACAATATTCTAGAAGGTTTCACCAATACACTTCAAATGACACTCCATTCTAGCTTTCCACATAGTGTAGTTTATTCCATCAAATCTTGGATTGTCCTTCTTGTATGATGACATCTCAGATCACCTCAAGCTTTTAAAATTCTCCATAGGAACCTACTCTGATACCAATTGTTGTAAAAACAAGGATAGACAATTGAGAGGGGGGGTGAATCAGTTGTCACAAAATATTCAAACTTTACACACTTAACTTATCTTAATCTTAGATCTGATGAATGAACGGTAAAACATTAACAACCAACACATCAAAAACATAGAGAACACCAAGATTTTTTACGTGGAAACCTTGTTAGGGGAAAAACCACGATGGATGTCAGTCCACAATATTATACCCTATTAAAAGTATAAAGATGAATAATGGGAATGCACATGCATTCAGGCACACTGCCTAGAGCTCACTACTCAAATAGAAGAGGGATCACTTCCTAGAGAAGACACACTGTCTTACATAAATTCATATTAGATCCACAGAGTATGAACTGAGAAAATAGCTTCTACAAAGGCCTGATTACAGTTCCAGTTAAGCACAAAAACACTCTTTCACACTTCGCTCAAACTTCTTCACACTCTTCTCTGCAATCAAATGATTTGAACACTATTCTCACATCTGCACTTTCTCTGAAATATATTCACACATATGCACACTTTACTTCACTCCAATAATCACCCTTATTTATCCGCAACATGGATTTACATCAACAACTTCATCGGACAAAAGAAATATAAAACTATAAAACATACATGCAATATCGGCCCAAATTTACAAATAAATTTTCAATGCGAATCAAACATCGCCGGCCAATATTATGTTGTGACTCAAAACAACATCCTCAAGCATGCCAAACATTCAAATTTTAATCTCTAAGGATCCACAACACACTACAACCACCATGCCAGCTAAGAACACAAAAACTCGAACGCAAGAGAAAAATCACCAACCATGAGCACACCAATCAATGCAGATGTGCAACAAAGATAGAGCATGATCTACAAACATCCACAAGCATCAAGAACCAACAGAGAAAAATCTGCAACAACTGAGATTACTAGAATCACACCAACTTCAATTAGGAACACTAACTAAAACCACAAAAAAACTATCAAAACATAAATCTTTATAACTTGAACAAATCTTCACGTGGACCTCTGAAACTTTTGGTGGATAAACTAGATACACTCAGCAATAAACCCATTATTCCACAGTGACTAATCTTCAACGTACTGAGCAAAACACCTTCATGACCTTCACTATTCCACTAGCAACCTATAGCTCTTTCTTTAACAATTTTCTCAATATCCTCAACATATATAGCCCACAATACCTCAATGCTAATAGTGTTGACATCAATGACAACCACATATCAGCAGCACAACCACAACATCCAACAAGAAATACACCTGCTTCTTATCTTTTTTCTTAAAAATTTAGTACCACTGCATTGAAATTTCAAATTTTCTCAAAATAAATTTACTTTTTTCCAAAAAAGGACTAGTAGCCTAGAAACTACATTCAATTTGCTACAACTTTTGTTCTTACATATTTTTCAAATTATGTTAATAACCTATTCAATTTTTTATATCAAGTTTCCTAACTCTGATTTTCTGAATTTTCATCACCACTTAGAGGCCTAATTTGGACCCCCATGATCCTACACTGACTCAGATACTTGATATTCTTCATTGTTGACCATGCCTTTTAATGAGATTCATAATGAGGGGATTTTGACCTTGACAGGTAAGACAGCCTCTGATTCATAGACCACAAAAAATGGTGTGGCTCCTACAAGTGTTTGGATGTTGGTTTGATAAGCCCATAGGGATGGGTTTAGATGTAAATTCCAATCACGACCAGCTTTATTAATAGTCTTTTTGAGTATTTTCAATATGATTTTATTAGATGCCTCAGCCTGACTGTTTCCTTGGGGGTAATAGGGTGTGGAAAATCTTACTGGATAGAAAATTGGGAGCATAGTTCTTGGATGTCCTGATTTTTAAACAGGGTTCCATTGTCTGTTATTATCATTTGGGGAATTTCATACCTACAAATTAGATAATTCAGAATGAATTTTGATATCTTTTTTCTAGTGATGTAGGTCAATGAAATTTCCTCTATCCATTTAGTGAAATACTTTATTGTTGTGATAATAAACTTATGCCCATTGGATGAAGCCAGTGAAATCTTACCTACCAGGTCTAATCCCCATTGTGAGAAAGGCCATGGTGTGGTGTGGTTCTCAACTCTCGTGTTGCTGCATGAACATGGTCACTATTTTGTTGGCATTAACGACACCTTCTAGAATATTGAATGCATTCCTATTCCATGGAGGCCCAATAATATCTCATTCTGAGCAGTTTCTAGACTAGGTTAGGTCTGCTAGAGTGGGACCCTCAAAAACCTTCATGTGCCTCTTGTAAGGTTGTTTATGCTTCTTCTATGTTAAGACACCGGAGTAACATACCATCTAGACTATTACGGTATAGGGTATCTCCTAGGATTGTAAATCAGGAAGTTCTATGAGTGAAGGTTTTATTTTTAGTGGTCATTAGATCATGGCATGATACCATGCTAGATGTAGTCAAAGGTGTCTTGGTACCATGGGGAGTTAGGACCAATAACAACACATACCAATTCTAATTTTGTGATGTCGAATGTAGGTATGAGCAGTTTTTCTATGAGGAACTCATACTTAGGAACATTCTATGGAATATCAAGAAGTGATCCTATTGTTTGTTGACAAAGTATTCCTTGAAGCTATCCACCATCCTTTTATATGGCATTAGCTTGTCATCTTTTGTTTTGTATTCATTTTTCACCTATCTGATCACTAGCTTAGAGTATCTGAAAACATGTAGCTCTTTTATTATCCATTCAATGGCCATTTTGAGCTTTGTGATCAAGCTTCATACCTTGAGATATTGTTTGTACATGGGAAAGTGATCATGTATGCCTTGGGTATACTATCTCCATGTGGTGTGAGAAATAGAACATCTGCTCCAAATCCATGTTGAGTGTGGGACCCGTCAAAGTATAGAGTGCAATGGCCTATCTATTTTGTTATCAAGATGCTTTCATCTAGAAAGTCCACTGTGAGAGGCTTGTGATCCTCTATGGGTGCTTCGGCCAGCTGGTCTGCTATTATTTGTCCCTTGATGGCTCTTCTATCCACTTACTCTATATCAAATTCACTCAGGATCATCACCCATTTGGAAATTCAACTTGTTAGGGTTTCCTTTGCTAGTAGGTACTTTAGTGGGTCTACTTTTGAAATCAACTTTACCTTCCTATTTAAGATGTAGTGTCTCAGATTTTTTGTCACAAATACAATTGAGATACACACTCTTTCTATGGGCGAGTTTAGTTCATAGCCCACTAGTGTGCAGCTAATGTAGTAGATTGCACCTTCTTTGTTATCATCATCTAGCTAGGCTAGGAGAGCTCCCAACAATGCTTGTATGGTAGATATGTGTAGTACCATTTCCTTGTCTAGAATAGGCGGCATGAGCATAGGAGGAGTAAGTAGGTACTCCTTGACTTGTTAGAATGCTTGGTCACATCTCCCATCCCACTTGAAGGTGATGTCCTTGTGTAGGATATGATTGAAAGGGTGACATTTTTCTACCAGTTGTGCAATAAATTGCTTGATGGATTGCACTTCCCTTGTAAACTCCTTAGTTGTTTCAATGTCTTTGGTGGAGGCATCTCTATTATAGCTTTTACCTTTGTAGGATCTACTTTGATCCCCCTCCTTGACACTATGTACCCTAACAACTTTCTAGATGTTACTCCAAACATGCACTTCTTAGGGTTGAGTCTCAAATTATATTTTTCAAGTCAATCAAATACCTTTGCAAGATTGGTCAAGTGATTTTCCCTGTTGATTGACTTTGCTAGAATTTCATCCACATAGTCTTCTATGATGGTCATCATTTCTATTTAATATGTTGCTCTTGCATTCTTTTGACCAAATGGCATTACATTCTAGCAAAATTTCCCCCAAGCACAAGTAAATGTTGATTTGTGTTGATCATTTGGAGAGATCTTTATCTAGTTATATTTGGAGAAACCATCCATTAAGGATAGCATCTCATTCCCTGATATTAGATCCACAATCACGTCTATACTAGGAAGGGGGGTGTCATCCTTTGGGTGGGCTTTGTTTAGGTCTCTGAAGTATGTGCAGATCATATTGCCCCCAATAGGGTTTGACACTAGTACCAGATTTGATATCCATTCTAGATAATCAATAGGTCTAATGAAACCCACATCTAGCAGCTTCTTTAGTTCCACCTTTACCAATAATGCCATCTAAGGATGCATTTTTCTGAGTTTTTTCTTAATAGGCTTTGCTCCAGGGAAGACGGCTAGATGATGTACTACTAGTGTTAGATCTAGTCCAGGCATATCTACATAGTTCCATGCAAAGTTTACCTTCTTGGTGTTGATGAATGTTGTGAAGTTTTCTTTCTCTTCAGGATCAAGCAATGCCGCATGGTATGTTATCTCTGGTTCCTCTATTGTGCCAACATTTATTGACTCTGCTTCTTCTACTAAGAGCATTGATCTTTCTTGATATTCCAATATGGGGAGATTGAACCCTTCATCTTCGGGTGCCTCAAGGAGGCTTACACCATCAAATGCGTCCTTTATTTTCTTCTTTTTTGGATTTTATAGAGCCACACTGTGGTTTTCTCTAGGGGATCACACATTTATTTTAATGTTTTCTCTTTCATTTTTTGTGACTAGAAGATTCAATCTCTCCACTAAAGTATGCATCATGTTCGAGTTCCATGATAAAAATTGCTTTGTGATCTCCTGTTGGTATGTTTGTTTGAATTCCCGTGAACTTTGTGATGGCCTCTTCGATTTGGAATTGATCTAGAATAGGTGTATGTTGTTGTTGGTCCCAATCTATTAGTTGTGGGTAGAAGAGTGGTAGGCTATCATCATTGTCTACAAAATTTATAGAGGTTTCTGAAATGTTAGTATGGCTATGGTATCCTTTTCCCATTGGGTGTCTAGGTCGTCATTACTAGAAGTGGGGGAATCATATCCAGTGATAAAGGAAGGGGAATCCCATTCGTATTTGTTAGAGTCCATTCTGAAATGATAATAGATGTTGGGAATGGTTTTGATAAACTGGAGAGGGAACCTATCAATGCTAAATTTTTCAAACATGTCTTCGATGGGTAAATTGTTGTCCATGATATGGTAGATATCCATTGCCTTAATGCTCCCAGAAGTTTCTCATTTCTTAAAAGAGTTTGGTCCAGTTTTTGGAGTAAGCACGTCTTTTGGCTTATAACCTAGCCCCATATTTTTCTTTCTTCATTCCACTATGATAGGCTTTGATTAGCCTTGCTTGTGTAGCCCAAGGCCACCTATTCCTTGATAACCCATTTTTTTAGCTAATTGATAACCTCTTCTATTAGGATCAATTAGAGTGGGTTGTGGCTTTTCTAGTTCTTTTTGGTCCTCCTTGTAAATCATGGATGAGAAGTCCTCTTTGAATATTTATTCATCCTTCATGTCCCCACACTTGGTGAAGATTGTGGGTTTTTCTATCATTTACACTGTCTGAGTATGCTTGATCTCTTTTAGACCTCCATAGGCTTTTGGTGTCAGTGGAAGCATGTCGATGCACAAGGCTTGGTTGAAGTGGTAGTTTCCATTACCCCTGTCTAGTACTTGAACCTTGGTTTATGTTTTTAGTTGCTCACTTGATGTGATCTTGGTTGAGGTCGATGGTAGCGTGGAAGGGTCAACATATTAGAATGAGTGGAAGGCTATGTCATTACTAGGTATGTGTTGGATCTTATTATACTTCTCTTCCAGATTTGCACAAAAGTGGAAAGGTTCAGGATTAGCATATAAGGTCACCTCTTTTCCTTCATGGGGAAACTTTGGGCATTGGTGAAAGGTCAATGGTACTACTTGTAATGCATGGAGCTAAGGGTGTCCTAGGAGGAGGTTATATGGCAACTCAAGGTCAAGTAATTGACATGTAGTTATTGTGTTGGTCAGTCCTATCTGCACTGGTAGCCTAACTGTCCCTTCTGAATTCCTTTCAAGGTCATCATAGGCCCTTCTAGTGATACTCTTTCCTTTTTCTATAACATCATCAAAATACCCCAACTGTTTGATGAATTTAATGTACAGATGTTTAGAACTACACCATTATCTATCAATACCCGCTCAACCATGTTCTTGTGGAAACCAACCTCTATGGATAGAGCTTGATTGTGGAATGTCCATTGTGGAAGATCTTTCTTTGAAAAGACTAAATGATTGTTGGCCGTAATTTTTCCAACCATGGCTTGGAACTGACTAGAATCGAGGTCGTTAGGGATCAATGTTTCAAATGCTTTTTCCAATATTTCCCTATGTGTAGGTGACAATTTTAACAACTCTAGGATTGAGATTAAGGTCAGAGTCTTATTTAGTTGTTCCATAATGTTGTAGTCATTTAATGACTTAATTGTGGGTTTGGGTGGGGCTCCTTGAATTGTAACTCTCCCTCGATGGGTGGTTCATTACAGTTGTTGTCTCCACCTTGTATTGTCACTACATTTTCCCTATTATCATCCACTTGTGAGAGGGTCCCTAAAACCGTGTCACCATACATGTAGTTAGCATTATGGTAATCTTGTTCTTTTCCTTTGTCATTCCTTTTAGTGTGATTCAGGATTGGGTTCATGTATATTTGAAGGTCCTTATTTTTAGGATGATATTCAACATCCACTTCTCCTTTATCTATCAAGTCTTGGATGAGGTGCTTAAGTCTCATGCAATTTTTGTTGTGTTTCCTTTGATTTTATGGAATTCGCATGTCTTTCTCATTATACCACAATGTTTTGAATCTAGGTTCCTCATAGTTTGGGCAATCATTCATTTTGATGAGGTTTTGTTGTACTAGCTTAGGCATGACTGTCTCAAGTGACTCACCTAGTACTATGAACTGTCTCCTCGATTGATCATATTGTCTATGATGCCCTCCTTGATTCGTTTGTTGGTTGACAACCTGATTGTTCTTGGGATAGGTAAGTTGGTTGTTTTGAGTACTATTTGGTACATGGCTTGTTTGTGCCACCTTTGGTTTGTTTTAAGGAGTTTTTCTTGCATTCCATAGTGCTCTAGCATCAACCACTCCATCGTTTGTAATGTTCTTTTTTTTGGCCCATACTTTAGGTTTCTCATTTGAATTGGAAGGACTATCTCTTGGGTTTTTTATCTTGATCGCCCCTCTTGCTATGAGGGAACTTTCTATGTGCAGTACCTTCTTAATGGCTTCTTCAAATTTTGTAGGAAACAACATGGTAAGTTGGTAGTTGACTTCTACTTGGACATTTGAAATGAATATGTCAACTAGCTCCTTGTCAAGAATAGGTGATTTGCATCGACTAGCCTTATGTCACCATTGTTGAAGGTATGAGGTGGAAGATTCACCTTGAATTTGCTTAATTTTGTGCAGGTTTGTGATGGTAACATCTTTCTCTATGTTGAATGAGAAGTGTGTTATGAAATGGATAGATAGGTCATCAAAGGTTTTGATTCCCAGTGACAGGTGGGAAAACCACTCCATAGCATGACCTATAAGGTTGTGGGGAAAGAGTATCATGAGGTAAGTGTCATTGTTTTGTACCTCCATACATGACACTAAGAAGTATCGTATGTGCTCTACTGGATCTCCTCTTCCTTTGTACTTTTCGAACTTGGGTATCTCAAAGTTTTTTTGGAAAAGGTGGTGTAGTGATGGAGTGATCAAATGGGAATGGGCATATTTCCATAAGGGTGTAGGTATTCTTTGTTTTCCCTACCTACATTTCTGATATTTTCTAATTCATTTCCTCTAGTTGTAGTTCCATCTCATTTTTTGGTACATTTGTTTGCAAGCCTTGTGTATAATATACTTGTTGTCCGACAATGTTTGTTTGGTCATAAGTTGGATAAAATGGGGGTATTGATCCTTGGTAGATGTTTTGAACATAGGGTGGGTTAGGTCCTAGCTATGTGCAAGGAGGGTTAGCTCCTTGTTGCTGGGATGAAGTATATTGAAGGTTACCTTGTTAATTCATTAGAGGGGCACCTTGTTGGTAGGATGAATTGGGAAGGGTACCCTGTGGTACACCTTGTTGTTGGTACAAACTATGTTGAAGGTTTCCCTGATAGTGTGTTGGTGGGTTACCTTGTTGATGAGATGACTGAAGAAGGATGCCCTATGGCACACCTTTTTGTGGGGACAAACTATATTGAAGGTTACCCTAATGGTGCATTGTAGGTTTCCTTGTTGATGGGATGACTAAAGAAGGGTGCCTTGTGGCACACCTTGTTGTTGGGATGGACTATACTAATTTTTTCCCTGATGGTGCATTGTCGGGTTACCTTGTTGGTGAGACAAAATAGGAAGGGTACCTTGTTGCACACCTTTTTGTTGGGATAGACTATACTGAAGGTTTCCTTGATGGTGCATTGGTGGGTTACCTTTTTTATGGGATGACTGATTTGGAAGGGGACCCTATGGTCCACCTTATTGATGGTACTAATTTGGAAGGGGACCCTATGGTCCACCTTGTTCATGGCATTGATTTGGAAGGGGACCCTATGGTCCACCTTGTTGATGGTACTGATTTGGAAGGGGACCTTGTGGTACACTTTGTTGATGGTACTGATTTGGAAGGGGACCCTATGGTCCACCTAGTTGATGGTACTGTGTGTTTTGGGAAGGGTTGACATTCAAAGTTTTTTAAGGTACATATTTTCTGGGAGGTTGATTGTTTCTTTGTGGTACATAGTGGAATGGATCTCCTTGATACTATCATGCCACTACCGCTTGTTCAATCTGAGTTGGTTTTCTATACAATGGGTTTTCCATGGGTTGACCATTATTTTGTGAGAATACAGGTGGCATGTTTGGAATCTCTATGGGTTCAAATATCTATCTCACAACTGAGTTATCCCCTAAGGGAATAAGGTTGGGATCTTTGAGAGCCTCCACATTGAAGTCTACTGGTAACTTAGCACCACTCTTTGCTAACTTAAAGAAGTAAAAATTTGGGTCCTTTCTCACAATTTTTCCATTAGTTTAAGCACTTTTGGGTTGTTGGAATGTTCAAATAATTCCTCAGCATTTATCCCCTCCTTAGTATCTACCTCCTCTATGATTACTCTTTCTAGGTCTCAGTTGTTTTGTTCTATCACTTCTTTTCATTTGTGGTTTAGCTATTCGTCACTGAAGGTGTCTATGTACATAGGTCTCTTTTGGGGTGTTTCAAGGTTGGTTGGCCTATAGCCCTATGAGCCACATTCATTGTTCGTGGTGTTTTCTAGTGGGATGCTAGTGTTGTTCTTGCTTGCTTCCATGTTCTTCCTATGTTGTGACCTTGTAGTTGTCATAAACAACTACCAAGCTTTTGTGAATGTTTTTTCTGACTCCTAATTATGGAAAAAAAATCTTTTGTTAGTGGATTCTATTTTAATGGAAATGAAAGTGATTTTGTTTTTGGTTCAGTGCATTATATCTAAGGGTGGTTAGCCCATTGAAAAGAACAAATAAAAATGGTCTAGTCAATTTTGACAAGTATGATATCTTCTCAAGATGTACCCTTTGGAAAACTTTAGAGGGGAAATTTTTTGAAAGTTGCACTATGGATTTCTGCTTAAGGATTTTTCTCTTGCTAGAGATCATGAAGGGTGTATATCTATTGCCACATAGGAGGTGGTAACATGATTCTTTCAGCTACTAGATCTACTTTCTCTTCCTCTTTATCCAAGATGTTTGTTGTGTTTATCCATTGATTGGGTATTTCGTTCTTCTCAAATATCAAGGTCCTTAACCTACTAATGATATCAGTTTGTTCACCTCCAGTGTGTGTGAGGCTTGGTTGGAGGATTGGTGCTCCAAGGTCCAATTGTTGAACAGGAGAAACTAGTCACCAAATGGTCATATGGTGAAGGTGTGGATGTTTTGATATGGTCTATTATGAAGCTCAAAACCCTAAGGTTTGAGTGTTGTTTGGATGTGGCACTATCTTTGGGAGTCAAAATGTTGAAGGACCTAGATTGATATCTCACTTCTCCTTCTAGAGGATATGTTGTGAAAAAGTTGACTTGAACTATCTGTGAGTCCCATTTTTGATATCTTAGAAGTGCAAGTGAGGGAATAATCTAGATTTGTTTGTTTTGATTCTGATTTTTAAAAAGTAGAATGAATGGTGAGAGTGGATGAAAGACTATATGACATATCTAGGTTTTCAATTTTTTTGTTCTAATAAGGATCCCATAAGCATCTTTGGTTTGTCTTTCTTGTTTGTCACTAGAAAAAAGCAATGGCAATGGTTTCTGAGCAAAAGCGGTAAACTGTGAGAAAAAGTAGCCAAATTTATCAACTACAACCAAAAATTTGTCAAGTGTGTGGGTTTCTAAGAAGCAAGTACGAGCTGAAATGTCAAGTGTGGCCTCTGTATGTTTGTGCCAAAAGTGAAAATTTACTTAGTCAAAAGCAAGCTTTCTTGGCAATTATGAGTAGCTTATAGGCAAGTGTGCTAGATTTTGAGAAACAAGTGCAAGCAAAAAGATGCAAGTGCACTGGTTTTTCATCAACTGTGCAAGTTTTGTCAAATGCACCAAATTTTTATTAGTAGCTTTTCTAGGACAAAGAGAAAATGCACTAAATTTTTAGCAACTATGGTAGAAAATGGGGCATCTGCGATGGAATTTTGTGCAATAGTCGCCTCTCTGTAATTTGTTTCTAGTTTGAGTAATCTTTCTCCAAATTTTTGTAAGTTTAGGTTGGTTTTTCCTCAATTTCTCTATGTTTGGAATATGGCAAGTGATACAGTAGTACTTGAATGACTTAAAAACCATGGAATTGTGCGACCTTTATTTCTATGGCTTTAAGTTGTGAAATCACGATACCTAAGCCATAGTTTCCAACATTTTACTTTGATCCAATGTAGCCTAAAATCAAAGCCTAAATATTTGAAGACCTTTAAGGAGATCCTTAAGGAGTGAAAATATAGGGCTTCTCTTAAAAGCATACACTAATTCAAAGGGTTTGTGATTCAACCATCTTGTTTAGTGTTTGTTTCAATATGTTCTTTTTATCTCAAGCATAAAGTTTGATGTCAAAGTTTTTTTTGAATGTTTTTGGCAAGTTTTAAATAAACAAACATTACAACCCTAGAGATAGAAACTATCCTTTTAGGTAGGATTTCCTCATGCCCGAAGGGATGATTTTACATGCAACTTATGGCGCGATCCTAAAGTTAGACATGGCAAGTAACTTCTCGAAAGTAAATTTTGATGCACCACTTTCAAAGAATCTTTATGGATAAAAGGGTAGCTTCTACAAACATTTGGCTCTTAGTAATGTTTTGGGGTTATGAGTTTTGGGTATCTCTACACGTGGAATTTTTCTCAATTAAGAGGTGTAAATGATGATTTTGGGTTGCCCTCACAATGCTTTACTCCTACGGTTTTTCACCTAAAAGGAGAAAGGGGATTGGATGGGGCCCAAAATGAAAGGGTTTACACTCAAATTCAATGTAAATGAGGTGCATTATGCTTAATTATGATTCTCTAATGCTCTGATCTGAAAATGAAACTATCTAATGATCCAAAACCTAAGAAAAGTAATTTGTTTGAAAACACAGCGTGATATGCAGAAAAGTAAAATAAATGCAACAAATGATAAAATAAAGATGTAGAATAGGAATTATGCACCTAGAAACTAATGAAGAGAAGACTAGAGATTGCAGAGGCTATTGAAATTTTCGAAATTTTGATTTTGAGGCAACTATGAACCTTATGCCGAGTTGGGCAACTTAGTCCCAGACCAGGGAAACTGCCCAATAGGTTGTTTTTGCCCAAAGGGTGTTTGATTCTGTAAAAATTTCTAGAAAATAAATGTAGTGGGACTAATTCACCACTATAGGAAACTTAGTCCACTTTGGATTTTCTGCAAATCTGAAAGTGAAAACGGAAGCCCACAACTTGCACTCTACTTTTTGACAAAAATCTGGATCTGAATCTTTGAGAAACCCTGCAAAACATAAGATAAATTTGTTTCTAATGGGGGGTTTTCCTTGTTCAAACCCCTACTTGGTATTTAAACTTTGTATAAGATAAAATATGCATAAACCCTATCCCTAAGTGTGTCTAAGACTAGGAAAAAGTGAAAATGAGACAAAACCCTATTCTAATGTGCTAGAATGAGGTGATTAAATGACACTTGAATGATGCAAGAATTCAATGCAAGAAACCATGCAACTCTTCAAATGAATGTGAATGATATTTAAAATGTAATGCAAACCATAATTCTGAAGATAAGAACATGGAAGATGGAATCACTTTGAAAACAAGTCATTAGGTGTGGTTTGATGGCTAGTTGCATCTCTTCAACCTAGATTTCTCCATGATTCACCTTAGGAATCCATGATCAATCCTTTGCAATGTGAGATCTTGAACAAAAATGAACTTGAAGACCTGCAAAAATGCTAGTTTGTTTCCCTAAAGCTTCAACTTTTCTGTAAAATGTTATTGATTCTTCTTGTGTAAGACACTTTTGCTCTTGACTCTTGATTTTTAATTTGTAAAAAAGACTAAGAGATGTGAAAATGACTTAAAATGTGTATTTATAAGCATCAACACCTAATTTTCCCATTATTTAGACCTAAGAAACCGACATCCATTGAAAAATTAAATTGAATTCATGAAATTCCCGCTCAAAAGTGGAAAATACCCTGAAAGGGACTAAGTCACCACCTTGGGCGACTTAGTCCCACCAGGGATTTTTTTGGTGGGTTTCACAAAATTTGGGTGGTTTTAGTGATATTTTTTGGGATTTAAGTGGTTTAATCAGTGAATTAGGCCTCAAAGTCCAAAATCATGAGTATTAGGGGCCTATAAATGCAATTTTATGGTGTGATTGATAGAAGGTACCTAAAGTAGGGCCTAGTTTTACTACAAAATTGTCTCTTTCTTAAAGAGTATACATTTTTTGGCAATACAATAGGCCTCCCAGCCTTTGCGTATTTTTACGTATCACACGTATACGGAGGGAGACTAATGTCGGTATAAAATAGCCTCAACCGATGGGTGAGAACTTTCCTCATACCCATAATTATATATATAGAGGTCCAAAATGAGAGTACCACTTGGGTCACCTATGAGTTCTCTAGTACAGGATGTGTCTCAATAGGCAGACCCTCTAAAAGGTATGCTTTGAAAATAAAGGTGTGAAGCTCAAGATGTTTTTTCTCATCCAAGATCACCAAAAGGTGTGAGGGGAGAAGGAAACCATCTAGCTTTCCAAACACTGAATAGAATATAATTCATCATAATTTGATTCTTTTTAAGTGCCACAAGCGGTGTTATCCCCAAGAAAGTGTGAATAAGAATAACAATTTTTTAATTACACCAACATGAAGTATTTTGGATATCAATCACTAGGATAGCAAAGGTGCAATACAAAAAACTGATTTGTTCATTTTTAAGCCCAAAATTTGAGTGTTTTTAGATTGATCCTGGTCTTATTTGGTCAACAATTTAAACAAATGTGAGTGTGCATTCAACAAAAGGAAATCATTTTGGTCATTCAAATAGAAATCAAACATTCCAAGTGTTACTTTGAAAGTTACAAAACTTTTTAAAGCACCAATTTTAAATGTTTGTTGTTCTTTTTATGCACCAAATGAAAATTCCCTTAGGAAAGCTTTGAAATGGTTCATTTTTAGAGCACCAAAAATGAAGTGTTCATTTGTGTTCTTTTTAAGCACCAAATAAAGATTCCTAATTTAAGAAAGTTTTAAAATGGTTCATTTTTAGAGCACCAAAAATGAAGTGAAATGAAGTGTTTGTTTGTGTTGTTCTTTTTAAGCACCAAATAAAGACTCCTAACTTTAAAAAAAATGTGTTGTTACTTTTTATGCACCAAAATAAATGATTCCTAACTTAAAAATCTTTGAAATGGTTCATTTTAGAGCACTTAAAAAAAAATGTGTTGTTCCTTTTTATGCACCAAAATAAATGATTCCTAACTTAAAAAGTATTGAAAATTCAAAGTTCTTTGACCGTTCGTCTTCCCTATAGAAAAAGGTGTTAATGTTTTCTCTATCCTACATACATAGCTATTAATACCTATCATGCATTCCAAACAGGCATTCATTAGCATAAAAAAATAATTTAAACTTGCAAGTCTCAGACACAGGTTTGACAGAACAAAAGTGCAGAAAAATCAGCAAGTGTGCCCTTTGTCAGAGAGCAAAAGTGCTAGAAAAAAGAAAGTGTGCCCTCTATCAATAGACAAAGGTGTCGAAAATGTCATTTTCACTAGTAGCAAGGTCAAGTGTGTAGGTTTCAAGGTCAAGTGCATAGATTCCGTGAAGTTTGGTGCAACTGCTTCCAGAAACCTATGTGTGAATATTTTGCCAAAGTGCCTTTAAGACCTGTAACTTCAAAAATTGCTCACAAAATCATTAGCGTAGGGGACTTGTGTCCCACCGGGCATGCCAGAATGTGTGAGGGGTAAAATCATAGAGTCTAAATGAGAGAAAAGCAATTGAAATAGATATCTAATCTAAATCAAAAAAACTAGTCTAGATCTATTCCTACACTCATGAAATGAATCCTATGATTATCATAATGACATTCAAAGCAAAATCAAAAGGCTACCATCCCATGTCAAAGTGTGTTCACATGATGTCACATTGGTCATATCACTACGAATCCTTCATTGTTGCGTGTGAGAAGCCTTGATGTGTGTGTTGGTTGATCAAAGATGTGTTAAATCTCTATCAATGGTGATCAGGAATATTGGCAGTACTTCATTGTGCAAATGATGTTGATTCTTCAATCCTTTTTTGTGAGGAAAGAGGTTTGTTATATAGAATTTTTTATTTGAAATGGACGATCAGGATCACATAGTAGAATATCTTGATCAACGGTCGAAAGATGTTGAGAGGATTTAGACATGAATAATAAATGCAAAATAGATTACATGATCAGTGTGATTGAAGAAATGATGTTGAGCAATTTGTGAAATTGATGAAATAGGTAGAGCAATTCATGAAATTGAAGAAATCAATTTGAGCCTTCAATGGGATTGAGGAAATTGTGCAGAGCAATTTGTGAGATTGAACAAAGTTGGTGAGGAAATCATGTTGAGAGCAATTTGCTCAATCATGAAAGTTAGTAAGGATAATTCAATTAATTGATTTAATTAATTAATCCTTTTTGGAGTTGAACATGCAAATCAAGTTTGACTTTTGTAAACAAAGTTGCATTAGTTTGATTTGGTTTTTTATGATAATTTGAATAGTTTATTCAAATTATTCGAATTTGGAAGGAAATTGAGTTAATTAAATTATTATGATTTAATAATTTAATTGACTTTAGGGGGAATAAAGTGATTTAGTGATGTAATTAAATAATTGGTGTTATTTAACTAATCAAGATGAAATAAAGTGAGAATAGGACTTTATTAAATAAATGAAATTCATTTAATTGGTCGAAATTGATGAAAAGGTGAATTAATTAAATAATGTCATTTTATTCAATCAATAGCAGAAATAGGGTTTTAGGACTTTGTTAAATAAATGTAATTTATTTAATTCGTCGAAAATGATGGAAAAGTGAATTAACTAAATAATGTCATATTATTCAATTAATATGGGAAATTAGGGCTTTTGGATGCAATTGATGTGAAATGCAATGATGTTTGATGATAATGATGCCAATGATGTGAAAATATCATTTAGGGTGTGTGATAAGTGTTAGGTTAATTTTACATGTCTACAATACCAAATATTGTAAAACAAGGTGAAGAAAGCTTGCAATATGAACTTTAATTAACAATAATTATAGATCATAATCCAAAGATTAACCCTTAATATGAATGTGATTTCAGAATCAAACCAAAAAAAGAAAACCATAACACAAGACACCAAATTTATGTGGAGAAACCCCTAAGGGAAAAAACTCCACCAAAAAAAAGAGAGTAGTAAGTATATTACTAATCCAAGATAGATTACAACAGCAATACACTTCTCTGAATAACTCTGTAGAATCCGATAGCACCCTATTACCTACAAAATTGAATGAATACCTCTAGCTCAAGGCCCCAATTTATAAAATCTTGTGGGGATGAATACCACCATGGTATCACCAAACAACATGTAGAAAAACCACATGGAAAAAACCAAGCCTACCTCCTTTCAAAACACCAAATCCACCCAAAATAGAAACTTACAAATTCTCTTGCAACTTTCATAAGGCATCTCTCATGCATGGGCACCTAGGGAAGGGACTTGTCATAAATACAATCATAAACAATGTCATAGTCATCATAGAATCTTATGATAGTTGTGATAGTGTCATAAATACTCTTACAACTTATGATGGATGTCACAACCCTCCAAAAATAAGAGATTCTAAATGGGACACCTAGCTATTTTTCCCAAAATAAAAAGGGTAACTGTAACTCCATCTTTACATGAGCTCTTTCACCACCATTGACTAAACGGTTTCACCTCTTATGGGTAATTTACAAAAGACATTAGGAAAACAATTATTTAAGGATTTAAAACATTAATGCCACCTAAATCCTAACAAGGAAATCCATCCAATCTATGAACAATGACAAGTCCTCAAGAAGTGATGGGCTACCTATTCAGTTTTATAAAACCTTTATAGACTATATTGTGATGACTTGCACCAAGTTTACTTGGAAGGCCTTAGTAGAGGCTCATTAGGAAATAAAATTAATAAAGGTATTATAAAGTTGTTACCAAAAGATGGGGACAAAACAATGATAAAAATTTGGAGACCAATGTCTTTACTAAATATGTCGTATAAGATCCTAGCTAAAATAATAGCTATGAGGTTGGTCAATATCCTTCTCAAATTTATAAATAGCACCCAAACCAGCTTCATCAAGGGGATATAAATATTAGAAAATCTAATTACAAGTTGGGAGGCCATGGAGTGGGCAAGGTATTCCAAGAAAAACCATGCCATGCTTTTGTTGGACTTCGAAAAGGCATATGATAAGGTAGAATAACCCTTTTTAAGAATAACCCTTGAATCGTTTGGTTTCCCTAATACATTTTGTAACATGGTTGACACTCTCTTAAGGGATGTGGTTTCTCAAGTGGTTAATGACTCCCTCCCTAAGGATTTTACACTAGAAAGATCCATTAGGAAAGGATTCCCCTTTACACTAACTCTCTTTGTTATTGCTTCGGTTGTGGTTCACTATTTGTTGAGATTAGGACTCCCTCAGTTGTGAATATGGTCTACCTTAGTCAAACTAGAGATCATATTCAACCCTAAAGGATGCATGTAAGGCTATGTAATTTCCCTCAAATTTCCCTCAAATTTTATGTTACACAATGAACAGTCTCTGGAATTTAAGTGGAAAGATGGAACCATTGTTTGGTATTAAAACCAAGATGATATACAATTCATTAATGAATTTTGTGTCTCTTAGTGAATACCTTAAGAAAATATGGGGGCTCAATTTAACAGATAAATATTGGTATATTTTTTTTAATTACGTATGTTCTAATATAAAGGAGCCAAAGAAAGCTCTTTTTAGATGGCTAATTCTATTGCAGAAGATACCTTACAAACTTAACCATATAGATATTGATATTTTTAGTATGTGTAGAATTCTAGAATCAATTAAACATATTTTTTTGATTATTTCTATACTAAGAAAATCTGGAAGTTATTTTTTAATGAACAAAAGAGTTTAGGGGGTACGAGGATATTAACTAGAAATTTATTCTAATTAGGAATGATAAAAAAATAGATAAAGAATGCAAATTGTTTTGGTTTTATTTTTCAATTGAAATTCTTTGGCACATTTGGAAGGCAAGGAATGGGGATAAATTTAAAGGGTGTAGGAGGACACTTACTGAGTCTTAAAAAAGACTCATTATTTTTAAAGTTTGTATGCAATTGATTCTAACAATGGAAATCTCAATGTTCAAGTTTATGAAGTTGTTGGAGATGGAACAATTAGAGTAAACAAAGATGAAGTCAAATATAGGCACATTTGGCACCATGACCATGCAAATTCTACAACATTTTTGAATGCACTTGAAGAATTCCAAAAGAAATTCAATGATGTGGCAGTTGTAAAACAAAAGACTTTCAAGGATGTGGTAGTTGGAAAACAAAAGAAGGACAAGGAAACTCATAGTGCTAGGCTTTATGTGAATCGAGGTGACAACCCTGTTATAGAAGAAGTCAAGTCCAATGAGGAGCTCTTAGAATGGAATCGAGATGGGAAGAATTGGATGATTTTACCCAAACGAGGAACTTCTAATATGAAATGTTAAGGATGATCTCTAAATTTAAATAATTTTTTTAGTATTAGTAGGAAAATTGCAAGGAAAACAACTACAATTTTGTATATATGTTAAAGCCTATGATCAGTAGGTGCACTAGTAATTATGTATATGTAACAGTAGCTATGTGACAATGAAATGATTCATAGTTGCATCAATAGAACATAACTCGAGTATATATCTATGCTTAAACTATTATTAATACAGAAAAAACAACTAGTTTTAAATCAAATGAATTGAGAATCAAAAAATGGAGGTAGATAAAAATTCTTAGCTATTTTGGAATAATAGTGTGTTAATATGATATTTTTTTGTTTACTTGTGAATTTGTTATGACAAGTAACTCAAAATAAAAAATAGAATGTACATTAGATATTATTGTAGACACCTAAAATTGTCCTAAGTATATCACACATCTCGATTTCACTTACTAACAACATTTTCCTCATTATCACCTATTTCCTCTATTTAATTAAATATTTTCCAACTATTTAGTTAAATTCATGTTATTCCCCTATTAATTGAATAACTAAATTTATTTGATTAATTAACCATTTTCACGCTAATAATCCCCCTTGATTAAATAATTTTCAATTATTTAATTAAAAATGTCATTTCCCCTCATCCTCACAATTAAATCATTTTGTTTAGTTGGCTAAATTTTCTCCAACCCTCCAACTTGCACAAAGAATATTCCTAATTCAAATTCAAATTATTCCCTCCAATTCAAAAAATCCTCAACCCCTTTTCCATGAAATTAGGGATATTTTGGACTCTCGAGCATTTTCAACCATTGATCCTCCTTGATTCTCACCCATCTCCTTGATTCCCTCTCATCCATTGATCCTCAGATCAAATCTCAACCGTTGATAAAAATTCCTAAAATTTATAAAACAAGCCTTTCCAACATGAAAATTATTCACAATCCTCATAACCATAGACACTCTCTAAAATGATTGAGCCAATCTTGAGAATTTTAGAGAACCTATTTTGTGAATCACACCTCTCATCAAGCTCTTGCAACATGAATTATGTGCATTTTGAGAAATCCACATCACAAATATGCATCAATCCACAATGGGATTGAAGGTTTTCATTGTCATTTGATTTAACAGCTTTGAATCAAGTTCATTTTCTTAGATTAAATCATTTTAAATTCTTGTGCAAGTAAATTTCATTGAGTATGGGTTTGAATGTATAATGGTGTGAATTTGCACCTCTTGCAAATTTCCCGGTTACATACCTCCTACCTTAGAAGAATTAAATCCAATGATGCTATTCCACATCCTTCATTCACTTCCCATCCAGTTGGAAATTTTTTTTAGTGTCGATGGAGGATATTCTGTCGAGGATGCTAGTGCGGCACATAGATGTTTGTGCAGTGCACTTCCCTCCTGACAAGATTCCTACCTCTAGAATCTACATAAGTGTTACAATTCTCCATTGGTGATGAAGAGTAACTTCTTTTCTCCCTTGATGGACCTTGAACGGATCATTTTCTTCCAATTTCACCTTCTAATGTCGATCTCCTTAATTCATTCACTCTCTCTTGGCAACTTCTTGATCTTCTTGGCATTCTACTTGATCATTCTCACTTCTACACACTTCTTTATTTTAAGCTTGTGAGCTCACTCCTTATCCCATTTTCCTTGAGTACACATGGTTGAAGGTAATATTATTCCATCTTCCATGCATTTATCATTATCATATTATTTTTGTGGTGTATTTTTGTTTAGCATAGTGCTTGGTACTTCCATTCCAATATCTCTCTTTATCATATTTCCCTATCGTTGTTATACTAGATGTCTGTAGAGGTGGAAACACCAAAGTGGGGGACTTACTGCGGCAATCCTCTATACACAACCCCAACATTTTTTCATCTTGTGTGTGTAGATTGCTTGTTATGTGAAGACTCTCAAGGTATCAACTCATGGGTAGGAAGGTGTGTGTTCCTCACCCTTGTCCATTATTTTGTAGTTAGAATTAATCCTATTGCTTTGTTAATATTTTGTCATTTAGTTCTTTTCTATCTTTGTTATTGTATTAAACCGCTTTTGTTAGGTTATTAGTGTTAGATTTGGTTGTGAAACAACCCAAGATGAAAATGATTGAAGGAAATAAATAAAAGAGATGAATAAACTCATCACTCCCTTAGCATTAAACTAGAAATCCATATCACTATCCAAGAGGAGGGGTGAGTACTACTTATATAGCAAAATAATGGAAGATAATTCCAAGAGGAGTAATAACTCCCAAGTGCCCATAATAGGTGGGATTTTTACCTACTTGGTAAATTCCAGATTAAATGGTTATACCAACTTAGGTAAGGACAAACAAATGGTTATGGGAGGTGGCTAATAACTCCAAAAGAGGGTGTGAGACTCAACTACCCAAAGGTGGGTGTGAGTGACACATGTGATTGATGGATTATGCCACATTTCCTCATCCTAACCATTCTAATATAACCTAAGCAAGCTTAATAATGTGTGTAGGAAAAAAAAAACATTCCCTAACATAAGTAAAATAAAAAACCTACACTAACACCCCCCTTAAGCGTAGCTTAGGTGGGTGAAAAGACACAAAAAATGTAAAGATGGGTCCCGACTACAAGGCCATGTTAGGTACCCATGTACAAAATGATCTCTCACAACCAAAGAAAATGAGAAAACCTAGTGGGATAAAACTCCACTCCAAAAGAGAGAAAAGAAAACAATTTTCCCAACACAAGAAGAATCCAATGCAAGGAAGAAGTCCCCTTCAAAATAGAAAGGATAAGAAATACTATGTAGTCTTCCCTCAAGTAGTCAATTGTACCAATGGTGGATGCTAGAAACTAGATGTAAAAGATGGACCATGATCATCGAACAACATTCCTCCCCTTAGGAAGAAACAAAACCAAAGCTATGAAGAACATCTTCCCATTCCTGAAAGGAATATGAAGGAAGAAAGTGAAAAATGTAAGAAGTCTCTGAAAACTACTCATGTGTCTCCATGTTGATGTCAAAATATTCCACCGTCAAATCAAGCATTCTAGGCCACACTCATGAAGATGACAATCCAAAACATAGTAGAGATGTATGTAGAACAAAATCCAAAGACTCAACTATCTCCTCTAAAGAAAATGATGCCTCCTCCAAATGCTACTCAAAAGTATCCACACTCATGTCAAACTATTAGGAATGATCATGTGAAGAATGAAGAAAGAGGATCCAAAAAATTCCTCCACCTCAACTAAAGAAGAATCAACTTCATCAAAGAGAAGATGAATATCATGAATAGTGTCTCCCAAATATGAAATATGGGACTCTATGAACAAACCTACAATGTTTGCCAAGTATTCATATAAAGTAGCTCTATCTGGAAGATGGTGTATATCTTTATGTACTAAATCAAAACTAGCTATGAATGTAGCAACACAAGTATCCTCAGAAGCAATAGTAGATAGAGAAAAAGGAATGCAAGGCTTAAGAACTGGATCACCTATGAGAATACCCAAGTTCAAGTAACCAAAGTTCTCAAAATCAAAGTTCACACTAGGAGTGTGATCAACAACTAAAGGATCAGAACCATCATTAGGTGCAAAGTCTAAAAAGGTGTATAACCGAGATGCATGATCAACTATCCAAGTAGAAATTATCTCTTTGCTCTCCAATTCTTTGATGATATCTGAATCAGGTGTGAATTCCACAGTCTTCCTTGCTCCACCATGAGTGGTCAAATAGATGGAAAGAAGATTGTTTGAAATATTAGGTACATACAAAACATCATTGAAAGTTCCATCCCCAATATCAACAAATCCTTTCCCAATTACATTCATGTATGTATTGTTTCCAATCAGAATATGTAGCATAGCACAAGGCTCAAAAGAAGAGTAGATTGTAGAAGTAATATGATGAGAAGCTCCAGAATCTAGGAGCCATCTCTCTAATCCAAGACCTATAGAAGCACAAAGAGCTTTACCTTTTGATTTACCCACCCCTATAGTATGGCCTTTTTCCTTATAAGATTCTAAATGTTTTGAATTTTTGGAATTAGAGGAAGAAGTTGAATCAACCATTCGAAAAGGAAAATTGATCTTGTTCTTCTAAAGAAGATGTTTTAGTTCATCAATATCCTTCTTGTAACAAGAATTTTCTTCATGTCCACTCCTCTTGCAATATGCACAAGCGGGATTCTCCTTTTTAGATGAATCCTCTTTTGAAGAGAATTTAGAGTCTACTCTAAAAGTAGATGAAGATTGATTTGAATCTTTCTTTCTATCTACTTGATTCTTTTGTTTCTTTTTTTTCTTATTAGTGCCTTGTTTTACAACCAAGGCATGAGACTTAGAAGATTTAATAATTCCCATTTGAATCAATTTATCTTGCTCCTTTGTGAGATCAACTGCGAACACGCCTAGAGAAGGCATGGTAAATCCCTTCCCTAAGGCTCTTATCATTGCATGAAATGTAGAAACAAAGACTGTATAATCTCGAACAAGTTTTGAAAGAATTCTTAAAATCAACTATGAGTCATTCTTTTTAACTCCATATTGCTTCAATAGCAATCCTATGGCATTCAACTTTGTAAAGAAATTATGAATGGTGTCAAAATTGCATGGGATCAATCCTATGAGCTTGCTCTCCAATGAATGTGCTCTCAAATTATAATGTTTACCAAAGAGAGTATTCAAAGTATTCCACACTTAATTTGGTGATTCTGCAAACATAATATGAAAGCTTGAATCAGGAGATACAGCCATGCATAACGTGCCAAAAGCTTCATCACATTTGTTGAACCATTTAGGCTTTTCTTCATCCTTTGTAGGTTCCTTATCAATACCCATTGTTATTCCATACACTTTTAACTTTCTTAAGTGAAGTTCCATTTCATTTTTCCACTCAAATTAGTTGTATAGTGTGAGTAGAGGAACCATTTTATCCATTTTAGATTGTTGTTGCAATGTGAGAAAATGCAAGAATAAACACATAGAGACAACCCCCGTTTTTCAATCAATGAAGAATACCCCCCAACAAAAAATGATTTGGAACTTTATAAATCAGTGCGTTTACAATTTTGAAGTTATTTTCTAGAGTTTTACAAATGTTAAAATGGACCCAAATACTAAAAGTACAATAAAATATCTGAATCTGAACTTCAAAATAGCACCAATGTGTAGTGCTAAAAAAAATATTCACTTTCAAAAATAGGATCACCTCAATCCAAGGTCGTATGTGAAAGTTACATCCATTTGAAGTTCAAAAAATGAGGATTGTCGTTCAGATCGAAAGAGAAAATTGTTTTTTTGGATGTTGGTGTCATACACCTCCCAGGAGCACCATCTACAGCAAAACACCTTCATGAAATAGAGAGAAGAAAAATCTATTTCACCAAAACGAGTGAATAAATTGAGATGCATAAAATACATACTATACAGGATTTTAAAGACGTGAAAAAGGTGAAAGGTAAACAACTACCTGATACGAGAAATAAAACCATTACGGTAATTATACCTAAATTAAACTTAATACACTAATACCCCCCTTAAGTGAAAACTCAGGGAGAATGAAGATGCAATATGGGTCCCAGCTACAAAACCATGTTAGATACCCATTTACAATGCAAAAAGAGAAAAAATAAATCTCTCACAATTGGAGAAAAGGAGAAAAACCCTATAGGAAAAAAGCCCTCTCTAAAAGAGTAAATAAAATAAAAATGATGCATGGATGGAGGACTCAATCACACCCCCCAAGCACTACATACATCATATATATACAATAACTAGCCCCCCCATAAGAGGGAAAAAGAGAGACTATATAGCCCCCCCATAATGTGTAATCACCTACAAAAATGGTAAGTGTCTGAAGACAAAACATAATCCAATGTCGAAAAACAACTTGTCTCCCTTTTGGAAGAACCAAAACCAAATACAAATGTAGGTATGCTTCCCATTCTAGATAGGAATTGAAAGAAAAAATCATGAAGATGTATGATGATGTCTTTGATATCTACTCATGTGTCACCAAGACCTGGGAAGATGATGCCACGAACCAATTAGGAACATGCCCAATCACAATAGAAGGTGACAAACAAGGTACCACTAGAAGTTGATGTTGAACAATATCCAAAGACAAAAATGGTTTGACAATAGTTGTGCAATAACTATCATCAAAGAGGATAGATAATCCCTCAAATGTGCCCTCCAAATCTAAAATGTGAGACTCCACAAGCAAGGAACCAATGTCCAACAAATATGAATCCCAAACAGGAAGACAATCATAATCATGTTGTTCAAGAATGATGGAAGTTCTCAATGAAGGTGGATCAACTATATCTAAAAAATAATTAGGAACCTCTAAATCAATCACAACCTCATTCAAAGTCTCAATAACCTCCAAAGGATCACAAGCATGGTTTATCTTCTCTGAAGAACAAAGAGACACACTAGTATTGGAAGGAGGATTATCAAGAGTTGGCAGAGTATTATGATCTCCAAATTATTCTCGAAGGTAAGTCCAAAAAGCATAAGGGCTCTCAAAATGACAAAGTGAATCCAAAATATCCTCATCATTCATATGCTCAAAAATAACTCCATACACTCTATCCCTAAATCCTTTCCAAATTGTATACCTACTATGTGTGTCTGGAACAAGAACTTCATTATACAAATATGGCAATAGATTCTCCTCACTAAGATGGGTGAGAACAACATCACTCCATTACCTAAAATTCCCTTTCTTCAAAGAAATCATTATGACTGAATTCTTCAAAAAAAAAATAAAGATAGTGCTTCAAAAAATTCCAACAAAAAATTAACCTGATTTGGTGCAAAAAATGATGCAACCCATTGCCTGATCTCCATGCTGACACCAAGCAACTCTAGAGAGCACACAACTACCAATTAACACACAAAAGATAGCCTCTTCATAGCTTGTGAGACTTTCTCACACCAAATAAAAGGAGTAAGAGGGTATTTAAATAGCAAAAAAGACCCTACATTGTCAATGTGGGATAATTCTTTCAACAACAACTTCAAAACCAACTTGGGCCCACTTCCTCTCCACTATAAAGAAGCCTTAAAATTAAATATTTCACTGCAAACTTTATAAAGTATAAAGTTCCCCATTGTAGATTTAAAATGTAGGCTTGTGAGAAAATTCAACTCACGCCTCTTGAGGAGCAAGGAAGAAACGTCGTACAAAAGAATGGTGATCACAAATATACAAACACTAGCCACCCATGCCTCTAATCTGCTCAAATAATATAAATCGTGCCCTTCTCAAGACAAAAAGCATCTTAAAAGGATGACCTTCTACACAATACAAGACACCCCCCAGAGAAAAACTAAAAAAAAACATTCAAAAGAAAACGTGTCAGGGGAACCAAATTAGGCCAAAAGGAAAAAACACAACTAGCAATGTGGAACAATCTGCAAAAAGGAGAATTTAAAAATGATAAACAAAATTTTATGCGCCTAGATTGTAATTGGAAAACGGCTCTTTCAATACCAAATACAACCAAAATCGATCCTTTCTTCGGGGTCAAATCATGTCGCTCACAGACAATTCAACCCTCAATAGAGAAATCGAGCCTCCTCAAATTTGAATGCATCCCATCTTGAACACAAAATGGTCACAGAAAAAAAATTGTTGTTCAAACTAAAAGAACGCCTCTAGAATTTAATCATAGCCCAAATCAAGTGCAAAATAGAAGTGCCTTCTCCTTTCTTTTTCCAACACCTCTAGATGCAACAAAATTGACCTCCAACAATCGAATTCAGGCTTCAACAAATCAAAACTCCCAACAATCACAAATCATCATAGGAAAATACAACAATTTTCAAATTTGAAAAATTTCAAATGTCAAAAAAACTTCAACAAATAATCGATTTCAAAACTCTCCAATGAAAACTATCAAAGGTAGGATTGCAAAATGGTTGGCTCTGATACCATGTTGGTGTCATCCACCTCCCAGGAGCACCATCTATAGCAAAACACTTTCACGAGATAGAGAGAAGCAAAAGTTATTTCACCAAAACAAGTGAATAAATTAAGATGCATAAAATACATATTGTACAAGCTTTTAAAGGGGTGAAAAAGGTGACGAGTAAACTACTACCCGATACAAGAAATAAAACCACTATGGTAGTTATCCCTAAATTAAACTTAATACACTCAGCAAAATCTAATTTCACCACTATGTAGAGTATGAAATTTTACCCCAAATCAAAAAAAACATGCACCCAAAAAGACCTTCGTATGACTGAGAATGAGCCCTTTGAAGTTTAGGTGCAAAAAGGAAAACTCCAATGATGAGGGGTCATGAGTTTGAAAAAATCAACACCTCCACCAAATTTAGCTAAGGTTCTGCTAAATTTGGAGAACCACCAATTTTAGTGATCTGCTGGCAACTTTGGTGTAACCACCAAATGTGCAATTCACCAACTAAATTTAGAACATTACCAAATGGATTACTAAATTTAGCAAACTACCAAAATTCCTGCTAACTTTAACAGAATTGTGAAATCCCTAGCACAAACACCAAGGGCATAGGTATAGAGGTGTAGGCACTGGTACGATGTTCAATTTTATATGGCTTTTGAAAATTTTAATAATAATTTTTGAAATAATATAAAAAATTTAGAAAAAATATTTTTAAGTTTGGTGGGCCATAGCCACACCAAGCCCCATGAAAGGGTGGGTGCCAATGTAGAGGAGCAGCCTCTAAGTACCTTCAAAGGTACATGCTGCAAGTACAATTATTTTTTGAAAATATATATATATATATATATTGACTTTTGTATTTTTTAATATTTTTTTCAAATGCTTTTATCAAACAAAAAACTACGTTTATATTTTTTTTTTCAATTTATTTGCTTTTACAATAAAAAATTTTGAGCAATTTTTTTGGAAAGAAACATATTTTTTTCTTAAAAAATGTGTCATACCCGTAGGTGTGTCGTATGGCTCGCCTGCCAAAAACATTTGCCTCAAAAGTCAACTTCTTCGTTTTTCACGAATTGGTAGTCAATCCTTAGGTTTTGATGCCTTCTAAGCGTGATGGCAAGGTCTGTTTGGGCCGAAAATGCATCGATTTCACAACTACCTTCTGGAACCTCTCAAAAAGCCTCTTTCTTCAATCCTTCACAAATCTCGCATTCAATGTCCAATTTGGACGAACAAAAGCCTAATATGACATTTTCGATTGTTTTGAACTCAATAGTGAGCTTAGAATGTCTCCAAGAAGCTTTGAAATACCTGCAATAAAAAGCAATAGAAAGGAAGCCCCCTAGAGACTAATATCTCTATCAATCATTTCCAATTCTCCAGGTCATCATCGGATGCAATAGAAGAGCATACTTTTCTTTCAAGAATGGATTGGGAAAAATGCTAACCCATGACTCACAACTAGCTCTGATACCATGTTAGATTTGGTTGTGAAACCACCCAAGATCAAAATGATTGAAGGAAAGCAAGAAAAGAGATGAATAAACTCATCACTCCCTTAACATTGAACTAGCATCCCATATTACTAGCCAAGAGGAGGGGTGAGTACATTGCTTATATAGAAAAATAATAGAAAATAATTCCAAGAGGAGTAATAACTCCCAAGTGCCCATAATAGGTGGGAGTTCTACCTACTTCATAAATTCCAGATTACATGGTTATGCCAACTTAGGTAAGGACAAACAAATGGTTATAGGAGATGGCTAATAAATTCAAAAGAGGGTGTGAGACTCAACTACCCAAAGGTGGGTGTAAGTGACACATGTGATTGATGGATTATGCCACATTTCCTCATCCTAAAAATTCTAATATAACCTAAGAAATCTTAATAATGTATGTAGGAAAAATAAATATTCCCTAACATAAGGAAAATAAAAACCTACACTAACACTCCCCTTAAGCATAGCTTAGGTTGGTGAAAAGACACAAAAAATGAAAAGATGGGTCCCGACTACAAGACCATGTTAGGTACCCATGTACAAAATGATCTCTCACAACCAAAGAAAAGGAGAAAACCCAGTGGGATAAAACTCCTCTCCAAAAGAGAGAAAAGAAAACAAGTTTCCCAACACAAGAAGAATCCCATGCAAGGAAGAATTCCCCTCCAAAATAGAAAGGATAAGAAAGAGTATGTATTCTTCCCTCAAGTAATAGAATATACCAATAGTGGATGCTTGAAACTGGATGTAGAAGATGGACAACAATCCTCGAACAACATTCCTCCCCTTAGGAAGAAATAAAACCAAAGGTGTATGAAGAACATCTTCCCATTCCTAAAAGGAATATGAAGGAAGAAAGTGAAAAATGTAAGAAGTCTTTGAAAACTACTCATGTGTCTCCATGTTGATGTCGAAAGCTACCACCATCAAATCAGGCATTCTAGGACACACTCATGAAGATGACAATCCAAAACCTAGTAGACAAGCATGTAGAACAAAATCCAAAGACTCAACTATCTCCTCTGAAGACAAAGATGCCTCCTCCAAATGCTACTGAAAATTATCAATAATCATGTCAAACTATGAGGAATGATCATGTGGAGAATGAACAAGAGGATCCAAAGGTTTCTCCACCTCAAATGAAGAAGAATCAACTTCATCAAAGAGAAGATGAATATCATGAATAGTGTCTCCCAAATTTGAAATGAGACTTTATCAACAAACCTACAATGTCTACCAAGTATTCATCTAAAGTAGCTCTATATGGAAGATGATGTATATCTTGTTGTACTGAATCACAAGTAGCCATAAATGTAGCAACACAAGTATCCTTAGAAGCAACGGTAGATGGAGGAGAAGGAATGCAAGGCTCAAGAACTAGATCACCTATGAGAATACCCAAGTTCAAGTAACCAAAGTTCTCAAAATTAAAGTTCACACTAGGAGTGTGATCAACAACCAAACGATCGGAGCCATCATCGAGTGAAAAGTTTGAAAAGTTGTATAATCGAGATGCATGATCAACTATCCCAGTAGAAATTATCTCTTTTCTCTCCAAGTCTCTAATGATAACTGAATCAAGTGTGAATTCCATGGTCTTCCCTACTCCAGCATGAGTGACTTGATAGATGGAAAGAAGATTATTTGAAAGATGAGGTACATACAAAACATAATTGAAATTTCCATCCCCAATATCAACATATCCTTTCCCAATTACATCCATGTATGTATTGTATCTAATTAGAATATGTGGCATAACACAAGGCTCAAAAGAAGAGAACATAGACTGTAGAAGCCATATGATGAGAAGCTCTAGAATCAAGGAGCCATTTCCCTTATCCAAGACCTGTAGAAGGACAAAGAGATTTACCATTTGATTTACCTACCCCTATAGTATGGCCTTTTTCCTTATAATATTCTGAATGTTTTGAACTTTTGGAATTAGAAGAAGAAGTTGAATCAACCATTCGAGAAGGAAAACTGATTTTGTTCTTCTCAAGATGTTTTAGTTCATTAATATCCTTCTTGTAACAAGAATGTTCTTCATGTCCACTCCACTTGCAATATGCACAAGTGAGCTTCTCCTTCTTAGATGAATCCTCTTTTGAAGAGAATTTAAAGTCTACTATAAAAGTAGATGAAGATTGATCTGAATCTTTCTTTCTATCTCCTTGGTTCTTTTGTTTCTTGTTTTGCTTATTAGTGCCTTGTTTTGAAGCCAAAGAATGAGACTTAGAATATTTAATAATTCCCATTTGAATCAATTTATCTTACACCTTTGTGAGATCAACTGCGAACTCACCTAGAGAAGGCATGGTAAATCCTTTTCCTAAGGCTCTTATCATTTCATGAAATGTAGAAACAAAGACTGCATAATCTGGACCAATTTTTGAAAGAATTCTTAAAATCAATTGTGAGTCATCCTTTTAGCTCCACATTGCTTCAACTACAATCTTATGGCATTCAAATTTTTAAAGAAATTATGAATGGTGTCAAAATTGCATGGGATCAATCCTATGAGATCATTCTCCAATGAATGTGCTCTCAAATCATCATGTTTACCAAAGAGAGTATTCAAAGTATTCCACACTTCATTTGGTGATTTTGCAAACATAATATGAAAGCTTGAATCAGGAGATACAACCATGCATACTGTGTCAAAAGCTTCATCACATTTGTTGAACCATTTAGGCTTTTCTTCATCCTCTACAGGTTCCTTATCAATAACCATTGTTATTCTATACAATTTTAACTTTAATTGTATGGTGTGAGTAGAGGAAAAATTTTATCCATTTTAGATTGTTGTTGCAATGAAAGAGAAAATGCAAGAATAAATACATAGAGACAACCCCCCTTTTTCAATCAATGAAGAATCCCCCCCAACAAAAAATGATTTGGAACTTTATAAATCAATGCATTTACAATATTGGAGTTATTTTCTAGAGTTTTATAAATGTTCAAAATAGACCCAAATACTAAAAGTACAATAAAATATCTAAATCAAAACTTCAAAATAGCACCAACGTGTAGTGCTCAAAAAACTATTCACTTTCAAAACTAGGATCACCTCAATCCAAGGTTGTACGTGAAAGTTACATCCATTTGAAGTTCAAAAAATGAGGATTGTCCTTCAAATCTAATGAGAAAACTAATTTTCTAGATGTTGGTGTCATCCACCTCCCAGGAGCACCATCTACAGCAAAACACCTTCACGACATAGAGAGAAGAAAAATATATTTCACCAAAACAAGTGAATAAATTGAGATGCATAAAATACATATTGTACAAGATTTTAAAGCCGTGAAAAGGGTGGCAGGTAAAAAACTACCCGATATGGGAAATAAAACCATTGTGGTAATTATCCCTAAATTAAACATAATACACTAATACCCTCCCTTAAGTACAAACTTAGGGAGAATTAAGATGCAATATGGGTCCCAGCTACAAAACCATGTTAGGTACCCATTTACAATGCAAAAAGAAAAGAAAAAAAGAAAGCTCTCACAACTGGAGAAAAGGAGAAAAACCCTATGTGCAAAAAACCCCTCTCCAAAAGAGAAAAGAAAATAAAATTATGCATGGATGGAGGTCTCAATCACACCCCCCAAGGACTAAATACATCATGTAAATACAATCAATATCCCCTCCATAAGAGGGAAAGATAGAGACTATATAGCCCCCCATAATGTGTAATCACCTACAAAAATGGTAAGTGTCTGAAGACAAAACATAATCCAATGTCAACAAACAACTTGTCTCCCTTTTCGAAGAAAAAAAGCCAAATAAAAATATAGGTATGATTCCCATTCTGGATAGGAATTGAAAGAAAGAAGCATGAAGATGTATGATGATGCCTTTGAAATCTTCTCATGTGTCGCCAAGACCTTGGAAGATGATGCCACGAACCAATTAGGAACATGCCCAATCACAATAGAAGGTGACAAACAAGGTACCACTGGAAATTGATGTTGAACAATATCCAAACACAAAAATGGTTTGAAAACAATTGTGCAATTATTGTCATCAAAGAGAAGAGATAGCCTCTCAAATGTGTGCTCCAAATCTAAAATGTGAGACTCGACAAACAAGGAACCAATGTCTGACAAATAGGAATCCCAATCAGGAAGAGAATCATTATCATGTTGTTCAGGAATGATGGAAGTACTCAATGAAGGTGGATCAACTATATCTAAAAAAGAATCAAGAACCTCTAAAGCAACCACAACCTCATTCAAAGTCTCAACAACCTCCAAAGGATCACAAGTGTGGTTTCTCTTCTCTAAAGATCAAAGAGACACACTATTATTGGAAGGAGAGTCATCGAGAGATGATAGAGTATTAGGATCTCCAAATGATTCTCGAAGGTAATTCCAAAGAGCATATGGGCTCTCAAAATGACAGTGAATCCAAAAGATCCTCATCATTTATATGCTCAAAAACAAATCCATAGACTCTATCCCTAAATCCCTTCCAAATTGTATACCTACTACGTGTGTCTGGAACAAGAACTTCATTATTCAAATATGGCAATAGATTCTCCTCACTAAGATGGGTGAGAACAACATCACTCCATTGCCTAAAATTCCCTTTCTTCAAAGAAATTATTATAACTGAATTCTTCAAAAAAAAAATCAAAGATAATGCTTCAAAAACTTCCAACAAAAAATTAAACCTGATTTGGTGCAAAAAATGATGTAGCCCATTGCCTGATCCCCATGTTGACACCAAGGAACTCTAGAGAGCACACAAGCACCAATCAACACACAAAAGATAGCCTCTTCATAGCTTGTGAGACTTGCTCACACCAAATAAAAGGAGTAAGAGGCTATTTAAATAGAAAAAAAACCCCAAACTGTCGATGTGGGATAATTCTTTCAGCAACAACTTCAAAACCAACTTGGGCCCACTTCCTCTCCACTGTACAAAATCCATAAAATTAAATATTTTGCTGCAAAATTTATGAAGTGTAAAGTTCCCTCTTGCATATTTAAAATGTAGGCTTGTGAGAAAATTCAACTCACGCCTCTTGAGCACTAAGGAAGAAACACCGTACAAAAGAATGGTGGTCACAGATCTACAAACACTAGCCACCCGTGCCTCTAATTTTCCCAAAAAAAAAAAATTGTTCCCTTCTCAAGATGGAAAGCATCTTAAAAGGATGGCCTTCTACACAATACAAGATGCCCCCCCTAAGAAAAAATGAAAAAAAAAAAACCTTCAAAAGAAAACACAGCAGAGGAAACAAATCATTCCAAAAGGAAAAAACAGAACTGGTAGTGTGGAACAATCTACAAAAAGGAGGATTTAAAAATGATAAATTAGAATTTTATGCACCTATATTGCAATTGGAAAATGACTCTATCAATGCCAAATGCGGCTAGAATTGAGCCTTTATTCGGGGTCAAATCATGTCACTCACAGACAATTCGGCCCTCAATAGAGAAATCGAGCCTCCTCAAATTCAAATGTGTCCCATTTTGAACATAAAATGGTCATAGAAAAAAAATTGTTGTTCAAACTAAAAGGACACCTCCAAACTTTAATTGTAGCCTAGATTGAGTGCAAAAAAATTGTGCCTTCTCCTTTCTTTTTCCAATGCCTCCAGATGCAACAAAATTGACCTCAAACAATTGACTTCAGGCTTCAACAAAGCAAAATGCCCAGCAATCACAAATCATCACAGGAAATTAAGGCAATTTTCAAATTTTCAAATTTTCAAATGTCAAAAAAACTACAACAAATAATCGATCTCAAAACTCTCCTATGAAAATTGTCAAAGGAAGGATTGCAAAATGGTTGGCTCTGATACCATGTTGGTGTCATCCACCTCCCAGGAGCACCATCTATAGCAAAACACCTTCATGAGATAGAGAGAAGAAAAATTTATTTCACCAAAATGAGTGAATAAATTGAGATGTGTAAAATACATACTGTACAGGCTTTTAAGGTTGTGAAAAAGGTGACGGGTAAACAACTACCCAATACAGGAAATAAAACCACTACGGTAGTTATCCCCAAATTAAAATTAATACACTAACACTAGAAAATTGGGATCACTTGAGCAAAATCTAATTTCACCACTATGTAGAGTATGAAATTTTACCCCAAATCAAAAAAAAATGCACTCAAAAAGACCTTCGTATGACTGAGACTGAGCCCTCTGAAGTTCAGGTGCAAAAAGGAAAACTCCAACGATGAGGGGTCATGAGTTTAAAAAAATCAACATCTCCACCAAATTTAGTTGAGGTTCTGCTAAATTTGGAGAACTGCCAATTTTAGTGATTTGTTGGCAACTTTGGTGTAACCGCCAAATGTGAAATTCACCAGCTAAATTTAGAACATTGCCAAATGGATTTCTAAATTTAGCAAACTACCAAAATTCCTGCTAAATTTAGCAGAATTTTCAAATCCTTGGCTCAGGTATAGAGGCACAGGCATTGGTACGATGTTCAATTTTATATTGCTTTTGACAATTTTAATAATAATTTTTTGAAATAATACAAAAAATTTCTAAAAAATCTTTTTAAGTTTGGTGCGCCACAGCCACACCAAGCCCCATGAAAGGGTGGGAACCAATGTAGAGGTGCAGCCTCTAAGTACCTACAAAGTTACATGCTACAGGTGCATGCCCCTTTTAAAAAATATATATATATATTGACTTTTGTATTTTTTAATATTGTTTTTGAATGCTTTTATCAAACAAAAAACTACATTTTTATTTTTTATTTTTTTTCAAGTTTTTTCATTTTACAATAAACTTTTTTGAGCAATTTTTTTGCAAAGAAATATATATTTTTTTATGCAAAAAAATTAATGAATTTTTTTCTTGAAAAATGTGTTGTACCCGCAGGTGGGTCGTATGGCTCGCCTACCAAAAAAATTGCCTCAAAAGTCAACTTCTTCATATTTGATGAATTGGTAGTCAATCCTTAGGTTTTGATGCCTTCTGAGTGTGATGGTGAGGTTTGTTTGGGCCAAAAATGCATCAATTTCACATCTACCTTTTGGAACCTCTCAAAAAGCCTCTTTCTTCAATCCTTCATAAATCTCGCATCTGGTGTCCAATTTGGACAAACAAAAGCCTAATATGAATTTTCCAGGTGTTTTGAACTCAATATTGAGCTCAAAATTTCTCCAAGAAGCTCTAAAATACCTGTAATAAAATGCAATAGAAAGGAAGCCCCCTAGAGACTGAGATCTCTATCAAGCATTTCTGATTCTCCAGGTCATCATCGGATGCAAGAGAAGAGCATACTTTTCTTTCAAGAATGGATTTGGAAAACTACTAACCCACAACTCACAACCAGCTCTGATACCATGTTAGATTTGGTTGTGAAACCACCCAAGATCAAAATGATTGAAGGAAAGCAAGAAAATAGATGAATAAACTCATCACTCCCTTAACATTGAACTAGCATTCCATATTACTAGCCAAGAGGAGGGGTGAGTGCATTGCTTATATAGCAAAATAATGGAAAACAATTCCAAGAGTAATAACTCCTAAGTGCCCATAATAGGTGGGAGTTTTACCTACTTGGTAAATGCCAGATTACATGGTTATGCCAATTTAGGTAAGGACAAACAAATGGTTATGGGAGGTTGCTAATAAGTCTAAAAGAGGGTGTGAGACCCAACTACCCAAAGTTGGGTGTGAGTGACACATGTGATTGATGGTTTATGCCACATTTCCTCATCCTAACCATTCTAATATAACCTAAGCAAGCTTAATAATGTTTGTAGGAAAAATAAATATTCCCTAACATAAGGAAAATAAAAAACCTACACTAACAGTTAGTAGGTTCCTCTTGGGTTTAGATTGTACTTTACGCTTTCTGTCTATATGGACATTAGCACCCAACTGAGACACCAATGCATAGTGCTATCGTTCATGTCTCACACTGCATTCCTCTGGGAGTGAGTTTCCTAAGTTGTAGACTAGACTCTAGAAACTTTCTCACCTAACTTTCTAAGACTCTCAGGTTGGTAGAAGGAAAGAGGTGGATTAGTTGTCCTTCCTTTTCACCCCTTTAAATATTAAACCTATGTTAAACAATCTCTTAGCTTGAGGTAGATCAGGGTAGCTGATTGTTCTATACCCTCCCATGACCTGGGGTCCTGAGAAATTAATCCCCCTCCTCTACATTTGGGTGAACTCGATGTGAACCTTGTAGCATCTATTTATTTATGTTGAGGTTCTTTCTCTCATGTTTACATAGGTTGTGGACTTGTGTGTTGTGACACTTTATGAGCTTCATGACTCAGTCTACAACTTTTGGATACATTGTTAGAAGGAGTGTGTGACAACGACACTTAGAGATGGACTTCTCAAGGGTCACTATGACTCTCGCTTCCCAAGAGATGGTATCAAAGGTAGAGATGAATTTCCTTGATGAAACCACTTGTACCCCTACTCCTCCTATTTCCCCTTCAACTCTACCTTTGGATGAGAATTAAGTTGTCCCCATTCCCGTAGAGCACCTCATAGCTTTAGACAGGAGGATTTTAGATATCATGAACCATTTAGGGAAAGATCAAAACATGGCTAGGGCTGCTAGATTTGTTAATGAAATCAAATATATGTGAGACAAGGATTGGACAGGCATAGAGTTTCTCTATGGCCTTACCAACTTAATAGAAGCATATGTCCCTTCTTACAACCCTAGGTCAAGTATTACCCGAGGTCATGTTCTCGACGCTTATGAAAAAAAATTGACATCTCGATGCCTATGACATCGGTATGCATAGCTAAAATGGGCCCTTTCGTCAACATCTCCACTCCTACTTCGCCTCCTACTATCAAAGTGAGTAGAATACATCTAGGATTCAATGTTCTTCCTCCTGGGGGAAACTCTATCCTTGGCAATAGGATTTCTAGTGGAATGGGGGTTAGTAGTTCTAGTATATTTGGTGGCCTAGGTGGCTCCAATGGTGGCTATGGTGGTGACTCTGGCGGTGGCTAATATATTGGATCTAGTGGTGGTCTTAGTGGTGGTTTTGGTGGCGGCTCCATTGGCCCTATTTCTTCATCTGACCTTTTTTTGAATGCTCTGCTACAAAATATGGGTCAAATGTAGAACCAATTGGTGATTATGTCCCAAGTCCTTTGTCAGTGGTGATTCTAAACACTCCCATCCCTCAAGAGATGGAAATTCCTAAGCTTGAAAAATATAGTGGTAAAGGAGGCCCTCAAACACACGTGTTAGCCTTCAATGCGATGTCTACAGGTTTCTTCTACCATGATTCCTTGATGGAAAAATTATTTCCTCGATCTCTCAAGGACACAACACTAGAGTGGTACTATTCCTTACCTGACAACTGAATATTCTCATTCGATCAACTTGTTAATCAGTTTCTCTAGCAATTCCAAGCTAACATCAGTCTAAAGATGACCTTTTTGGACCTTTTTTGATGTAACAGCATGAGAAGATCATTGATTTCATTGTTGGGTAAAAGCACAAACCTATGTCACACTCTATAAAGGAATCAGCTAACAGCAAAAAAAAATTTGAACTTCAACCACATAAAAGTGGTCTTTATGTTTTGAATTTCAAAATGGTGTAAACTAATGAAATGTAGAATTTTTGATGTAGTTTATTCCTGTAATTTTTAAAATTTAAAAAAAAAAAAAAATTCATTATGTTTTTATCAATTTAAGGACAAATTTTGGAATGCTAAAACTTTTAGAAAAGAGTGACTTCACGAGCCGTCAAGAAACAAATTGAAAAAAAATTCATTTCTCCCTATTTTTTTTCTCCAAATAGGTAACTTCAATAACTTGTGCCATGGAAAAAAAAACATCACATTTTGATGTATATTTTTTTCTTAATAACGTTTTAAAGTCAGACATGTCAGAATTTGACAGTTTTCACGGACCGTCAACTATTTTCATTTTTTTTAACCATTTTCAAAAAACAAAATATACCCTTTTGAAGAAAAATATTTCCTCTTGTGCCCCATATAAGATTTAAAAAAATTTAATAAGTTTTACTATCTTTTTTTTATTTCTAATAAGCCTCTTTTCTTATTTTTAAAACCTACTTGCATTATTTTAAAAATAAAATATATTAAAACTAATCAAAATATTCTAAAAATTATATATTTGGATTCTCCATTCTGAGCTCTACAAAAGGGTATTTTTATTTTTTGCAAAAAGATCATTTTGACTAGAGAAATACTCTACCAAAGTTGAATGTTTCATAAAATTCTAAAAAATTATGAGTTGGTTGCCATGTAGGATGCCAACTAGACATTCTCAGCCAAGAGGGATTCGGCCGAGCATGTTTCGGCTGAAACATACTTGGCCAAAAGTGTTGATATTTCCAAGCCATAAATACCAGATATGTGCTCACTTTTTCCATGTTTTTGGCCAGCCGTATTTGGCTGAAAATTTTCCTGCCACGTCGGTGCCATGTGGTTTCGGCCAAAAGTGACTCGGCCTAATGTCTTTTGGCTAAAAATAGTTCACTCAGAACTATTTATTTGGCCAAAAGTGTGACACACTAAATTGTGCTTTTACCCTACTCGATATAAAGCACTCCCTTCACAAATATTTTACCTGCTACTTGACTCAGATGTATAGAAGGTGTTCATTGGCAACTTAAAAAGACCTTGGAAAGAGAAGTTTTCCTTAATGAGATATCCTTCTTTCATGCATTCGTGCATGGCATTGTAGGAATATTAGTAGATGGTTGTTTAGTTCAGCGGATCATCCTCGTGCTCTCATCCAAAAGGAAGATCTATTGTGTCAATTTCAAGCAAAGGAAATCTATTCCAAATGTAGTTGTCACATCTAATGACAAAGGCCTCAAGCACAACAAACAGTTCACAAATTTTTTGGAATCTTACTCTTCTATTTTGAAGAAGTTGTTAAAGGATAAAGTTATAACCTTGGAAGATCCTCGACCTCTTAGAGAACCTTACCCCAACTGGTATGATGGAAGTGTGTTCTACCAATACCATTGTGTCCATGGGCATGATACTCAATGATGTATGTGCCTATTTCATGAGATACAAGATCACATCGATGATGGTACCATTGACCTTGATGGTAAAAAGTAGAATACAAACAAGTGTGTGGTTATGGAAAACAGTGAATTGCATATTTATATGGAACCATTTATGTCTCACTCTACAAATTTAATTATTGATCCTTTTGGTGCTTCTCTCGAGGCCTCATAGTATGCAAATATGGTTTCACTTACTCACATTCTTCCACCACAACTTGTGATTAGTTCACCAGATGTAAATTTTACATTGCAGGATATGCCCATGAATAAAAAAGCCTCTCCTCATATATATTCTCGCTCGCATCAATGGTAACATTGTAATAGGAGTGCTTGTGGACCCTACAAGTCACGTGAACATTATTATAGAGGAGACTCTTTTTCTAAACTCTTTAAAAAGGGAATAATATGAAAAGACGAACACCACCATATGCACCCATGATGGTCTCTCTTTCTCCTTATGGTTTTATCTCTTTTCATCCTAGTGGGACCTAGGGCTGTGAATGCTACCTTTGGCATCATTCCAGAATCATACTTTTTCAAAGTGAAGTGAGGCATTTCTTGGCTAGTTTTCATGAACAAAGTCACTTTCGTTATCCATAAGTGTCTAAAACTATCTCACAAAGGTATAGTGCATGTCGTGCACGACACTGGATATCATCTAATGGTATCATGTGGGGATTATTCGTTGGATCATTTTTGGCCCACTCTAGTAAGTCTGCTTCCTTAGAGAACAAACCTACTTTATCAAAATTATGTTAAGTATAATATTGGGGGCAAGGTGCAACTGAAAAATGACCTACCCCATAGCGCAATAGTAGGCTACCTTTTCCTGCTCTCAGAAGGGGAAGGGGAAGTCTACTAGTGCTCAGGAGGCTTCTTCTTCCTCTCCAATTCCACCTACTTCTACCTCTCATCCTATTACAATTCCCTCAGCTTTTTCCCCTATGCATCTCTTGGGGAGTCTGATGGTGCCTACTTGGCAGAAGGCCAAGCGTCAAGTATTTGACCTTCCTATCTTTCCCACAGTGCCTCAACCCATCTTGTATGGTAAGGGGAAGGGTCCCCATGGAGTCACCTCTACATCTAAGCCTTCATGTCCTCCTACTACTCCTTCCCCTAGGGTAGTGAATGAGAAGAGGCCCACCGCTGAGGCACTTGAGTCTACTTCTTTATCAAATTGTGGTATATGTTCCTGCATATCTTCCTCCTATTTCTATCTAGAGGTCACTCCCTCTACCTGCAACAGTTGTGATGGACACTCTGATGACAGAACAAGATCCTCCTTCTCCTTCTCAAGTTGCAACTTCTAGCTCTCAGAGCTAAATAAATTGCCTTGTGTGTGAGCATAAGCATCGAAGAAAGGCTCTGGTCATTGAGTAGGCTACTTTGTAGAAGGAGGAAGGGGAGACAACAACTCATGTTTTAGAGTCTCCTATTGTGCCCTCCTCTTTTTACCCTTCTTCTTTGGTTCACGTCACCTCAATCTTGCTCTCAGCTCCCCTAGGAGTGTGGATGACCCTGACTCTAAAAGGGTGCAAGTGTTCATTGCTCCCTCAGTTGAGCCTCCTCTCTTGATGTCCCTTTTGAACATCCCACATTTTCCTAAGCCTATGGATATGTCAAATACCTCGGTGGTGTTTGCTATGGTTTTCTCCTCTTATTCCTTTCCTTCCACTTCTTCTATGGGGATCTTGTATCCCCCGACAGAGCACAAGTTGGAGGATAACCCTGCTTCTAATGGGAGTCGAAAGAAGGGATCACCATCTTCAAAATCCAGTTCTACTTTGGCTTGCATCGTCCCAGTGGCGGAGGCAGCCCTGACATCCCTGAGTTAGTCACTACCCCCAAGTCTTTTGGTGAGGTCAACAGTGGATCTCAGGAACCTCCTTCATTACCTGCTCAGTTGACACATGGCACTCCCATCAAGTGCATGTTCAACTCAATGGACACTGTCCTGGCTTTGTCAGTGATTTTTGAAAAATCAATGACATTTACCTCACAAGAGTTGAGTGAAGAATACCTCGAGGGGCCCTCTTCCTTGGATCTTGTCACTAGAGAGTTAGAGGGTGCTCCCCTTGCTATCCCACCCTTGTAGGCTCATTCGCCTTCCCCTTATAATAATCTAGATTGGGAGAATGATAACCTCTTAGTTGATGAGGACTAGGAGCGCACCTCTTCTTTACCTATAGATTAGATTTGTGTGTGTGTTGTGTTTCCACCGTGGTTGTTTTATGTGTTCTTGGAGGACCCTTGTCACCCTTGTAGGTGATTGGATACAGGAGTGTTTTTGTCGTAAACTTCTACTTTTTACATCTTCTTCCTTTGTTGTGCCTTGATTTTTAATAATTAAGGATGATGCAAAGTGTTGGGGGAATTTAGGCCTCTCTTATAGGTTAACCCAATTTTTTATTTTCATTTTTTCTTCACGTACCTTTCTTCACATGGTTTGATATAGTATGGGATTGATGATAGTTCATATATATTATTATATAATATCTATCTATTTATATCTATAAGCAGTTCTGACCCCAAAATATTAGATCCTCTTGTCTCTTGATTTCTTTGTCTCTGCTTTTGTTTCCTTCTTATCTTTCTCTCTTCTTTGATTTCTTCATGATGTTTTGGTGCCTATGTGTTGTCCCTCGCGTGTGTGAAAACATTTCCACGTTTACATCTCATCATGAGTCACAGGCCACAACATCACTTTCTTCTCCCTCCTTAGGATGTCACATGCATTTATGTTCAAAATGCACCATCCTAAGGGAGGCCATCATATTGCTTCGATTTTCAAAATGTGTATTTGGTGGCCAACAAATCCCTCATTGAAAGACCCTTATTTTTCAAAAAATTGCATTCTTCAACAAGGACCCCTAGAAAAAAATTTCTTTCATCATAAATTCGTAAAGAAAGAATCTAAAAACTTTCCTTTGAGAAGGGAGTACTTTTTTTGATGAAGAAATCTGAAAATTTTCCCTTGTGATGGAGTATTTTTCCTTTCAAATTCCTTAATGAAAGAGACCTTTCGAAAGGATTCCTTGATACTAGAATCATTTGCCAAAAATGTCACCTTTCAAATAGAGGATCCCTCAAGCGAACCCCTTTTCTTTTGAAGGGTTCCCAAGGGACCCTTTTGAAAGCTTCTTCTTCAATTATTGAATATCTATGTGACTATCTATCTTTCTATGTGGCTTTTTTCTATCTAACATGTTTTGTTTGCAGATTAACATGTTGCTTTGTAGGACCTATGAAGTTGTTTTTTCAATCAAGCTTGGAGGACTAAGCACCTCAAGCTTTCCTTGTAGTACCGAGCACTTGTAAGGGCGTATCAGACTTTGTGGAGCCTTTCACATCTAGCCTCCCTCGAGACCGAGCACCTATGGCACCTCCTTTGTAGGACTGAGCACCTGTAGGGCCTTTTGTTCACCTTCCATAGGTCCAAGGGCTTGTAGCACATTTTTTCAACTCTCTCCTCAGGACTGAGTACTTGTGGAGCCATCTCCTCTTCCTATGCATTTGTGTGTGACAGATTGTGATTTGCTTCCTCGATTGTTTAGGTATACATTTCTCATATTTCACTCTACTTTACCATGCATTCACTGACACTTATGCTTGCTAAAGTGGGGGGAAAATTTAATGGCATGAATTTGTACCCCCTTGCAAATTCCCCATTTACGTACCTCCTACCTTAGAAGAAATAAATTTGATGATGCTATTCCATGTCCTTCATTTTCTTCCCATCCACTTGGTAGTTGTTTTTATTGTTGGTGGAGGATATTTTATCATAGATGCTAGTACGAACGACGTGCAGACATTTGTGTGGAACGCTTCTATCCTAACAGGATGCCTGCCTCTAGAATCCACATAGGCATTATAGTTCTCCATTGGTGATGAAGAGTAACATCTCTTCTCCCTTGACTAACCTCGAATGGCTCATTTGCCTCCAATTTCACCTTCCAATGTCGATCACCTTCATTCATTCACTGTCTCTTGGAAACTTCTTGATCTTCTTGGAATTCTACTTGATCATTCTCACTTCTACACACTTCATTCACAACATGTCCTCACCTCCATTGAAGTTGCAAGTTGATGTTTTGTGCACTCAATCTCCTCATTTTTGTGGAAACATTGCAATTGCAAGCTTTTGAGCTCACTCCTCTCATTTTCCTTGAGTGCACATGGCTGAAGGTGATATTATTCCATCTTCCATTCATTTATCATTATCGTGTTATTTTTGTGGTGTATTGTTGTTTAGCATAGTGCTTGGTACTTCCATTCCAATATCTCTTTATCATATTTTCCTATCGTTGCTATACTAGTTGTTCATGGAGGTGGAAACACCAAAGCGAGGGACTAACTACGAAATTTCTCTATAAATAACCCCAACATTTTTGTCTTGTCTGTGTAGGTTGCTCATTGTGTGAAGAATCTAAATATATCGACTGGTGGGTAGGAAGGTGTGCTTTCCTCACCCTTCTTCGTCATTTCATAGTTAGAATTAATCTTATTGCTTTCTCAATATTTTGTCATTTAGTTTTTTTCTATCACTGTTATTGTATTAAACTGCATTTGTCAAGTCTTTAGTAGGTACCTCTTGAATTTAGATTGTACTTTACGCTTTATGTTTGTATGGATTCCAACACCCAACTAAGATGCTAGCACATTGCATTGTCATCAATGTCTCTCATTGTAGTCCTCTAGCAATGATCTTCCTAAGTTGCAGTCCAGACTCCAAAAAATTTCTCACTTGACTTTCTAAGACTCTCAAGTTGGCAAAAGGAAAGAGGAAAAACATTTTCCCTTCCTTTTCACCCCTTTAAACATCAAACCTATCTTAAACACTCCCTTATCTTGAGGTAGATTAGGGCAGTTGATTGTTCTAGACCCTCCCATGACCTAGGGTCCTAAGTAGTTGGTCCCCCTCCTCTATAGTATGATCTCAATTGTGTAATTTTTTTGTGATTATAGATTCTAATTACTTCAATTATGCTTTTATTATGCTTCCATATTTTCCCATATGATATTTTGGCAAACCCGATGAGACCCATGTCCCAAATTTAACCTTTTTTGTGAATTTTTCTTTAGCCTGTAGGTTGCAGAGATAGTGTGATGCTTTTTTTTGGGATAATTAAATTCCTTTGTAAAATATTAACGTATATACCAAAACACAACACTTTTGTTAAAATTTGATGCTTATGTTTTAACCATTCTTTTCCTATATGTAGGTTAATTCAATGATTTTGTTCAAAGGTCGACGCTTCTGTAGAATATCAACACATATTTCTATGCAAAGGTTGATGTGTTTGTAGTAATTTTATGTTTATATTCTAACCATTCTTTTTTTGTATATATGTTAATTCGATGCTTTTGTTCAAAGGTCGATGCTTTTGTGGAATCCCGACACATCTGAAGTTTGATGCTTTTGTAAAAATATTGATGCATTTGTAGAAGATCGACACTTTTGAATATGCAAAGAGCAATGCTTTTGCAAAAATATCAACACGTTTGTCAGGTATCAACACTTTTTTTTTATAGGGTTTACAAATTTTCAACTTGATTTCATTCATTTTCCTAACCCTAACCATTCTCTATTTTTTATTTTATTTGTCTAAGCTAATATTTTGCATCATATGGAAATTTATGGAAGAATACTAAGTTCAAAACTACTAATTCTTTTTGGTTGTAGGTTTTGATTAGTCTAGGACTCAGATTTCATTTTGGTGTACCTGAAATTAACTTCACATTTCAATTGGTGCATTTTAAAGTAAATTATACAAATCTCATTTTCCCTTGGTGTACCTAAAATAAACAAACAACTTACACACTTAGTTTTGGGCTTAAAATTGAACCTACAAATCTCATTTTATTTCGGTGTGTACCTAAAATTAAACAAGACAAATCTCAAATTTTCTTATAGTGCACCTAAAATGAATTTTTTGATATTTTTGGTAGGTTAGTGTGTACGTATGCTCTTTTCTTATGCCTAGTGTGATCTTAGAAATCAAAAATACCACTAACTTGTAATTTGTTTGTACACCTTGAGGTGTAGTGTTGTGTATGCTCTCCCCTCGTGAATCCTAAGAACAATCTTGGGGATCAAAAGCAACACAATTTCTATTTATTTTAAGTAGGAGACTTTCTTGGGCGCCTCATCACCCCATGCTTTGATCTCAAGAACATTTCCTAGAGGGCTATATAAAGGGTAAAAATGAAAGTTGTATCCCAAGGAGTTGCTAGAATCCTTCAAGCCAAGTCTTATGACCCTCAGTTTTCCAAGATATAAGAGAGCATACCCCTCTCAACTCTAGCATATCAATCAAGCTCTCCCTTCATAGTAGACCCCTACTATGAATTTTTTTTATCTAGAAGCCTTTAAGACTATTTGTTAATCGTCAGCTTAAACTGGTGGAACATACAACTATCAATGGGTGAAGTTACTCACCATGTTCCAACCTTTATTGAGGTGATTGTTATTCCTTGTTAAGATCTTTTCCTTTCAAGGTGAGAGGTTTCAAGGTGGTACATGAACTTGGCATACTCTAGTCACCCATTCATTGAATGGTATTCTGGGGTGGAAGTACTATAAGCTAATAATCTCGATCTACCACTAAAATAGGTTGTGTATATATGGTGTGTTTTCATTGTTAAATCTACTCATAATACCAATTAGTGGTCTTGTTGAACAAGACACAAAAATCTACCAAAAAATCCATTTAGTTAATCTCATATACTATTTTTGTTGTTTTCTATCACTTTTTAGATCAATCAAACACAAATTAATCCTTAAAAATTGTAAAACCCTAGACATATTTAGGATCAAATTTTAAAAAATATTTGAGATAAATCGACATGTCTAATTGTCACCTTGTGCCACTTCTGTATGCATCTCAATGCATTTGATTTTTCATATCGATGCTTTTGGGTGATCCCACAATACTCGTTTACAATTTTTGGCCAAACTGGACACTGAACTAACTTTTTCTAACTAAATCTTCACTTTTGAGCACCTATAGCGGCTAAACCATGAGGAATTTGAAGATGATGCAAACTAGTGATTTGTGACATTTTGTCTGTAAATTCTAATATATGTTTTTCAAAAAATTTGGAATCAAATTGCACTTTTTCTTGCATCTCCTTCGAAAACTAGTTTTTATCAGTAAACACCATTTTTAAGGAGTAATGCTCACCATATACAACATAATTTTTTTTTATGAAGGATAAAATTCTAATTTTTTTGAATTTATATTTGTATATATGATATCTAACCCTTTCATTTGGTTTTGTGCGAACCCTTTTCCTAGTACCTGCAAAACAATCTGAATAAACGAGTTAGACAAGGAAATGCAAGCTAAAACAAGGATTCCCCATGAAATCCATTTACAACTCAAACTAGGAATGAAAATATTGTAGAACACGATGAAAATGAGAAAAGAAAGATTAGATCCTAATTAGAAAAGCAAACACATGATCCCATGGGGGAATTGGTACCAATTTGATGTGAAAATTGGCCCTTTCCCAATTCCTATGATAAAATCTTGATATGTTGAAGATGATTGATCCACTTTGGTGACAAATGGTGAGAGCTCCAAGCCAAATCTGCAAAAGGCCTAGCTAAGAACTCAATGATGGATGGAAATGGCTAAGTATTTTAGCATGGTAACTTTGCAATATTTGTGGATGATCAAATGAGGAGAGGAGATCTTCATTTATAGGATTTCAAGATGGATGAAAGTCCAAATTTGAGCAATGTGGGACTAACATTCATCCAATGATATGGTGCCACTTTTCAAGCTATGAATGGATGATGGTTGTGCAAGATTTGGGGTTTGTGCCAATAAATGCCAATATTTGAAATTCAAATTTGTTGAAATGACATGTAAGAGGGAAAGGAAAATGCAATAAATGCCAATTGGCTCAAGGCAAAGGACATGTAAGAGGTTTTAAATGCCTTGTTGGATGTACATGTTGACTTGGAATTTTTGAATTCAAATTGAGGGAATATTCCAAAAGATGCCTTGTGAGGAAAATAGAGATTTAATAAAGAATTAAATCTATTTTCATGTGCAACTTGCATTATCTAGAGGATGTGACATGATATGAGGTTAAATTAATCAAGGATTAATTAATTTAACAAGAGATTTGATGATGTGACTTATTTGACTTAGATTTATGGATTTATTTAAATCAGATAAGAGAAGAATATGATTAGATGCTAATTAAATAAGGATTTTGATTTATTTAATTAAAAGAGATGGTGTTAGATTAAATCAAATAAGGTTTTAATTTATTTAATTTAATGGATAGACTTTAGAGATTTAATCAAATAAATTGATTATTTAATTAAATAGGGATAATTAGATCAGATGGATTGATTTAATTAACAAAAGAGATTGACCTGATTAGATAAAATGGTTTATTTATTCAAGAGATGAATATTGATGAATTTAATTAGATAGGAGCATTTGATTAAATGGTTAGACCGAGGGATGATTCAGGAAGAAACAATGTTAGTAAGTTAGGATCAGATGCACGATGTCAATCAATATATTTTACGTGTCTACATTTTGCCCCTCTTTGAAACAATGCACTCGTTGTGTTGGTTCAAAGAATAAACGATCTCGATCAAAGCCAAAAAAATTTCATATTTAAAAACTTGCCCCACTGGTGCATGGCGGGAGAAAACATGCCATTATAATGCCCCCTCGAGAGATCAGACGAAAATTTTAATTTTTTTGGGTGATCTCGCGAAAAAAGGTAACAAAGAACCAGATAAGTCCAAAAGGGGTCTGGGAGGCTAAAAACGAGTCTAAACACAATAAAACGATGAAAAACAAGCCTCAAATGGACGAAAATAGGTTCGAGGGTCCAAAACCTTAGTAGGATAGCTATTTAGGGTTAAAAACCCTAATTTTTAGGCTTAAAAGGGGCCCGAGGGGTCACTTTCAAGTCATTTTCACACACCTCCACTAGCAAACTTTGAGATTCAAGCTCTGACCCTTCGATGATATGGTGCAATGACAACTTCCTCTACACATTTCGGACCGAGTTCGGACATACCAGCGGCCACCTGGCATCGAGGCACCGGTATGTGACCCTTACCCAAGCTTAATTTTTTCATTTGATGCATTTATTACTACTTTAAAAGAGAGCTTGCCTCCAGCGGTGCCATTATAGTGCCACTCGGCATTTGAACTACATCACTAATTACCTTTTAGCACCGCAACGGTGCTATTTAGTTTCGCAGCCGTACTGTTTGGAGTTTAGAAACTCTGCCGCTGGGCTCGAGCTCGACGGGCTGGTTTGGAAAAACTATGTCGTGGCGGCGCCCTTTTCATGGAAATTGCGACGCTAGGGATAAAGTGCACCACAGCGACTCTATTTGGCTCAATTTAGGGTCCAACGTCGGAGTTTGAGGAAACTCAAACTATGACGCCATCACAAACTACACTACTGGAAACAAGTTTGGAGCATTAGGCTAGGATTTTTGCAAAAAAAAATCAACACGCTAACTTTACTTGATGTAGGACGGACCAAGGGAGCTCTACTTTCGAGAGCACCGGTCGTGGGATTTGGCGAGCGTCCTACGAGACTTGAGTGACAAAGACCAGGATTGACTTGGAGTTGCTAGCTTATGGCATATTGCGTACGCAGCGCCCGTGCCACACACCTAGGGATGCTATCAGCGTTGGCTGAGATGTGGCACAGCGAGACATCGTCGTTTCATCTTCCCACTGGCGAGGCAACCGTCACCTTGGAGGACGTCTGTCACATTCTACGATTGCCTATTCATGGCCGTTGGTGGATCTATGACATGGAGGAGGGATGCGAGTGTTGCGTCAAAGTCCTTGCTACACAAGACATTATCTATTGCGAGGGTCAAATCGAACTGGAGAGATACAGAGTTATCGCACCTCCCTTCCACTGGGTGATTGTAGCTATCATTTTAGGTTTGGTTGCCCCAAACCGGTGAGGGAAATATTTTAGTCCAGGTTAGGGATACTACTGGGAGAGGATGGTCTGAGACAGGCCAGTTCGCTTCGCATGGGGGCTTGTCCTTCTGGCTTCACTTTATAGAAATCTCCACAAGTACGTTTATATGGATGGTAGAGTGTTGGGGGCTGGAGTGACACTTCTTCATATTTGGGCGTGGGAGCACATTTATGTGTTGCGTCCACGTGTGGTTCTAGTTCTGATGGGGGCAGAGGATGCCCTCGTGGCACTATACAGAGGCGATGTGTCCTTACACATACTGGTGAGCATGGGATCCCCTACTAGAGGTAGGTCCTGGATGAGATGCTTGTCTTCACTTGGTGTCCATATCTTGGTCGGCCCGAATGGGCCGACGATGCTGCTCAGCTCTTCTATTGCCACCAAGATTGATACATGCAGAGTCAAGAGCACACAATGATCGAACGGTACCTACCCAGGCGCGTACATCATCAGTTTAGAGAGCCACAGGATTGGCCCGATGATGGTTATGTAGACGTCTTTGCATGCAGCATGACGCAGGTGTCATGGGGGCCCGGTATTCCTACCTCCAAGGTAGTTGACAGCTTTCGACAGTTGGTGGCCCATCCATGGGCTTATGAGCAGGGCTTGGCAGATCCAGGGACCACACAAGCCTATAGAGATTGGTTCAGACCTCCTCTTGGACTGACTATTCTAGGTGAGGATCCAAAGGTGTGCAGGGTCAGAGGCAGAGGGAGAGGACGAAGGTGGGGACCAAGGATCAAGATTCGACAAGATCCACCAGGTGTGCCCCCAGTTCTGCCAGGTCAGGGAGATGTCCCCATGTAGGACCAGCAATAAGATCCGCCAGTCCTGCCACCATGAGTCAAGGGTGAGGACCAGCCCCACGTGCAACCACGGGTACAGCCAGCAGGGCAGGCAGACGCATAGGATGCCTTGATTATATAGTTGCAGGCATAGGTTCAAGTCGTGACAGCTGAGAGAGATCAGGCACGAGCTAAGAGAGAGCAGCTCAGAGTAGAGAGGGATCAGGCAGTGCAGCAGAGACAAGCTACAGAGTTACAAGTAGCCACAGAGCTAGGCTGTAGGCAGCAGATTGAGAGCATGACAGCCTCCTCCTCCCAGGGTACAGTGCTGGTTCGATCCTATAGGGATGTTATCTGAGAGAGAGAGTACTACTGTTAGGCTTACCATGACACCATACCTAGAGCAAACTGGGTCCCCGAGTACTCAGAGTGGGCCAACTAGAGACCACCAGAGGGTCATGGTGACAAGGGTGAGGGCAGCATTCACGGAGATCGGGCTTGATCCTGATATTATGATGTATTTTTTGTGCCTTATGGGCTCATTTTTTATAGCCCGATGGGAATTTTGTACTGATTGACACATGTACAATGATTCGATTGATTTTTGTACTATGACAGTGATATGATTAATGATATGTATGAGTCGATGATGATTTTAATGTGATACAGTGTGTACTCCTTTATTTATGTATGTATGATTTATTTCTATATGCTTTGCAGTGATGTTTTATGGATGCATTTATTTCTAATGATGTTTATGCAATGATTATGACTAACATATCTATATTATGCTGACCTATGATATGATGTGCAATAATGTTAACTATATGATGGTTTATTTTATGCAAATGCAATATGTGAAATGATTTGATTTATTGTATGTACAATGATATGCAGAAAATGCTTATATATATGAGATGATTTATGGATGGATGTGATATGATGCGATGGTCGTGATATGATGCAAATGAAATGGTTTTATAAAATTCTTAAAATAACAAATGTTTATTATCCTAAATGATGATGTATGTGATGCAATGATATGTTAATGCAAGGTGATATGTTGATGTGTAATGTAAGCGTAATGTGATGATATGATGTCATAATGTTATGCAAGTATGAATGCCTAATGCTTATATACCTATTGCTTACGATTATGCAAAAGTGATTATGGAATGCTTTTGTTCATGCTTATGTGATGAATTATATGATAAATGGTAATGCAAATGAATGCTATGCAATGTAATGGGTGAAATGCAATGACATGGATGCATCTATTGAAGCATGTTTATGATAAACTATTTATGATGATGAAAAATGCAATGTGTATGTTTCCTATATGATATGCTTATGCCATATGCTAATGATTTCTATATGATATGCGTATGCAATATGCTAATGATTTGTGGATGCAGGATTGATGACAATGATGATGATGAACTGTCATAGTACCTTGTTAGCGTGATTAGTAAGAGAAGAAGAAGTCATTTCAACAAGACACAAGATGACACAAATGCAGATGATGATAATGATGATGGTGATGATGATTATTACTTTCCGAGGAATTGGGATTTTCAAAGGGCCAAATTTTCTTATGTTTGATAACACACGTGGTACTATGCATTGAGGTATAGAAAACCAGGATGGCATTGTACCCAGTGTGATGGACTTTGACTCGACAATTAGATAGGAGTATTCTTGTTCACACCTGCCATACGGAAACCTTGTTGGGATGTACTTCAAAGGTTTTAGACATCTCGGACCAAAACATAGAAAGGTAAACCTATCCATGCAATAGTCAACAAGTTGTCCTCGACCTCTTCCATACATACCTAACAAAGCAAGCATTCGCCAAGGTTATCTTACAAGAACGTCCAACAAGAACAGTAGATAAAAAGATAATGATCATTGCCCCATTCCTATTTCTCTAAATCCCCCGTTTTGGGATATCATCGAGACGTCTTGGAATGAGCGCAAATAAGATAAGTCAAAAGATAAAGACCAAGTAAACAAACAAACCGATGATCTTCAATACTGCTAACAGAAAGAGGATGTGTTTTCTAGGGATGATAACCAAAACTTATTGCCAAAAGATAATGCCCATTGTAGGAAAGATGCATCCTAAGACATGTTAGTGGATTTTGGCACGTCATTTCGTTTATCCAAAGTGTTCTAAGGGATGATTGATATGGGACCAATTTAGATGATGAGTTACTAATACGAAGAGATAACCAGCTTGCTTACGCACTAACCTAGACTTTAGACTTGATATTTTGGAGTTTTACTTGTAATCTACTAGACTTGTTTCCGATTGTCCTGCCAAAGTTTGAGGATGATGATCAGTTTATTATGGGTGGTGTTTATTGCGGGTGCAAGCGAGATGAGACAGATGTATTCTTTCAAATATTTGGATGGTTTTGATGTTTTACGATGTTTGGAGGCTGTTTTTGGTATTTTTCAAGGTTTTACAAATGTTTTGATTTTTTTATTTTCTAATGTTTTGGGATTTTTTGAGATTTTGACCAAGAAACTAACCTAAAGACCTATCCTAGGGGCCTCAGGGGCTGATCAACATATTAGCCTTTCCTACGTTATACACGTAAAGACCACGTAGTTTGACTTACGACCCGACCGATTTACAGATGATGATATACATGATGAGATGTCAGTTTTATTGTGACGGACTCCTATAGGACTGACGTAAATGTCTTGGTGAATGATCAAAGATCAACCTTGCCTACGTTCAAGCTCAGAGACGACGTAGTTCGACAAGATGACCTTGTTTTTTATCTTTTGACTGACTTTTTGACTTTTTTTTGGATTTTGATGTGTTTTGATGTGTTTTGATGTTTTTGGATTTTCTGATTTTATGATGTTTTTGGATTTTCTAATTTTATGATGTTTTTGGATTTTTTGATTTTATGATGTTTTTGGATTTTTTGATTTTAGAACTTTAAGATCGTACACGAATCCAATCTGATGATAACATGCCCCCAACGTGATGCAATAGACTACTCCGATAAAGGCAGGACAAACTGACCTTGAGAATGGGCCGAGTAGTACTAGGAGGGATCATGATACGAAACAGGACCAAGCTATGGTGTGGATGCGAGTGGATGAGTGATGGATGGGGATCTGGATGCGATGGATGATGGAAGCATGATGGAAGGATGAGGCCAAACAAGCTGTAAAGATCCTGGTGGATGGGAAGTGCTTATTTACACAAGGCGCCTGTTTGCCAGGTTTTCACTGAGGTACTTGCCCAAATTGCCACCGAAGTGGTTTTCACTAGAGGATGATTTTTTTGGTCCTTTTTCTAATTTTTTTGGATTTTTTTGCTTTTTTGATTTTTTTGTTGTTACCAAGATGCCTGTTTGCCAAGTTTTCACCGAGGTAACCATTTTTTCAAGACTTTTTTCTGATTTTTTTGGATTTTCTATTTCTATACCTTGAAAGATTTTGGATCCTGTAGAGGTCCCCTTCAGGTGTTGATAGCTAATATGCCCCTGACTGATAACTTGTTGTGATGACGAAAGGTCCCAGCCAATTAGGTTCGAACTTGCCTTTGCTACTTGGGTTTGGGACATTCTTCTGATTTTCTTTTAAGACCAGTTCTCTGACTTGGAAAGTCCTACTTTTGATCTTCTTATTGTAGCTTCATTTGAGTCTATTCTGATATTGCAAATGATTTAAAGCATCTATGCATCTCTCATCCAGTAACTCCAGCTCATTTAATCTTCACACCCGGTAGTCCTCATTAGTGATGAGGTTTTGCAATGATATTCTGAGGGATGGGAGCTCGATCTCAATGGGGAGTACGACTTCTGATCCATAGACCAAGGAGAATGGGGTGGCGCCAGTGGGTGTGTGAATGCTAGTTCAATAAGCCTAGAGGGTGGGATTAAGCTGCAGATGCTAGTCACGACCTGCGTCATTGACTATTTTCTTGAGGATTTTGAGGATAGTTTTATTTGTAGCTTCTGCTTGGCTATTGCCCTGCGGATAGTATGGGGTGGAGAAGTGATGTTGGATTTTGAATTTCTTGCACAAGTCACAAACCTCCTGGTTCTTGAATGGTGTCCCATTATCCGATATAATGGCATGTGGGACCCCATAACAACAAATGAGATAGTTTAGGATAAATTTTGAGATCTGCTTCCCAGTGATATATGTCATAGGTATGGCTTCCACCCACTTTGTGAAGTACTCAGTTGCAGTTATGATGAATTTATGGCCATTGGATGAGGTGGGTGAGATTTTCCCAATGAGATCGAGTCCCCACTATGAAAAGGGCCATGGTGTGATGATCGGATGGAGCTCTTGAGTTGGAGCATGGATGAGGTCCCTACGTTGTTGACATTGTATACACCTCTTAGCATGATCATGTGCTACTCTTTCGATTGTGGGCCAATAATACCCCATCCTCAGCAGTTTCTTGGCGATGGACATTCCACTTGAGTGTGAGCCATAGATATCGTTATAAACCTCGGTTAGAGTGGTTAATGCCTCCTCAGCATTTAGGCAGCGTAGTAAGGTACCTTCTATGCTTCTACAGTATAAGGTATCACCAAGGATCACAAATCTGGATGCCTTTTTTATAAAGGTTCGTTTTAGGCTTGATGGTAGGTCAACGGGTATGACTCCTATTCAAAAATATGTATAGATGTCATGATACCAAGGATCGCCAGGACCAACGATTTCACACACATATTTCGATTCCGGTACCTCGAATGTGGGGATGAGAAGTTGCTCGATCAGAAATTCATATTTTGGTACGTTGTGAGGGATGTCTAAAAGGAACCAAATTGTAGCCATGGCATCAGCTGCTCTATTGTTGGTTCTTGGAATCTGCTCAAATATTATGTCAATGAAGGATTCCTTGAGAGTCTCCACCAATTTCTTGTATGGAGTTAGCTTGTCATCCTTATTCTGATATTCATTATTGACCTAATTTATGATCAACTAAGAGTCTCCATACACCTTGAGAGCTATGATGTTCCATTGCACTGCTATCCTGAGACCTATAGTCAAAGCCTCGTATTCCGCTATATTGTTGGTGCAAGGAAATGCCAATTTGTATGACTTTGGTATGTAATCTCCGTGTGGGTTGATGAAGAAGACGCCAGCTCCTGATCCATGTTGTGTGTATGAACCATTGAAGTATAGTTTCCAATGGTCAGTTACATTGAGGTTAAAAATGGATTCATCTGGGAATTCTGAGACAAGAGGATTCTTAGAGTAAATAGGTGCTTCTGCTAGTTGATTCACAATAACTTGGCCCTTAATGGATTTCCTCTCTACATACTCAATGTCATACTCTGACAGTATCATCACCCATTTTTCCATTCTGCCTGTGAGCATTGCCTTGGATAAGAGATACTTGAGGGGATCAATTTTTGCGATGAGCTTTATCTTGTGTGCCAACATGTAATGTCTAAATTTTTGGGATGCAAACACTACTGAGAAGCAAGCTTTCTCGATGAATGAGTAATTTAGCTCATGACCGACCATTGTTCTGCTGATATAGTAGATGGCCCTCTCCATTCCATTATCATCATGTTGAGCAAGAAGAGCTCCAAGGGTTGTTGTTGTTGCTAACACATATAAGATCAATGGCTTTCTTGGGATGGGTGGCATTAAAACTGGTGGTGTCAGTAGGTATTCCTTGATTTTGTTAAATGCCTCTTCAAACTTTGTATCCCATTTGTATGCTACCCCATTGTGGAGTAGGTGAGAATATAGATTCTTCTTGTCTGCCAGTTGTGCTATGAATTGTCAGATGGATTGAAGTCAGCCTTGGAGGCCTCTCAGTTGTTTTAATGTCTTTGGTGCTTCCATTTCAAGGATTGATTTTACTTTTGTCGGATCCACCTCGATACCCCTCATGGAGACTATGTATCCTAGTAGTTTACCTGATTGTACGCCAAAGACGCACTTCTTGGGATTTAGTCTGACTTTGTATTCCTCTAGTCTGTCAAAGATAGCACTTAGGGTTGCTATATGATCTTGTCTCTTTCTTGACTTAGCTAGAATGTCATCGACATATTCTTCGACTGTTTTATGGATCATGTCATGGAATATTAATGTCAAGGCCCTTTGATAGGTTACTCCTGCGTTCTTTAGGCCGAATGGCATCATGTTCCAGCAGTAGGTCCCCCATGGACAAGTGAAAGTTGTCTTGTGTTGATCTTCTTTTGCTATCATGATCTGGTTGTATCCTTAAAATTTGTCCATTAATGATAGCATCTCATGCCCTGTTTTCATATCTACTATCATGTCAATATTGGGAAGCAGGAAATCATCCTTGGGACCTACCTTGTTCAAATCTCTGAAGTCCGTACAAATTATGTTGGCTTCGTCAAGTTTTGAAACACATACCAAATTTGAGACCCATTCTGGATAATCAATTGGGCGGATAAATCCTGCATCTAACAACTTTTTGAGTTCCATTTTGACCAATAAGGCTATTTGAGGATGCATTTTGCAAAGCTTTTGTTTGACCGGTTTGGCTTCGGGATACATTGCTAAATGATGAACCACAGTCTTTGGATCAAGTCCCGGCATGTTGGCATAACTCCATGCGAAGTTTATTTGTCTTTCCTTTAGAAATGCTGCTAGGAGCTCCTGCTCTTCTGATAATAGTGATTCCGCATAGAATTGATATGTGGGGTCTCCTCTATTGCTAGGTTGACAGAATTGCATTTCTCGGCCAAGACTGTTGACTTTTCTTGATGGATAGCTCTTAGAGGAAGATTGAATCCTTCACCCTCACGTGCCTCAGAGAGGTTTTCACCATTGGATACGTCCTTTATTTTTACTTTTGTCTTGTTAGAGAGTGCCACAATGTGGTTTTCACTCAAGGACTTGGATATGATTCTTAGTTTCTCACTTTTGCGACTAAAGGATTCAATCATTTCCCTGTAATAGGCATGTGTGTCCAACTCCATTATAAACCCTACCTTGTGATCCCCATCTGGAATGTTATCCCTCAATCCCATGAATTCTAAGAGTGCCTCATCATTTTTGAATGTATCAAGAACTGGTGGTCCTCATTGGTCATAGTCAATCAGTTAGGGATACACTAAACGGATCTCATGATTTGGATGGTTTGTTTCAAAGGAGAGGGTGCTAATCATACACAAGGTGGTGTCCTCAAATAACCTAGGTAGATTGGATATGGTGTCTTCGTCATTGCTACTAATATAGGGCTCAGTTATAAAATTATGTGTGTCTCTACCTATGAATATTGGTGAGTGTACTTGTACTAGCACTGGCTAAGGAGAAATATTAACCGTTCTAACCAGAGGACTTCGGCCACGTATGGTTATTCTCAAAGGGGTACATCCAAGGCCAAGATTTGTTATGGGTTGCGTCTCTAGCATGATAGGTACTATGAGTCCGTTGTCATTTTGTCCCAGTCTCTAGTTTTTGTCGTAGCCCATTGCGAGCATCATTTGTAGGCCCTTGCTTGTCTCCTCCATTGGTAACTCGGGTGTCAGTCTTTCATCTTGATATAACATGTGAGATGGATCTGCTTCAATAACCTCCCAGCCAAGGTCTCCCCAGCTTGTGAATTCAGGATAGTTTTTAGGATACGTTAGTGATGTGGAAGCTTGGTTTTCTTGTGGGTGTCCCCATGATCTAGGAGATTGTGGTAACTCTCCTATCACAAAAGCATTGTTAGGGAGCTTGTAGCTTCCACAATCATCTTCCTGGATGATGATTGATGTTGGAGATGGTGGAAATGGTGGGAATGTTGAGTGTCTCTGTCGTAGAAGTGGATGTGAGAGTGGCGGGGTCGATGTATGGTGTGCATGGGCCCTCATCATTCTTTGGTACTTGGGGGATTTTGTAATATTTGGCCTCAAGATTTTTGCAATATGAGAACGGTTCGGGATCTCCATGGATGGTAACCTCTTGTCCATTATGTGTAAATTTCACACATTGGTGGAAGGTTGATGCTACGGCTTTCATCGCATGGATCCATGGGTGTCCCAGGAGGATATTATATGGAAAATCGAGGTCCAAGACCTGACAAGTGGTTTCCATGAGAGTCGGCCCTACTTGAATAGGGAGTTTGATTGTGCTCTGAGACACTCTTTCTTGGTCATCATAGGCTCTTATCATGATGCCATTTCCTTTATCAATGGAATCTTCTGATATTTTCAACTGCTTGATGAGGCTGAGAGAACAAATGTTCAAACCTGCACCTCCATCCACCAAGACCCTTTTGATTTTTCTTTTGTGTACAATGGCTTCCAAGTGAAGTACATGGTTGTGAGATAGTTGGGCAGGGAAATCTTGGTCAGAAAATGTAAGGAGATTAAGCATTATGATATTTCTGACCATAGCTTGGAATTGCTCCGCATCAAGGTCTGTGGGGATAGTGGATGAGGCTAATGCTTCCTCAAGGATCTTCTTATGGGCTGATGATATTTTTAACAACTCCATGATGGAGATGTGTGCTAGCATTCTCTTGAGTTGGTCTAAGATATTATAGCCATTAGGAAAGGATCTAGATGAAGGGACTCTATTTGGTTGGGATGATCCTGCAATGGTGACCTTGCCACCTCTTGTGGTGACTCCACATTCTTCAGCATGGGCGCCCTTGATGGTGATGACCATGCAGTCTTCATTTAGGGAGGTGACGACTATGTCATACACATGATTTACACTGCCCTTCCCTTTATCATTTTTATTCCCTTTGTTACCATGATTCGGCATCGGATTCGTATATATCTTAAGATCTTGATTTCCCATAGGTTGTTCCACGTTTATGATTTTCTTATCAATGAGATCTTGGATGATGTTTTTGAGTCTCATGCAACTGTTTGTGGTATGACCTTTGATTTTATGAAACTCGCAAAGTTGATTCTTGTTATCCTAAGGAGGTTTGACATCCAGTTCTTGGTAATTCTCAAATATAGGAGACTTGATGAGTTTTTCGTCGATCAACTTTTTCATGATGTCTTTAAGTGGTTCTCCCAAAATGGTGTATTTCATTTTGGATAACTTTTGCATTGGGGTGGTCCTCTTTGATCATTGAGGTTATTGATGGTTGGATTGTTTTTGGGTTGGTATGTTGTGTGATGAGTTTTTTGGCGTTGTGTTTGGATTTGCAGTGTGGGTGTATGTTGGTGTGGACCACTAATGACCGCCTTGGCATCAACGACACCATCATTAGTAATGTTTTTTTTCCTTGCCCACGTGCGAGGTTTTCCATTGTAATTGGATGGTGGGTGGTTGTTTTTCTGTTCGTGGTATGATGTTGGTTCCGTGGGTTGAGTCACAAGGGCTCTTTCGATGCTAAGCACCTTGGGGATCAATTGATTGTATGTAATGATGCCCTGAACCTTGAGATGAAATGCCAAGCAGCCTTCAAGGTTAGCTATGATGGTGTAAACCTATTGTTCTTTTGGCATGGTCCACTTCCTCCGATTGGCCTTGGATCACCATCGTTGAAGGAATGAAGCAAAAGATTCATTTTTTCCTTGTTTTAGAGCGTATAATTCTTTGAGAGTAACATCTATTGCAATGTTACATGCGTAGTTCCTAATGAATGCGTCCCTAATTTCTTGGAATTTTCTAATGCCTGAAAGCAAGCGAGAGAACCATTCTATAGCGAGGCTTGCCAAGCTTCTAGGAAATAGCCACATCAAGTTTAAGTATCGTCATATGCGACCTCCATGCAATGAACCTAGAATTCCCTGATGTGATCTTTAGAGTTTCCCATCCCTCGATATTTGTCAAATTTGGGGATTTCAAATCCCTTGGGGAATGGTTTCATTTCTAGGCTCCTCTCAAATGGATAGGGAGACAAGTTGCTTGGTGTTTTGGTTGTTCGCCCTGATTGAAGGTCGAGCACTTGTTGCGAGAGCAACCTGATTTGTGTCGTGACATCATTTTGCGGATCAGGGGGTGGGATGAAGGTGTTTTGGGGTGTTTCGATCATGGGTTGGGTGGTTGGGTTGGTGGGTGTGTTGTTTGACGTGTTGTCCAATGGTATGTGTATGCTCTGCCGAGCTAGGTAGGCTTCGACTTGCTTTTATATGAAAAATGCTTGTTGTTGATCTTTTTGTTGTTGTATTAGGATTTGTGCTTGTTGTTGCGCTTGTTTTTGCTCCAACAATGCTTGTTGTTGTGCCTGTTGTTGTTCCAACAACACTTGTTGTTGGGCTACCAATTCTGTTGCTTCCTGCTGCTCTTGGTATTGCTTTAATGCTTGCTGGTATGCTTGAAATTGCCCTGCTTGTCAAAGTTGTGCTTGATATTGGGCTTGTTGTGCCTGATATTGTGCTTGCACTTGAGCTTGTGCTTGTACGACTTGTGCTTGAGCTGCTTGTTGTTGCAATAAAAGTTGTGCTTGAGCAATCTTTTGTTCTTGCAATGCCTGTGCGGCTTGTTGTTGTTGTTGTTGTTTTTACAATAAAGCTTAAGCTTGTTGTGCTTGTTGCGCTTGCAATGCGGCTTGTGCAGCTTGGGCAGCTTGAGTGGCTTGCGCAGCTTGAGTAGCTTGCTGAGTAGCTAGTTGTTTGGCTTTTTGTTTTTGAACTTGTTGGTATCCTCTTTGGAAAGCAGCTTGCATTGTTGTGTCATATTGGCTTGATGTGGTGAAAGTTGGTGGTGGTGGGGGTGGTGGTGGATTTGGAATGGTGTTTGTGAAGGTGGTATTGGTGTTTTGTGTGATGGATGGTGCTATTGATATGATTGGTCCATGAGAGACCATGCTTTGTGATGTTAATGGGGTGTTTGATGATGATGCAATTGCTTGTGTGTTTGTCGTTTGTTGTTGCGATATCAACGACAAATTTTGAGTGTTTGGTGTAATGCTTTGATTGATAGTTGGGTTATAGGTTTGATTGATATTTGGTAGGGGAGGAAGCCCTAAACCAAGGAGTGGTGTGGATGATAATGGAAATGGTGGAAGAGGTGGAAATGTAAGGGGTGTGAATTGTGAAAATGTTGTGGTGTCGAATATGCCCCCTGTTCCAAACATATCTCCCTCTTCCTCTTGTGAATTTGTGAGGAGAGGTGTTTGAGGTATTGTGCTAAAAAATGTTGATGATGGATCATGATGGAAAGTGAGAGGAACATTTTACTGTGATGGGTTTTCATGTATGTTTTGATTATTAACAAGGGGGTGTGTTTGAAGTGCATTGAGAAATGCACTTCCCTTATTAACATTGGGTTAGGTTGGAGCAAACGATGTCGTGACTTGCGGAATGTTTTGCATGATGTTTTGGGATGGTGGTGTAGATGAAATGGGGATGGTGAATGATATTGGAGGAAATGATGTCTCCACTATGGTACTCACATCAAAATCCGAAGGCAACTTGGCCCCTTGTTTTGCTAGCTCAAGCATGTATAACGAAGGGTTAAGTCTCATCATGATGTTGATGATTCTATGGTTGTCCGAATTTTGAGCATTTCAGTCATTTCCTCGCGAGACATTCCAAAAGTAAGGTCCTCTTCTTGGTTTTCTTCTTGCGGATTTTGTGATGATGAGAGGGTCAAAGGATTACTTGAGCCAACGGGATCTATTTTTGCGTTTGTTTGGCTAAGATCGCTTGAAGCGGGTGTTTCTTTGTTGGCTTCCATACTCTTCTTCTATTGAGATCTGATTTGAACCATAAAACAAGGATCAATATCTGAGAATATGGGAGATGAATCTCTTGATTCTCTAGTTCGATCTTTATTTTATGCCCCAAAGTGAAAAATTTTAGGATATCTTGAGGATCAAAGGTGATGAGATGATGATGTTTTAGGGATGGATGATACAGATGTTTTGGCTTTTGATAAATCTTGAGTGAGATACTAGGCTTTTAGGACTTGTAAATTTTGATTTGGATTTGGGATTTTGAGATTTTGTCCTTGATTTTGATTTTGATTTTAATTTTGATTTGGATTTTGAACAAAAAGACCCTAAGATGTTGGATGATGATCTAAGGGATAGTTTTGTTCAAAGGATGATGATTTGAATATGTGTGAGGAGAAGGATGCATCTACCCACACCTATTCAATCAAGATGATTGTTTCAATAAGCATATGAAGAAGGATTCATCTACATACACTAAGCTAGACAAGATTATTTTGATAACTTTGACTAAGCATATGCAAAAGGATACATCTACACATGCCTAACCAAAGGTTATTTTGACAAATGTTTTCAAGGACTTGGTCTCAATGATTTTGATGATTTTGATTTTTCCACAAAGCCTAGTATAAAGGATTATTTCAAGATTTTTCAAGAGGTGATGGTGAGATGATGTTGTTTTGAATGTTTTGAAGGGTGGATGAAAAATGATTTTGATATGTTTTTATCCTAAGATGAACCTAAAAAGGTACACTTTGTTTGCCTAGACCTATGTACTGAAGAGCATGCGAATGCTTTCTAAAGACCTTTGTAACCAAGAAATGATTTGATTTGAACACACATTTTTGGATTTCCAATCAATGATTTTTTTGCTTTGGGGTTATGAGTCTTCAACACATATGAAAGCTCATTTTTCTTTAGCTTTGCTTAATGTCTTTATTTTACCAAAAACACTTTATTCAATTAGGTTTCCAAACTAAGATGTCCTATGTCTTAATTTCTTCAAAACCCACAAGATATGTTATGTGGAAATTCAATGAACTTAAGGCAAGGGTTTCCTATTGTTTACTTAAGAAGACAAATTGAGATATAATCCAATGTTTAGAAACCTCTAAGGATATGAATCTTGTTGATGGTGTTTTCTGCACAGCAACAACTTAGACAGAACACAATATTCTATCTCTTGAAAGGTAATTTTCAACAATAATTACTGAAAATCACCCCAAGGTCTCTCAAGTGTCAGGTCATGAAAATGCATAAACAACTCAGATAATATGTGAAATGCTAGTAATCACAAGGGGCCTTACAAATGAACAATGCTGGAAGTGAATTTTCATCAGATGCAACAATGCGGTGATGCTTTCAATCCTAAAACTAACCCAGATTCAGAATAAACAGCAAAAGAGATAAGGGTTTAGAAATATTCTATTCTATTCTAACTCCTAAGATTAATGATGCAAATGATAAAAATCCTTGAAATGGACCAATCCCAACGAAACCAATCTCTGCTTGACCAAGATTAATCCGCAATCTTACAGAAACAGTGCAATCTTCAAAGGTTTTAAAGATTTTTAGATCATGAACATTCGCCCAAGACAACCCAATTGTAGTTGAAATGAATAAATCTCCACAATTGAACCAAGCACAATGAATATAAAGGTCCAAGCTAACTTTGCAAAGCAACTAACAATTAGCTAGCTGCAAAAAGTATGGACCAGGGATTGCTGCAAACACTTCAAACACTAAATCATAAACATCATTGAATCGGATTTAAATCTAAATCTAACAACCTTGAGCAATTTGAAAGATAGAATTATAAGAACTATGCAAGATAAGTCAACACAACAGAGATCACCAGAGAATCACAATGTCTGCAATTGTATTGAATCACCAAATTTCAGCAACAATTCATGTGTTCTGTTACATCACTTGCTCAGAAATTGACTAGCTTCTACCTATGCTCTACCGCTAAATTCGCTCTCTATCAAATCTTCTCCTAATATTTTTTCCTCCCTCCTTACAAATGAGGCACAAATGCCATTTATAGAGAACCCCCAAACATGTCGGCCTAATTAGATTTTACAACCATAACTGGCCTCAAAACAGGTCGACCTAATTAGATTTTACAATAATAATGGGCCCCAAAACAGGTCGGCCAGGAGAATTTCAAAATAGGACAATATTTGCATTAAATGCATGAATATTATCCATGTCGGCCCACGATCTCCAGCAAGATCAGATTCAGGTGTTTTCCAGAAAGTCCTCCAGCTGTAGACAGTTTTGGCATGGATTCTTAGGCAGGTCCCACTTTGGAAATTTAAATTGAACATTTCCAGATTTTCCCCTTTGGCACGAATCCATATGCAAGTCCCCCTTTTAATATTTGTTTAGTCCTGAAAAATAGATATCATCATTAATAGCCCACATGTTCAAATTAAATTCGAATAAAATACCTTTTCTAAAAAACTTTCCATTTTCAGAATTTTTTTCATTTTTGGAAATTTTTATTTTTAATTTTTTTTATCTCAAGAATTTTTCATTTTTAGGATCATTTTTAAAAATTTCCGCTTTTGGAAAAAATAATTATTTTCGGAAAAATTTCCATTTCGGGAAACTAGACCAAGGGGAAAATCTGGGAAAATCTAGGTCAGGTGGATTCCAGACCAGAATCCGGGAAAA
>VDFB02000015.1:486801904-486824603 GCA_007258455.2 Sequoia sempervirens | reverse complement strand
TGATCATTTTTAAAAAATTTCCATTTTTGGAAAAAAAAGTCATTTTTCAGAAAAATTTCCATTTTAGGAAACCCAACGAAGCGGAAAATCTAGGATAATCCAGGTCAGGCGGATTCCAGACCAGAATTCGAAAAAATCCAGCTGGACAGGATTTTACAAAATAAGGCAAAGATTTCAACAATAAATCATCAAAACGAACCAAGAATGCGCGAAACATCGTGTAATATATCAATTTAAGCATGGGTTGTTGAACATTTATCATCAAATTCATCAATTTAATCTAGTATATCAATTTGCACAAAACATGGCAAAAAATCTAGAAAAATCCAGGTGGACCGGATTTCCGCGGACGGCATAAAATTCTGAACTTTGGCACGTACCCGGAAAACTGAAGAAATCTGGGAAAATCTGGGTCGGGCAGAAAATCCCGGACGCAAGCAAAGACCCAGACTTCTCTCGGATCTGGAATTTGAGCAGAATCCGGGAAAATCCGGGCGGACCAGAAAATCCCGGATTGGGGTAAAAACCCAGATTTTTGCACAGAGCCGGACTTTGAGCAGAATCCAAAAAAATCCGGACGGACCAGAAAATCCCGGATTGGGGTAAAAACCCGGATTTTTCTTAGAACTTAGTTTTTTCAAAGGGCAACCTGGGGAACTCACTTGGGCAAGCAAGATGAACATCTAAGGACCTCCAAAGGCAACCAAATCAATAAAATCAAGGGGCCAAAAGACACCAAAAGCTAGAGCAAAAAGAGGGTCCCTACTTTCAGTGGGGCGTGTGTGCAAAACTGCACAACAAATGGCGACTCCGCTGGGAAAATGCTCTAGAGCATTTTGATGATGGAACAAGAATCATAAACCCATAATCTCTGGTTTCGATCTCTCTATTAGGCAAACAAATCAAAATGCAAGATTAAAAAAAGTCAAGACCAAAGGCTGACTGAAAATCTTTGTATCTGGTCTGTATCACATCTTCGTCTTGGACATGAACCTCTTTTTCAGCCTCCACTATATTTTTAGGAACTTGACTAGCCTCAACAAGAACATCCTCTTTGATCTCCGTAGGTGATTCTTCACTTGAATGTTCCTCTATTATCTCTGATGCCTCATATTCATCTTCATGACACTCAGTTCCTTCCAAAGTCACGTCAACATCAGTTGCAATGCTATCCTTGGATTCAGAAGTAGTCAGCCCTTCTACAGTGCATTCTTTGCTTAATTCACCTTTCCACTCTAGGTATTCTCCAACTTTAAAGATAATGTCCCCACACGAACGATAGATGAACTCTGAATGGGTTGCATCATGGACTCTGCACCATTTAGACGAAAGGAAATCATGCAAGCACTTACCACTAGCAAACTGACCTTCAACTATCTGTGTAAATGCCTCAACTGCAACATCAATAAACCTTAGATCTGAGGTGGCTAATGGTTCAGACAGATTTTGCATGAAAAGGTTCATTTGCAAGACCATCTCAATGTTGTCTAGAAAGGCCAAGCATTCAAACTCATTGTGTCTATAGGTATTATGAAGCCTACACTTGTCTGAAAATGCACAATGATGTAAACCCTTGCCATTCCATTGATTTATCCTCCTATTCAAGGACTTACAGATTTGAAAAAAATCAATCTGAAGACTGTTTCCATTATGAAAAACATAACGCTGATTTTCCATTTTGACTCAAAACTTGAATTTTCTAATTTTGAGATCTTCCATATCTCAGATTTTCAACATAGAGGCTCATTCATTCTTCCAGCGATGTCACCTAGATCGGCCCTCCTTCTAGCGCCAATCTGTTGATGGTGTTTTCTGCACAGCAACAACTCAAACAAAATACAATATTCTATCTCTTTTGAAAGGTAATTTTCAACAATAATTACTGAAAATCACCCCAAGGTCTCTCGCGTGTCAGGTCATGACAATGCATAAATAACTCAGATAATATGTGAAATGCTAGTAATCACAAGGGGCCTTACAAATGAACAATGTTGGAAGTGAATTTTCATCAGATGCAACAATGCGGTGATGCTTTCAATCCTAAAACTAACCCAGATTCAGAATAAACAACAAAAGAGATAAGGGTTTAGAGAGATTCTATTATATTCTAACTCCTAAGATTAACGATGCGAATGATAAAAATCCTTGAAATGGACCAATCCCAACAAAACCAATCTCTACTTGACCAAGATTAATCCGCAATCTTACAGAAACAGTGCAATCTTCAAAGGTTTTAAAGATTTTCAGATCATGAACATTCGCTCAAGACAACCCAATTGTAGTTGAAATGAATAAATATCCACAATTGAACCAAGCACAATGAATATAAAGGTCCAGGCTAACTTTGCAAAGCAACTAACAATCAACTAGCTGCAAAAAGTATGGACCAGGGATTGCTGCAAACACTTCAAACATTAAATCATAAACATCATTGAATCGGATTTAAGTCTAAATCTAACAACCTTGAGCAATTTGAAAGATAGAATCATAAGAACCATGCAAGATAATTCAACACAAAAGAGATCACCAGAGAATCACAATGTCTGCAATTGTATTGAATCGCCAAATTTCAATAACAATTCATGTGTTCTTTTAAATCACTTGCTTAGAAATTGACTAGCTTCTACCTATGCACTACCGCTAAATTCGCTCTCTATCAAATCTTCTCCTAATCTTTTTTCCTCCCTCCTTACAAATGAGGAACAAATGTCATTTATAGAGAACCCCCAAAGATGTCAGCCTAATTAGATTTTACAACCATAATTGGCCTCAAAACAGGTCGGCCTAATTAGATTTTACAATAATAACGGGCCCCAAAACAGGTCGGCTAGGAGAATTTCAAAATAGGACAAGATTTGCATTAAATGCATGAATATTATCCATGTCGACCCACGATCTCCAGCAAGATCAGATTCACGTGTTTCCCAGAAAGTCCTCCATTTGTAGATAGTTTTGGCATGGATTCTTAGGCAGGTCCAACTTTGAAAATTTAAATTGAACATTTCCAGATTTCTCCCTTTGGCACGAATCAATATGCAAGTCCCCCTTTTAATATTTGTTTAGTCCTGAAAAACAAATATCATCATTAATAGCCCACATGTTCAAATTAAATTCGAATAAAATTTTGACCTTTTCTAAAAAACTTTCCATTTTCAGAATTTTTTCCATTTTTGGAAATTTCTTGTTTCTAATTTTTTTTTTATCTCAAGAAATTTTCATTTTCGGTGGATCATTTTTAAAAAAATTTATAATTTGGAAAAAATCCTTATTTCTGTGAAACCGCAATTAAAAATTCAGTCGCTGATTTCGCATCTAGAATCCTAAAAATCCAAACAATGTGATTTTTACAAAATAAGTAAAAGACTTTACCAATAGATCATCAAACGTAACCAAGAATGTACGGAACATCGTGGTAATATATCAATTTGGCGCCAGTGTTGAACATTTATCATCAAATTCATCAATTTAATCCAAGATTTCAATTTGCACAAAGCCCTGGCAAAAATTCAAAAAATCGGGCGGGATTGTGATTTCAGAGATCTGCGATAAAAATTTTGACCTTTGGCACGCATCTCGAAAACTCAAGAGATTTGGGAAACTTCAGCCCGCTAAAAAATCGGACAAGCAGTAAAGACCCGACTACTGATTTGGAATTTGGAGTAACCCTGAAAATCAGAGGGACAGAAAAATCCCCGGATTGGGGTAAAACCCGATTTTTGCACGTAGCCGATTCTTGACCAACCGGAAAATTTGGATGGACCAAAATCCCTTGACAAACCCGATTTTGGTGAATCCTAGTTTTTTCAAAGTGCAACCTGGGGGAAACACTTGGGCAAGCAAGATGAACATCTAAGGACCTCCAAAGGCAACCAAATCAATAAAATCAAGGGGCCAAAAGACACCAAAAGCCAGAGAAAAAAGAGGGTCCCTACTTTCAGTGGGGCGTGTGTGCAAAACTGCACAACAAATGGCGACTCCGCTGGGAAAATGCTCCAGAGCATTTTGATGATGAACAAGAATCATGAACCCAGAATCCCTGGTTTCGATCGCCCTATCAGGCAAACAAATCAAAATGCAAGACTAAAGAAAATCAAGACCAAAGGCTGACTGAAACATCCATAGACTGAAAATCCAAGTGTGTGCAAGTGAGTTCATTTCCTTCCTTAAGCTACTGTAGAAACCAAGCTCAGTCAAGTTAGGCTACGTAAAGGTTCTAGCTCCAAAAGCAACCTGGATAGAGCCTCACGCTACTGCACTCCCATAGCTCGGACGAGGGTTATCACGTGGACTCTTCCTCGAATATACTCTACTACCACCAAAGGCCCATAGCTCCTAGAGATATTCAGACACTCGGCGAGTTGAACTCATTCTTCTGACTCTCAATATTTTTCTCTTTTTTTTTTCTTTCTTTTGATATTTTTTTCTTTTCACTCTTTTCATTTCAACCTGTGAACAGTGAAGTCCTCACTCAGGGTTGAGAACCACAGTGGCACTGAAGCAGAAATATGATTTTTCACCCAACAAGACCTTGCAAGGACCCTACTGCAACCTTCAGATTCTTAATATGTGTGAAGGATATAAGATTTCAGAATACTTCAGGTTCAAATTAGACCAATGACCCATTCTCTTTAAATCAGACATCCAGACTGCTTGACACTAATAAAAGATCTTTGACCATTAATTCAAGACGCGTGATTAAAGTCCATCAATGAAACACTTAGAACAATCCCAGATAAAAAAGAATTATTGCACAGGAAAGACACTTCCCCAACCAGAAAATAGAAAACCCAAGCCAGAGAAACAAAACAACAACCAAACTGAAACCCACAACAAACTAAACTAGCCAAAATAGAAGCAAAGAAAAGCAATCTAAACTAAGCAATCTATTCTAAAGAAAACAAAACAGACAAAAGTAAAAGAAAAGTAGACCAAGCTACACTTATTCAAATCAACACTATATATAGAGAGACTCAAAGTGGCTCATGATCAGATAGGATGAACTGAGACTCATCCCCATATGATTAATCAATGCATAGACAAGTAATAAAGTGAAGGTAACAGTCCTCAGAAATGCAAACCTATCTTTATATTCAAAAAAATAAATCTTTGCCTTGTGGCATTCAAACTCCATGTCAAGATTAGGAATAACTAGTAACTGAGGTAACTCATTAGGACCATGATTAGCCCATATGCAAGTTGTCTTTCCTAAATCTCCATAATCAAATTGACAAGATTCATAATTTCCATCAAAGAAAGAAACAACCTGATTTTGTATTTCTGCAGACTGAATGTTGTGTTCATCATCCTGCACTTGTGAAGAGTTGATCACAGTTTCATCGGGGGGTCTCCATTGATGGTGCAATATTCCAGTTGCATTTGAAACATGCAAGATAGAATTAGAGGAATCATTACATGATGTAGAGTGAAATTCATATCGAAGACTTTCAGACCTAAAAATATGGAACTTTTCACCTGTTTGAGTATTTCCATGAGGGATCAACAGTGAAAACGCAGGGGCATTATCTTATACAACAATTTCCTCAGCAGGATGCTCATCCGAAGGTATCACAGATTGATCTTCCAGCACATTCTCACCTGGAGAAGTTGGAGCATGTTCAGCAATACTGATTGCAACATTTATGTTTTCAACATCATTCATATTTTCCTGCACATTAGCATGAACCACATCAGCTACCCCATCAATAATGCATAGAATCTTTGAGTTTTCATTGTGCAGTTCATCAATAAGCTGAGGAAAAATAGAATTAGATAAATGAGAAGACTCCCTGAATTCATCTTTTGTTGGCACTAGCTCAGATTCTTGATCCTAATCAGCAGGAACGTTGACCACTTCAACGAGTGTTTCCTCATGTTCTTCAAGACATTCATCAGCCACTGGTTGACAGTCCTCAATCAGAGACTTGTTTGATGTATCTGTCGGTGTATCGTTTGCATGTAAGAGTAGCCGTACTTGTTCCTTCACCTCCTTTATGACTGTCTGACATTGGAAACAGGTGAATTCTGAATGCTCTTCCTCATGTATCCTGCACCAACCTGGTAACAACAGCTCCTCTAGGTAGACTCCAAAACCTAGGCTTGACCAATCTCTTATAATTCTGGCAACAAAATCTTTGTATCTGGTCTGTATCACATCTTTGTCTTGGACATGAACCTCTTTTTCAGCCTCCACTATATTTTTAGGAACTTGACTAGCCTCAACAAGAACATCCTCCTTGATCTTTGTAGGTGATTCTTCACTTGAATGTTCCTCTATTATCTCTGATGCCTCAGATTCATCTTCATGACACTCAGTTCCTTCCAAAGTCACGTCAACATCAGTTGCAATGCCATCCCTGGATTCATAAGTATTCAGCCCTTCTGCAGTGCATTCTTTGCTTAATTCACCTTTCCACTCCAGGTATTCTCCAACTTTAAAGATCATGTCCTCACACGAACGACAGATGAACTCTGAATGGGCTGCATCATGGACTCTGCACCATTTAGACGAAAGGAAATCCTGCAAGCACTTACCACTAGCAAACTGACCTTCAACTATCCGTGTAAATGCCTCAACTGCAACATTAATAAACCCTAGATCTGAGGTGGCTAATGGTTCAGACAGATTTGCATGAAAAGGTTCCTTTGCAAGACCATCTCAATGTTGTCTAGAAAGGTCAAGCATTCAAACTCATTGTGTCTACAGGTATTATGAAGCCTACACTTGTCTGAAAATGCACAATGATATAAACCCTTGCCATTCCATTGATTTATTCTCCTATTCAAGGACTTACAGATTTGAAAAAAATCAATCTGAAGACTATTTCCATTATGAAAAACATAACGCTTATTTTCCATCTTGACTCAGAACTTGAATTTTTTGATTTTGAGATCTTCCATATCTCAGATTTTCAACATAGAGGCTCATTCAATCTTCCAGCGATGTCACCTAGATCGGCCCTCCTTCTAGCGCCAATCTGTTGATGGTTTTTTTTGCACAACAACAACTCAAACAGAATACAATATTCTATCTCTCTTGAAAGGTAATTTTCAACAATAATTACTGAAAATCACCCCAAGGTCTCTCGGGTGTCAGGTCATGACAATGCATAAACAACTCAGATAATATGTGAAATGCTGGTAATCACAAGGGGCCTTAAAAATGAACAATGCTGGAAGTGAATTTTCATTAGATGCAACAATACGGTGATGCTTTCAATCCTAAAACTAACCCAGATTCATAATAAACAACAAAAGAGATAAGGGTTTAGAGAGATTCTATTCTATTCTAACTCCTAAGATTAACGATGCAAATGATAAAAATCCTTGAAATGGACCAATCCCAACGAAACCAATCTCTGCTTGACCAACATTAATCTGCAATCTTACAGAAACAGTGCAATCTTCTAAGGTTTTAAAGATTTTCAGATCATGAACATTCGCCCAAGACAACCCAATTGCAGTTGAAATGAATAAATCTCCACAATTGAACCAAGAACAATGAATATAAAAGTCCAGGCTAACTTTGCAAAGCAACTAACAATCAGCTAGCTGCAAAAAGTATGGACCAAGGATTGCTGTAAACACTTCAAACATTAAATCATAAACATCATTGAATCGGATTTAAATATAAATCTAACAACCTTGAGCAATTCTAAAGATAGAATCATAAGAACCATGCAAGATAAGTCAACACAAAAGAGATCACCAGAGAAACACAATGTCTGCAATTGTATTGAATCGCCAAATTTCAGCAACAATTTCTGTGTTCTGTTACATCACTTGCTCAGAAATTGACTAACTTCTACCTATGCTCTACCGCTAAATTCGCTCTTTATCAAATCTTCTCCTAATCTTTTTTCCTCTCTCCTTACAAATGAGGCACAAATGCCATTTATAGAGAACCCCCAAACATGTCGGCCTAATTAGATTTTACAACCATAACTGGCCTCAAAACAGGTCGGCCTAATTAGATTTTACAATAATAACGGGCCCCAAAACAGGTCAGCTAGGAGAATTTCAAAATATGACAAGATTTGCATTAAATGCATGAATATTATCCATGTCAGCCCATGATCTCCAGCAAGATCAGATTCAGGTGTTTTTCCAGAAAGTCCTCCAGCTGTAGACAGTTTTGGCACGGATTTTTAGGCAGGTCCCACTTTGAAAATTTAAATTGAACATTTCGAGTTTTCCCCCTTTGGCACGAATCAATATGCAAGTCCCCCTTTTAATATTTGTTTAGTCCTGAAAAATAGATATCATCATTAATAGCCCACATGTTCAAATTAAATTCGAATAAAATTTTGACCTTTTCTAAAAAACTTTCCATTTTCAGAATCTTTTCCATTTTTGGAAATTTTATTTTCAATTTTTATCTCAAGAAATTTTCATTTTAGGATCATTTTTAAAAATTTCCATTTTTGGAAAAAAATCATTTTCGGAAAAATTTCCTTTTCGGGAAACTAGACCAAGGGGAAAATCTAGGAAAATCCAGGTCAGGCGGATTTCAGACCAGAATCCGAAAAAATCCAACCGGACAGAATTTTACAAAATAAGGCAAAGATTTCAACAATAGATCATCAAAACGAACTAAGAATGCGTGAAACATCGTGTAATATATCAATTTAAGCATGGGGTGTTGAACATTTATCATCAAATTCATCAATTTAATCTAGTATTTCAATTTGCACAAATCCTGGCAAAAAATCCAAAAAAATCTGGGTGGACCGGATTTCCGCGGACGGCATAAAATTCTGGACTTTGGCACATACCCGGAAAACTGAAGAAATTCGAGAAAATCTGGGTCAGGCGGAAAATCTCAGACGCAGGCAAAGACCCAGACTTCACTCAGATCTAGAATTTGAGCAAAATCCAGGAAAATCCGGACAGACTAGAAAATCCCGGATTGGGGTAAAAACCCAAATTTTTGCATAGAGCCGGACTTTGAGCAGAATCCGGGAAAATCCAGACGGACCGGAAAATCCCGGATTGGGGTAAAAACCCGGATTTTGCTCAGAACTTAGGTTTTTCAAAGGGCAACCTGGGGAACTCACTTGGGAAAGCAAGATGAACATCTAAGTACCTCCAAAAGCAACCACATCAATAAAATCAAGGGGCCAAAAGACACCAAAAGACAGAGTAAAAAGAGGGTCCCTACTTTCAGTGGGGCGTGTGTGCAAAACTGCACAACAAATCCCAAGGGAAAGCAATAACATTTGGATTGAGTCAATTTTATTTTTCCTCAAAAGGGTTTGAAATTTGGATAATGTTAAGTGTTTGTTTTTTAGATGTTTTCGATCAAGCAATGCATTTTGTAACCTAAGAATAAGTACAATCCTATGGATGTATAAGACAATATTTGTTGGATTCCCACTTGGACAAGTCTAGCTATGCTTATCTCTAGCGAATGGTTAGATGCTTGACCCCACTGGCTCCCCTCCACGGCTCATTAACGTCAATCGGGGCAACCAAGCATCAACACCCATGAAACTCCCAATGCATGCTTTCCATTTCTACTAGAAGACCGTAAAAGTGTGGGGCGGCTTCAGAACGACCGTTCTTGCACCAACAAATAGATTAAGGATTTTGAAAAATTCTAGCACATGGGTTTTAGTAAGGACTTTTCGTTCATAGGAGTTGACCCAACGTGGCAAGAGCCCTTTTGGATCCATCTTGTTAGAATCAACTGCGTGATATTGGCGTTTCTTCCAATATCCACATTTATATCCCGACTGGAAATACTCTCAGGTTCAAAGTGTTACCGGTTGAGCCGTTCCCTTGGGTGAGTACTTTTTTCCCAAGGTGGGCCCTCTAGGATAAACAAAAGCGAATGAAGAACACTATTCATAACTCAATCAATCCTTGTTGGCCACAAGAAAAGAGAATATACGCAACAATGCCCCCACTCACACTCGCACAAGATTTTGTTCAATTTTAAGCCCAAATCGAAGTGTGGAGGTGATTGCTTTATCTTACCCCAAAGTCATGAAAAAGGCATTTTGATTTTCAAGATCGCTATAAATCACGAGAGAAGCGCATACATCATTTTTCAATGCCTTTAGTCTAAGTAAGCCCTCACGAAAATCAAAGCTACACTTGTTCTTTTTTAGATCCTCAAAGCAATATGTGAATTCATTTTAGAGCACCAAATCACAAGTGAAAGACATTTGTTCAATTTGTTAATCCCATAAATGAAATCTAGTAAGTTGTGATCCTAAGATTCATTTTAACCTTTGCAAGAAGAAATTGAAAGGTTTTTTTTAAGCCCAAATTAAAACTAGTGTTCTAAGAATGGAAAGATAAAAATTTACTAAAGAAGTGTTAAACAAAACACTTAAGTGTTTAAAAGCACTTTGATTGGACAAAATATTATCACCATACTCCTTCCTTCGTTTTTGATTTCCAACCTTCAAAGAAGAAAAACAGTTAGATTCTAGAAAACATAGAAGCTAAAAACCAAAAAACAGAAGGTAAATAAATCATAAATCAAAAGCACATGCTAAAAAAATTAAATTCTCCATTTTCTATCTCCCAGCGTCGCAGTTCGTGAAGGCGTCACAACTCGTGAAAGCGTCGCAGTTTGTTCTCCCAACGGTGCTCTCACAGCACCGCTTACCAGTCAGCGACGCTCTGTGTCAGGACAAAGAGCTCAATTGCATCACAATTTTGACCAGCGTCACAAATTATGTCCAACATCACTATTTTCAAAAATTTCAAAAGTCCTGCAAGTCAACGAGTCCAGCGGTGCAGTTTAAAATTCAAAATCTTGGCGGGATGAGCCCAGCGGTGCAGTTTGTGTTTCAAGCGGCGCCATATAGCAACGTTGGCGAGCCCGCGGTGCTAAAATAGCGACGCTGACAAGCTCGCGGTGCCAGAACAGCGACGCTAATGAGCTCGTGTTGGAATTTCCTGTGTGTTAAGAAAAATGCGAAATTTTTACAAAAATGTTAGAAAAAGTGATATCCAGCCCTCCTTCTAGCGCCAAATGTGTGAACCCTTTTCCTAATACCTACAAAACAACCTGAATAAACGAGTTAGACAAGGAAATGCAAGCTAAAACAAGGATTCCCCATGAAATCCATTTACAACTCAAACTAGGAATGAAAATATTGTAGAACACAATGAAAATGAGAAAAGAAAGATTAGATCCTAATTAGAAAAGCAAACACATGATCCCATGGGGGAATTGGTACCAATTTGATGTGAAAATTAGCCCTTTCCCAATTCCTATGATGAAATATTGATATGTTGAAGATGATTGATCCACTTTGGTGACAAATGGTGAGAGCTCCAAGCCAAATTTGTAAAAGGCCTAGCTAAGAACTCAATGATGGATGGAAATGGCTAAGTATTTTAGCATGGTAACTTTGCAATATTTGTGGATGATCAAATGAGGAGAGGAGCTCTTCATTTATAGGATTTCAAGATGGATGAAAGTCCAAATTTGAGCAATGTGGGACTAACATTCATCCAATGATATGGTGCCACTTGTCAAGCTATGAATGGATGATGGTTGTGCAAGATTTGGGGTTTGTGCCAATAAATGCCAATATTTGAAATTCAAATTTGTTGAAATGACATGTAAGATGGAAAGGAAAATTCAATAAATGCCACTTGGCTCAAGGCAAAGGACATGTAAGAGGTTTTAAATGCCTTGTTGGATGTACATGTTGACTTGGAATTTTTGAATTCAAATTGAGGGAATATTTCAAAAGATGCCTTGTGAGGAAAATAGAGATTTAATAAATGAATTAAATCTATTTTCATGTGCAACTTGTACTATCTAGAGGATGTGACATGAGATGAGGTTAAATTAATCAAGGATTAATTAATTTAACAAGAGATTTAATGATGTGACTTATTTGACTTAGATTTATGGATTTATTTAAATCATAAGAGAAGAATATGATTAGAGGCTAATTAAATAAAGATTTTGATTTATTTAATTAAAAGAGATGGTGTTAGATTAAATCAAATAAGGTTTTAATTTATTTAATTTAATGGATAGACTTTAGAGATTTAATCAAATAAATTGATTATTTAACTAAATAGGGATAATTAGATCAGATGGATTGATTTAATTAACAAAAGAGATTGACTTGATTAGATAAAATGATTTATTTATTCAAGAGATGAATATTGATGAATTTAATTAGATAGCCCGGGATTTGATTAAATGGTTAGACCGAGGGGTGATTCAGGAAGAAATGATGTTAGTAAGTTAGGATCGGATGCATGATGTCAATTAGTATATTTTACGTGTCTAGACCGAAGGATGATTCAGGAAGAAACGATGTTAGTAAGTTAGGATCGGATGCACGATGTCAATCAGTATATTATAGTATTTTATTGAAATATTTTTCCTTAATCAAGTTTCGAAGTCAAACCAATTACACTTCAGACATAGGTGAACCATATACAACATAACTTTTTTTGTATGTATCAAAATTCAAAAAAAAATTATTGGATCAAGGACATCAATACCTAGCTTGCACATATTTTTCAGAATTTTATTTTGATAATCTACTTTTTTCCACATGTGCAGAATAGAGAGCTTGATTTTTGGTGAAAAACCTATGTTTAATCAAACTAAAAAACCAAATACATAATAAAACAAAAAAATATTAAAATTATTTCATTGGATAGCTCGTTTCGAGGAATACCATCATCCCATTGGGTCTGTGAAGTCTCCTCCATTTTCTTCCTCAACTCGAGCTTCAAAGGGAAAAATTCTAGAGATTTTTGGTGCCAAAGGGGGAGAAGGGGGGAAAATGGGGGTTCGAATGAACCCGGGTTCAAGCGAACCCCCCTTGGAGATTCGCTCGAACTTGGGTTCATTCGAACCAGGGTTCGAGCAAACCCCCCTTTCTACAAAGTTTCCCTTTTTTTTTAATTCTGGGAAATGACAAATATGTGGGACCCAAAATTTAATAGGGTTTGCTCAAAGAGGGGTTCAAGCGAACCCTTATTGGGTTCGTTCGGACCCTAAGTTTGTTCGAACTCCCCAAAACCCAAATTTTTTTCATGGGGGTGTTTTTTACAATTTTGCTTCTTCAATAGAATTGTAAACCAGTTTTGTGGGATCACCCTTTTGTGTGCATATCGACACATTTGTACATCTTACCATGCATTTGTCTCAAATCAATTCTCTTTCAAAATCTTACAGTACTACATTTGACTATCACAATATGTCACTTTTGTTTGTAGACTTGTGCTTTTGTAAAATCGTGTCACATTTGTCAGGGACAATGTACTACATTTGACTAACTTTTGACACATTTGTAAAATGGTGTGCTTAATTGTTGGTCTAGAACAAAAAAACCTTTGAAAATCCTACAATCTAGTTTTTCATCAATGGTATGTATTAGAACAAAAACCTATGCAAAATAGACCTATCCTTGATAATCTAAAACAACAAAATACGTCTTTATCCTTCGTTCATTTTTTACTTCACTAAACACCCTCCTAGTCTTCCTTGGATCAAGTTGACCTTATCCAACGAGAAAAATGACTCATCATCTAAGCATTGGTCCAAGGTCACTTAGGTTTCTTTACAAAACTAATCTTGATATCAGCAAAACATGCCAATGTCAACTATTATCCAAATTCAATTCCATTCCATCCCTACATGGGGTCATCATATCCCACTAACTTCAATGAAATAACAACTATGGGTGTCCCTAATCAAAACTTTGGAACATGTTGTCACATGTTAGATTTAAATCAATGTCAAACCTTCCAAATCTATCAACCAAACAATCAAAACATGAATCCTCCCATCAAAAAATCAAAATCCAATAATACCACCAAATGTAACTACACTCCTTTAGGGGAGCCAATCAAGTTCATGTTAAACAAGCTGGTCCATTCCAATTTTATCAATCTTCCAAACTTACAAGGTGATTACAAACCTTACTTCAAACCCTCAAGGTACAATACCAATGCTTATTACTAATATCATAGGACAAAAGGTCATGAAATGACAAATTGCATGAAACTCAAAAATCTCATTCAAGACCTTATTGATCAAGGAGCAATCATTTCTTAGGATATCCTTAAAATTTATCCACAAGTAATCACATTAATGATACCTCTACCTCACATAATGAGAAAGTTGACATATATCAAGAATATTTCTAAAGCATGATCAAAATAATTTACCTGTGTCTAGCAATGATCCGTTTCAAGACATATTAACATCATTTGACCTATGGTATCATTTATTGGAGAATCTTTCCCTTCAAAGGTTTCTATCTCAAATTCTAATGAGTCATTATTAAGTCTTTCACAATCTCCAACCTCATACATTGGCACATGTCCAAATTCCTTCCAAGGACTATCCCTGATAGATGCATGTCAAATTAGTCTGACACTTAATTCAAATCCATTTGATGATCAAGAAATTATTAATCCCACATTATCATGCATCCCATCGCCTCTCATATGCAATGCAAAAATTCTAAGTCAAGAGCTATCACCCACATGTCTGTATTTTGAAGACATCCAAAAGCCCTTTGAAATTGATCCATGTCAAGAACATAATCTAAAGCATAACAAAAATAACTCTAAAATAAGTCAAGATCAAGAATACATATCTCCTAAATACCATAATGACTTAATGAGTATTTTCCCATCTGATAAGAAGGATAACTCCAAAATAAGTCAAGATCAAGAATCCATATCTCCTAAATACTACAATGACTTAACAAGTATTTTCCCATCTAATAACAATGATAACTCTGAAACAAATCAAGATCAAGAATCCATATCTCCTAAATACTATAATGACTTAATGAGTATTTTCCAATCCATATAGGGTTTCACAAAAGAAGACCATATCCATACATCAAACACTCCTACATCTACCCATGAGATACTTGCTTCCATGGGACATGCAGATGATCTTCATCCAAATTAAGAGTCTCATACTCTCAACATCCTTGCAAATGATCAAGCTATAGAAAAATCCACATAACTTCATAGTAATGTTTTAGAAACTTAGAAGCAACAAGAAGGTTTCAACATCAACTATAAATCATCAACACCCGTTGAAGAACAATTAGAATCTAATGCATCCAAAACTCGGTATGAAGATATTAATCATGAATATATCTAACATATTGAAGCACCTAAGACTTATAAACTTGGATCAGTTACCTTTGTCAAAAAAAGCTATCTTACCAATGAAGAAACTACCACCTTTAAAGGTTCCCGACAAAATAGAGAAGGATTAACACCTTGTTTCCAAGACAAATCATATTCAATTGCAAAAAAAAATTGTCAGGAAATGCACTATCAGGGAAAAGGACTATTCTTACATGAATAGGGTATCCTAGAACCAATACACATTATCAACAATAATCCTAAGCATCAAGGCATGGGTTATTCAAAAATCAAAGAATCTAATCATATCAGCAATACCTCCATGAGACTGGGGAAACTTTATCTAATGCAAACATCAACATGGGAGTCATGAAGAGTCCTTATGATGAATCTATTGCTAGCACTTAAACCATCTATGTCATGAATCGTCATCCCCATATCTTTCCACCCACTAATTGGGACCAACAAGAAGAGAAACATCTTCATAAAGGAAAAGAGCATGTCATTAAAGCTAATGAATCAACATTTATCAATGTGGGCACATAACATCTGAATGGATCCCAAAGAAAAATAAAGCAAAAAATCCCTATCAAACTCCAATAGTCAAATAAAATATGGGATAAAATAAAAAATGGAATGTAATCCATCAAAAGTGTCCACCAATACAAAAGAAGGCTTCAAGATCAACATACAAAGCATATGAAGAAGTTCTTCCTAATTCCAATCAAAATTTTGTATCTACCTTTAGCTTCTCATCATCCCAATTTTGGAGAATCAAAGATCCACTATCCAAGCTATCAACTGGTCCATCTTTATCTAATGTCCCTCATAAAAAAACTCCATTAGCCAACTCAAAACCAAGGATATCCAGCTTTTTATATTAACCGTGTCTTAGCAGAAACTCTTTACCATAACGAATCTAAGGGCACTCTATTGCGATGTGCACATCTAGATAAGGTTAAACCCGCTATCAAAGAAGATAGGAAAATTCAAGGCTTATATGCAAGTGCCCATATCTTGGAAAAGCAACTCCTTCAACCAGTAAATCATTTTCATATCATGACAAAAACATCTACATCAACACCATCAAGTGGTTCAACATAATAATAAAAAGTGAAATTTAAAAAAATCAAGAAAAATAGTTTTAAGAGAAGAAAATATTCCTCTAGTGAAAACCACTTTGGTGGTGCTTTGGGCATGTGCCTTGATGAAAACTTGGTAAATATGCATCATGTGTAGAATTGAGCATCTACGTGCACCATTCCAGGTGGAAGCATCTTATCTCACTCCTAATGAATCCAACATCCTATTTACCTCATTCATAATAAATCCACCATCCATCCAATCCATTTTTCATCCATCTTTATGTTCATCTTGACAAATATTAGGGGCATGCTTCAAACTTTCTTTTGGGTAAAAACTTTCCATGGTCATTTTTGTTGATCATATCCTATCACATATAGTACCACCAATTACAACTAGCATTATCCAAGCAATATTGTGCTATCCAAACATGTTATCTTATCACAAGATAGTCCTTGGCATCCTTTTTTTCATATCAATACATCTATCCATGCATCCACTCATGGCATTTCATACATTGCTAGACACTAGGGGTAGATACTTACATCTTGCCTTGAAAAAAATATTGATCTATGTCCCCTAGTTTATGTTGTCATCTAAACAACTTTAAAATGTAAAATCAAAATAGTCAAAGCATTCATAGGAAAATATCCAAAAGCACAAGCACATGGCACATTTTGATGAATAAGATATTCCCTATCATCTATATCTTTTACCAAACATCCATCCAAAACAATCTATATAAGTTGCATCTAGCTCACGTTATAACATCATATCACATCATTCAACAAATCTTGTTCCTAGCTTAGCTACAAATTTTGGTCCATATTATCTAATGAATCCATCATCATCTCAAGATGTATCCTTCCCAATCCTCATGTTATTCTTATCTTGACAACAATATCCTTGCATTGTTGTGTATCCTCAACAATGTTATCACTATCGTCAATCAATCAATCAAATCAATCAATTTCTAGCTTAGCTATCTACAATATCCTAAAAGGTCATCGATATCCCTACATATTCATATCTATTCATAAACATTCAAAAAACCCTAAAACATTCAAAAAGATTGAAAATCTCAAAAACATCTAGAAAACATGCAAAATCTTAAAAACATCCATAACATGTTCAAAATACCAAAAAAATAGCCTCAAAATATTTCAAAAGGTCCAAAAAAATTAAAATATTTGAAAAAGATGCAAATAAATCCATTCCATCCCATCACACACTCATTCCATCCACAATAAACCTGTCATCCATAATAAACCTATCGTCATCCTCACATTTGGAAAAACAAAATAGAAGTAGGTACAACAATTGTTGAAACATAAACTTTCAGGCAAGTCATAAGTCTTGATCATTGTCAAAACATGTCAATTGACCTTCATATCAACAACCTGCATAAGAATCTAAAATCAACATCTAATGAATGTCTTAACGGATAGATCTTTCCTTCAATAGACATCATTTTAGATATCAATCTAAAACAACTATGTCTAGCAACAAATATGATGGCATTGATATTTTGTCATTTTGATTTTTTCTTTTGGCTTTAAATCTTTTGTCTCACTACATCGCTCACTTGAAATTTCCTTGATATTCAATATCTTTGTATGTTTAGAGGTTACGTAATGGGGCATTGTCATTGCTTTCATCTGTTGTGTTTGTTGGTTGTTCTTGTAAGACGACCTTGGAAAATACTTTCCTTGTGTATGCAAGGATAGTCTTGAGTAATACAATGACTAGTACATAACAGGTTCTTCATACCTTTTACATATTGGTCTCCTTACTTCAACGGCTTCATTCTCTCACATGACCAAATAAGGTGTTTGTATGGACCAGGTATGAACAAGGAAACTCCTATTTATTTGCAAAGTCAAAGTCCATGCAATAGATACAACGTCACCTTGGTTCTTCATACCTTGGTGCATCATGTCTACTTGCATATATCAAAACAAGGATTGCTCTACATTATGTTGCATAATATAATAAACAAAAGAAAAATCATATATCCTATTTCATCATATATCTAATAAAATCTTGGAATAATCATAGATTTATTAGTATCCTAATCAACGTCATCATCATTCTATTTTAATCATCTCATTGTACTTCTATCTATCTATACTAACATTTTTTATTTAAATATCATGACAACAAAAATACATGCATCCACCCTACATCTGTAAACTACTAGTACCATCTCATATCTTCCATCCTGCATAATCATCATATATCATATGAAAATACAAAAATAAATCATGACCACATCATCCACCTTGCATCTACAAATCATTAAAAACATGCATGTTCACCACAAAGCATAATAAATAGGTATCCATCATCACATCAAGGAAATATGAAATAACATCATAATGCATTCATCCAACATGCATCTGCATCCATAATCATACATCATACATCATGAAAGATCATAATACAATGACATCATATAATGTTCATATCAAAATGATCTCCTCTCATATATCACCAAAAAAATGACTATCATGATACATATCAAATGTGTGTGATATACATCAAAATATACATGAGGCTATCCATAGTCTAGGAATGTGTATACATCATAAAATATGTCTACATTGAAAATATGGATACAAAAATATCTATATACAAATCAAGCTAGCCTGAGCTCCCTCAATCCTCTTGATCAGGAAGAGGAGGTTGAGCTGGTGGTGGCCCCATGGGATGTCGTTGATGTCCCTATCCATCTAAGTGACCCTAAGAAGGTCTACCAAATTACCCTCCATTAGATCTACTTAGACCTGCACCACTATGCTATGAAAATTGAGGTTATCTCCTATGTGAGGGTACGACCATATCATATATAGTCCTCTAGTATGTCACCTCGACCTATAGTGATCTGATGGCCTCTATGTAATTTTTCAGAGGGATCACCTACCCCTATGCCTATATAGTAACCTCTAGCTACTATATGTAGGTTGTCTCTTGCACCAACTATAACTCAACCTACTGATGTCGAGTGATCCCTACGTCTCTCTCAAACCGAGCCTGATCACACTCAACCCTAATCTAGTCTCTCTCTATTTGGGTCTATGCAAGTTTTCCTAAGAGACCATCTCTCTCCTACCTATATCCATTATGCTCTTGGCATTCCTGATCCCTCTCCTATAAAACAACCCTCAACCTTTGATAATCGAGACCCGCTCCAATGGCTGCCACTTATTGTTGTTGATGACCTTGATCACCTTGTGGCCCTTGAGTTGGTAGTGGACCTTGTGGTCCCTATCTTGGACCCTGACCCTTGTCTTCTACTTTAGGAACCTCATCCTTAGCTCACTGCCTCTGTTGGTGCTATCTGTCAAACTCCTCATGTCGCCTCCTATCGCTTGCATCACCCCCAGCTGGATTCATAAATTTGAAATGCATGTGTGTGGTGAACCAAACATCATAATGTGTTGTAGTAATGGGATCCATTGTTCCATCTGCATATGCTCATGGTACTTGATTAAGGTGTTCAAATTTTGTAATAGTTGTATGTACTGAGGCCACTGGTTCCCACTTAGTTATCTCCCTGATAGCCCTCGCAAACACTACCAGATAATCATCTCTAGGAGCATCCTACTGCTCCCTAAACTATCATCTCACCTTGTCAGACAAGTATCTCTCTGATATGTGTGAGGTGCAACTGATGAGCCACCAAGTCTACCTATAGTATGGGAGATGCTCAATTTCATCCTCTCATGCCTCTACTTGTATCCATGGCCTCTAGGTGAACTCTTCCATGTCATTGATCGCACATCTCTAATGGGGTAACTCCCCCATGTGATGTTGTGTTAGCATTCCCTCATATCGATATACAAAAGGCTCTCAAACCTCTCAGTGTAGATCCCCAATCGACCTAAGCACTACAATGTGCTCCCAGACCCAAATGTGTAACAATCTTGCACCTATGAACTAGCTGGTAGCACCCCTGTACACCACCTGATGCATGTCATGGTAAAGGTGTGCTAGAATGCAGAGGGGCCAAGCAAAGATGCATCAATCTTCTAGCATTCTTTCTAGGACCCTCCCCCATCTAGGGATGAATTATCTCCTTGATCATTGCTCTGACATCAGCAACCCCATAAGGAGTCCAACAACCACTATGGTAACATCACTGCCAACACCAATATACTCCCTAAGATCCACCTTTCCCTCCTTGAGCTCAATCTTGTCGTGCATTATCACCCACTCTAGAGCCTCGAAACCACAATACATGTTGTAAATAACTTGATCCTTGTGAATTAGTACTAGGAGCCTAGGTGATCCCACAACACTGGTTTACAATTTTTGGCCAAACTGGACACTGAACTGATTTTTTCTAACTAGATCTTCACTTTCGGGCACTATAGCAACTAAACCATGAGGAATTTGAAGATGATGCAAACTAGTGATTTTTGACATTTTGTCTATAGATTCTAAATATATATTTTTCAAAAATTTTGGAATTAGATTGCACTTCTTTTTCTATCTCCTTCAAAAACTAGTTTTTTTTAGTAAACATCATTTTAAGGAGTGATGCTCACCATATACAACATAAATTTTTTTCCATGAAGGATAAAATTATAATTTTTCAAATTTAGATTTATAACTACGATATCTAGCGCTTTCATTTGGTTTCATAGGGTTTTATTGAATATTTTTTCCTTAATCAAGTTTCAAAGTCAAACCAATTACAATTTAGACATAGGCAAACTGTATACAACATAAAAAAAAAATTAAAATCAAAATTCATTTTTTTTTGTTGGATCAAGGACTTCAATATCTAGTGTGCTAATATTTTTTTAAAAAAAATTGATAATCTGCTATTTTTCCACATGTGCGGAACAAAGAGCTTGATTTTTCAATAAAAAACTTACATTCACAAGAAATAAAAAATAAATATAATAATCAAATTAAATTTATTTAGAATTATACTTTTTGGGAAGATTATAATAAGGAAAACATACTGACACAAAAAAAAATGAATTCATTTGATCCCCCAAAAGATAAATCAAAAGTGGTTTTCCAACAGCATTTCGATGGGTGTAATGGAGACTTCGTTATAGGTATGGTTTAAAACTAGCAGGGTTCTATCCAAGGGGGTTTGATCTGAGGTGGTTTGATCAAACCCTCTTCAATTGGAATCCTTTAAATGGAACTTTTAAAGGCTTAAATCATTATATTTTATAAATATATGTGATTTTAGCAAAAATTAGGATCTCCGAGAAAAGTAAACCAGTATTGTGGGATCACCACCCTAAGAATCCGTTACACATCCTCAAGTATGATGGTGGCCTTGTCAATTGGAAATTGGAATCCTTTAAATGGAACTTTTAAAGGCTCAAATCATTATATTTTATAAATATATGTGATTTCAGCAAAAATTAGGATCTCCGAGAAACTGTAAACCAGTATTGTGGGATCACCACCCTAAGAATCCGTTACACATCCTCAAGTATGATGGTGGCCTTGTCAGTTGGAAAGTGGAAGGAAGAGGTCTCAAAATTCTATCTCTTGACCACTGAGATGATAAGTGCTAGGTGCACCTAGATCCCAAGCATGTATACAACATAGTACAAGCTGACCACATACAAAAACTCGATCTTAATGGCAAAAAAAGTAGTCATGCGCTCTAAAACTTGTGGCCTCCACTCACAGGAGATAAGAGGGTCTACGATAGATTGCAAGGATAATGCTCACAACATCAATTTCTCAAAATTTACAAAAATTCTAAGTCTAAAGGCCAAAAGTACAAAAGCAAGCCATTTTTACAAAGGTGTTGTGTAATGCCAGTCAAAGGCGTCACAATTTTGTAGAGTTGTTAAGAGGAAAATTATGTTGCAATTTTACAAAGGTGTCACACCTTAACAGTCGAATGCATCACACTTTTACAAAGGTGAGAAAGTTTTCTGAAACTCAGTGCATATGCAAAGTCTTGACGCTTTTAACAAAGGCATTGCATTGGGTTACAAAGGTGCAACATTGAGCTAAAAAAGTGTCGCAAGAAACTGTGACGCCTTTTTTTTACCTATTGTTCTAGCCTACCTTTCGCTATCTAGAAATGCATGCAAGCAAAAGTTAACAAAGTACATATTCTAGAACTTGTGCCAACTGGCCTCTAGAATTGACAAATTTGATCTATGCAGTGTAGGGTACGAACAACGTGCGTCATGGTGATAAGGTCTCTGCAAGGTCTAGAAAGTTGGGATGTCTAAGGGCTCTCTAATCTCTCAAAGCTAAGTGTGCAAATGAGGTTGAAATTCACCCAAATGAATATATATGCCTAGAAAACCCTAGGGTTTCACCCTATAACTCATTTTTAAGCCTTGGTTATCAATCTTAATCATTATTGAGGCTTCCTAAGACTTATTTTCCATCCTCTTTTTAGCAAACCTACTCCCATCATTTTGTCGTGGTCTTGACCCGAAAATTAATTTTTTTGAAAGATCTCTCGAGGGGGTAGCCTACCATCATTCCTTCATCTGTTAGGGCACAATAGGGCATTAGG
>VDFB02000015.1:486768194-486801804 GCA_007258455.2 Sequoia sempervirens | reverse complement strand
CTCAACTTGGTTCCTCATCAGGTGCCACGAACAATCCATTGTACCACCTCCGCTTGCCCAATGAGTACACCAGATAGGAGGTCATGTAGAACTTGGAGGTCTTCTTCACATTCATCAACTGCTCGTGGAAGCAGTCACTTACTATGCCTCCCCAGTAGAATGAGGCTTTTGTGGTGACATCTTCATCCCCATGGAGGATTTTCTCTATGAAATACACCATCCATTCTGTAAAATATGTAGCAGTGGGGAGGCCCATCACCCTGCTCAACATGGTGACCAAGTCATGGTAGTCCTCATAGAAGTCGCTATGGAAGAGTTCTTGAGGAACCTTTGCAATGTTGTCCCTTTTCTCTTTAAGCCAATATTGGTTTATTAGCTTCTTGCAGCCCATCAGGTCCTCGTCCCATGTTGCTTTACACTCTGCTATGGTGGGTACCTCCATTTATTCAAAGGTGGGGATGTGAAAAGTCTTTGTAATCACCTCACTTGACATGTCAACAAGGATGTTTCCATCTTTGTCTACAATAGTTCGTGTCTGTGGCTGATAGGCCTACCGACAAACCATGACCAATTCGTGGGCTATGAGGGATGGAGGGAAGCCTGCAACTTTAGCGATTCCACTTTTCCTGATTAGTCTGGCATTGTCGGTCTTAGGGTGGATTCTGACCCTTTGCTTGAACTCTTCAATATCGACGTGGCCAATATTGGTATCTGTGATTTCTTTCCAGTCTGTGATAATCTTTGAATGTAAGGGCTCTCCCTGGAATAGGTACTTCATTTTGTCTTTATCTGCTTTTCCTCGAGGAGCCTTGCTTGCCTTTTTCCCTTTGTCCTTTTCTATAGTTCCCCCCGAGGGTCCTACACCTGATTCCATATATCCTGCAAGCAAGGGCATAATGAGAACAATTGATTGCGAAAGCATGAACATTAGTTGAAATCATGTGGATGAAATCCAATTAGACAATATATCATTCATGAAATCAAACTTTTACTTCCAGATGTCATTAGTCATTTACTAGAGGGATTTTGGACAAACCGAGCCGGGAGGGTCGGGCTTCCCTGGCAGAAAAGTTGTTTTAAAGGGAAAATAGGCTAGGGAAATCCATGTGATTTCTCCCAACTTCAGATTTTGATGGTTTGAAGGGCTCATGTAGGAGAAGGCTGAATTTGAGCATGTGGGTCGAGACTGGTTTTCAAATTGAAGGTCATTTGGATGACTTTTGGGGCACCCAGAGATACAAGTACAGAAAGCTGTCAGGGCTTCGCTATTTGGAATGGCTAGAAAGAAATGGAATCCTAGGGTCGAAGCTCCAAGGTCCGAGACCCGGGAGGTCAAAGGATGGCCAATGTTTTCTGAGGTGTTCAAGCTTGAAGGGGTGGGAAGCCATTGATGTTTTGATGTTCAAAATAACCGGTGTTGAACGAAAACTCGGTGGGAGCGGCTCGACAGACCGGACCTGACATTGAGCTTGGCCGTTAGGTTTTCCCTTAAGTTTCTTTTGGAAATTCGGAGGGCGGGTCCTAGAGGTCAGAAAGACGGACTTGCTTTTCCCTTTTGAACCAGCTGAGATGGGACGAAATCCCAGTGGGCGGAGCCCGGCGAGGACAAGGATGCCAAAGTTCACTTTCTACATTGTTGCTCGTGGCAACTGGGGGGTTGAGACCCGGGAGAAGGGAAGACGTCGCTAGACGGTCGTTCTGAACGGCGAAGCTGACAGGAAATTCATAGATGGAAGTCTGCAAATCGAGGCTCAGGGAGTATGATGGACAGTTCATTTTGGCATCCAACCTCGAAGGACGAAAGGAAAAGCAGGCCTTGGAGGGCGGGGAGACGGGGCAGAAATGTCATTTGGGAATGGTGGAAACGTCATGAAGTCCTGGGGATGGGATCACATGGGAGCGGGCCCAGGAAGCCAAAGTGGAGGCAGGACTTCGAGTTTGTCAAGTTTTAAGTCTAATGGCAATCCGCCAATGGAGGTCCGGGGTAGCGGGCCCAGGAGGTAGCCCTACCGTTTGGTTAGGAGATTGTCCATTTGCTAAGTTTTGACAACGACAAGTTGACATAGGCCCGGAGGGTGCGAATGCCCTATGCGAAGAACGACAGTGGCGAGGTCTAGTTCCGAATTGATCTTAGAAGAATTTTGGATGTTTTTCTAAACTTTGGGCATATGAGTTTTTTAGGTGTTGTCATGTTTTATCAAGTTGAAGAATTTTTAGCCCATTTTGTTCATTATTTTAAGCACAAAATCATGAAAACCCTTATGGGAGGGAGGACGGAAAACCTACCTTGGAAGTCTAGTGAAAGAAGTTGTCGAATCCACTAATGATTGGCAAATGAAGGCAACGGGCGTGAAGGTGTTGGGCGACGAAGGCACTTGGCTCCTCAAAATCTCTTTGACTTCTAACCTAACATATGAAAATGACAGGTCGGGCCAGATATTTATACCCTAATTAGCATTTAATACGCCCATTTAATTCTTGTACGGTTGTTAGGAGGGTTGGTTGATCTAAACTTCAGACGACAGAGGGAGGTCCGGGGTCTAGGGGCGAGAAGGACATGGTTAGACATTCGGTTCAAAGTTCACCTTGCAAATCACCGACGAAAGGGAACCTGGGGTCTGGCGGACGAAACGCCGTCACAGTTTGGCCATAGAAAATGACGAAGATAACACAGAGTTCCGGGGGCAGAAGTCTGGTGAGACGGGCCCGAGAGGAGGAAAAGCAAACGATTTTCACCGTGTGTTAAACGGGGCGGAAAAGAAGGGGCCAGGTTCGGGGCTCAGGAAGGCAGAAGCATTCCCCCGTTCTAAATGGTGAACACCTAGAGGAAACCCGGAGAGGCAGGCCCTTTAGGCCCTAAGGCCGCTGGCATAAGCAAATTGCCAAGGAGACTCTGCAAGGAACTAGGACTCAACAAAATTGGAGGGGGTGAAACACAGTCAACTCAAGATGAGACTTTAGAGGTACACTGAGCATTTAGGACTCCAAAATGGGGCACGCAAAATGAGGCAGCGACAAAATGCCCCGGCAAGGCGAAAGAAAAGAGGGTCCTCGTTCCAAACGGGGCGTTTGTGCTGAGGGCACAACACTACCCTATAGGAAACTAATTCCCAACTAATTATTTATTAAATATAACACTAAGTGACTTTATTAGAATATGTAGACCTCAATTTTACAACACTCCTATTAAGTTTTACATTATAAAAAAAAAGAGTTGAAAAGAACAAAAACACTTCAACATGGACTAGTTATAGAAGCCCATCTAAAAATATGTATATGTCTTGACCAAATCTCCTTGTTCATCCAAAACACCCCAAACTTCTCATGTCTAGCAAAATGTTCTTATTAAACACCAAATTTCCTTACAATACCTCCAAACTACTTGGTCATGGAAAATGTCTAGCTAACCTCTGAATCTCCTCTACACACCCCAAATTTATTGTTCCCAAGAAAATATCCTAATTTTCTAATGATGCTTGTAAATTGAGACATACTCAATTATTCAAAAGTACACTATCCTTCTTGTGAATTAAGACACACTCAATCATCCATAGGGAAAAATAGCAACTGATTATGAATTGAGACTTACTCAACTATCTATAGTAAAACTCCACCTTTATGAATCAAGACATGCTCAACTATCCACAAATACACACATGCAAGCCTATGAATCGAGACATATTCAGCTATCCATGGATACAAATCAACAAGTAATGAATCAAGACATACTCAACTATCCACAAGCCATGAAATTGCCAAGCCCCCTTACTCCATAAAGGGACACAAAATAAACTAGTGCTTCTCATCCAAAATACCATTTGTGATCTAAAGAAGCTAGCTCAAGCTGATAATATTCCTCCAATCTCTAATTTAACATGTTAGTCCTTACCCACTAGAGGCAACCCTATAATCTCTAAGAGCTCCATCAACACAAATAAAAATTCAAGCATATTTATAAACCTCATAATGCAATAGGATTTTGGGTTTACTAATATATCCTCTTACATAGGCAAACCAAAGTACTCTCGATACTTCTTCAATAAAACAACTCCTGATTTTCAAATTGTAAATATGTACCTTGTATCTCCAAAAATACTTTTACCAACAATTAAATAACCTTTTTACATGAACAAATAATTATTAATTTTTCCATCCTCTTAATATATTTTATCTTCATGCTTATCTCATTTGCTTTTATACACTCTTGTACAATTGACATACTATCTTTAAAACTTTACAATTAAAAGAACTATTCTGAGAAGACATGAAAGAAATGATTTATCATCATCTATACAGTCCTACTCCCGTATATGAAAAATTATATGTATACCCCTTACATTTCAAACTTATTTGAAGAGAATATCATTTCTTAGAAAGCTAAAAAAGCTTGTTAAGCTTGGTCAAATCATATGTTTGCCATATTTTTTCACTTAAGCATTGAAATGCTTTAGAAATGGTTATTAAGTTTTTATATTTTTAAGAATCACACTCGTTTTGTGTAGATTAACGGCTAGAATTGACCTAAAAAAACTATGGCTAATGGAAATAGTTATTAAGTTTTTGTATTTTTAAGAATCACACTAATTTTGTGCAAAATAGCGACTAGAAATGACTAAAAAAATCCATGGCTAATAATGAAATTGTAAATGTAGTGGCTGACAATGAAATACAAAAAATACTTTTTTTTCCATACGTGAACATTTTTTTCTTGCTCCTAATGACTACTTCTCCTTAAAGAATCTTCCTTGGAAAATGCAGACACAACTATATTGTAAAAACTAAATCATAATATCATAAAAAGAATTTTTACAGTATATTGTGTAAATGCATATAGTTGAATTGAAATGAAATTTCCTATCAGCCTTCCCATGGCATGGAAAGGCATTGTTTCATGTTTCCATGGTTAACATGTTGTAGATAACTGAGAAATTTCCAAGAACATGCATGATTTGATTGACTGAGCTTTATTCTTTTCTTCCTTTCGAATTTTTCTATTCAAACAAAGGTGAAAGTGCAGAAAATTACTGGCGTGGAATTTGGAGCAGGGGTGGAATCTTTTTTGCAACACTTTTCCTCAACCATGGCTTTCATTAGTCAAGCAGAGAGAGCCGGTTCGTACACGGCCAAACGACCAAAGAAGCTAAGTGGCTGTCATTTTAGTGGAAGAAAAAACCAAAAAACAGAATTTTCCGTAAGCAAAGGGAACCAATTTTATTGACGAACTCTGTGCGAAATCAATGTTTTTTTCAAAGAGTTCTATTATGCCTTCAACTTCTAACCATGAAGAAATGCTGACTGATGACCCGCTTGACTTGTTTTTACTGGTTTTTTTGGTAAGATCTTTCTACTCTTTCCTAAGTATATAATAGTCTTGTCTATCGAGGTCTATGTGAAATATTAAATGCTAAGATAGCGTTTGCTTTTCAGATGAGCCATAAGATTACTCTGCTTCTCTAGCAAGACCTTTAGCTGCTATTTGTTTGTATTTACCTTGCTTTACCTGAGAAAGAAACTTTCATTAGAATTTCAATTTTCTCCTAAGGTGCCCCAAAAATGGGTGATCCTGGCTTCATCTCCGGAATGATTGGTTACGCCGTTCATTTGGCTGCAAGTCAGGTGGTTCAATACATCAATGTTGCCATCAGATGCAGGAAAGAGTTGGATGCCCTGAAAGTCCTGCTTCTCAAAATTCAATCAATGAACATGGAAATGCAACAATATAGAAAAGCTCTAAACTCTGGCAGAGTGACTACATCCTCTGACCCTCCTTTGCCCTTCGCGATCAATAGCTGGTTGAACGAATTGAATGCTCTTCTGGAGGAAGCATCTGATTTGGCCCAGCACTGCACTATACGCTCATACTGTCATCTCTTTGCTCGTTACAGAACGAGCAGAAAGATCAGGCGACTCAAAGAAATTTTGGAAAAGCATGTAGCTTCCACGCCTTCCGTTGCTTTTCTGCATCAATTACAGCAGCATGTGACAAATCAACAAGTGCTCGAGCAGATTAAAGGGAGGATGGATTCTCTTAATCTGCATACTTCAGCACTTGCCGGCACGTTTGGAGATCTCTTTCCATCTACTCCTCCAGCTGCTCCCAACACGAAGTATATTGAGGAGGCACTCATTGTCGGACAAGATTCTGCATCAACCAGAATTAAGGAGCTGATTGATTCAGAGCAGCACAAAAACGTATCTCGTTTCGGCCTTGTTGGGAAAGGCGGGGCCGGTAAGACTCTACTTCTCAAACGAGTCTTCAACAGTGACCAGGTACAGAGTCTCTTTTGCAACGACTTGATGCTTTGGCTTACTGTTTCACAAAATCCATCTTTCAATGCCCTTAGAAATGATCTTGTGAAACAAATAGCTGTTACAGTGAATGAAAGATTGGACAGTAGAGATGAAGACCGTGTGAAAACTTGGCTGAATGAAAGCATGAGAAAACACAAGTTTGCCCTGTTTTTAGACGATGTTTGGGAAACGAGTGCAACATCCTTGTTAGAGGAGCTGTGTGTTCCTCACTCTTCAAGTCACAACTCGAACATCATCATTGTCACTTCCAGAAGTAAGAGCGTGCTCTCACAGTTGGGTGTTCCACCTCCATCAATCATACAAATGCAAGACTTGACTGAGGCTGACAGCTGGAGATTATTTTCTTCCCATGCTTTTCCACACAGCCATGGAGTTTTGCCCATGAGTATTGACCAAGAAATGGCGAGACGCGTTTGCAAGGAGTGCGGGGGACTTCCATTAGCCATAAAAGTAGTCGGACAGGCAATGGCAGGTGTTGCTCAGTCAAATGAATGGGAATTCGCACTCCAGAGATTGCAGAATGATAGTACGCACTCGCTTTCAAGCAAGTTGAGATTAAGCTACGATGCTTTGGCCGACTTCGCTGGCTATGGCATTTCCTTGCAGTTGTGCTTCCTCTGCCTCGCTGCTTTCTCAGAAGACGAAGTCATCCTGGCTGCAATTGCTATCAAGTACTGGATAGGAGAAGGGTTGGTCCCCGGACTGGATCCTGTCAAAATTGGAGAGACATACCTCATTTTGTTAGCAGACCGATGCCTTATTGAACCAATCCAGAAGGATCACGACGGAAAGGTGATCAATTTCAGGCTGCATGATGTATTGCACCACTTTTTAGCACAACAAATTGCTGAAAAGGAAGAAAAATGCTTCTTTCAGGCACGCAGAGATTTAGGAGAGTTTCCTGCTGATGACTGTGGGGGACACATCAGAATTTCATTAATGGACAACAGTTTGACTAAGGTTCCAAAGGCATTCGGAGCTCCCTATATCCGGTCCTTGCTACTGGCTGGTAATACTTCTTTGACGGAAATTCCAAAAGAAGTGATTGGGAGTATGACAGCTCTCAGGGTCCTGGATTTGTCACGGACTGCCCTACAGTCGTTGCCAAAAAACATTGGAAGTTTGAAGCATTTAGTTTGCCTCAGGTTATGCTCTATTCCGATCAAGAAACTGCCCTACTCTATCTCTACCCTCATAAACCTTCAAGTATTGGATCTTTATCAATCTGATATTACACAACTCCCATCGAGCATTTCTAAGTTGACTTCCCTAAAACTTCTGAATGTTGCTTCTTGCCAAGACCTGAAGTGCATGCCTTATGGGATCTCACATATTAAGTCTCTGAACTATCTGAATACAGGCAGTTCTCGAAATATAGCATGGAATAAGTGCAGGAGTGGTCGGCTTTCAATTAATGATTTGGGTACCCTAAAACAACTCAAAAGGTTGGTGCTTACAAATAATGGTGAAAGAATTCGAGAAGGAATGCTCGGAACCATGAAGCAGATGGAATCTCTATTTTTAGATCTCACAGATACAGTAAGGCTACCCCATGACATCACTGCTATGTCAAAATTGAGGACACTCTGGCTAGCATGTCCTCACTTAATCCAAATAGAGGATTCATTTTGTGAATTTCAAGATCTGGGCTACATTAGATTGTTCAACTGTAGCAAGTTGAAACAACTACCTCCGTTGCAGAAGCTTGAGAACCTAAAGCACCTACAGATCGTTAAGTGCCCCAACATAGAGAAGTTCCCAGAGGAATTTGGCAAGGGAGGAGCATTTCCCAAGCTAGAGGTATTTTCAATGGTGAAGGTGGAGAAGATAGAGCAGCTGCCAATAGTGGAAGAAGGAGCACTGCCTTCACTCAAAATATTGACAATAATGAAGTGTGAGGCATTGCAGAGGTTACCGCAGTGTTACTGGAATTTGAAGAGTATAGAGAAGATAGGAATTTATGGTTGCTCAAAGGTTCTACTTGTCATGGCAGAGGAAGAAAACTTAATCAAGACAAAGACCAAGGTGCAAACAATAACATTATCTACCACAGAAACTAAGACATTGGAAAAGCGCTACTATGATACCCTTCGCCGGGGTGAACACTTCAACTACGGTGAATTTTGGTGCAACGAAATGTTTCAGTTTTTGGATAAAATTAATCGTTTTTGGTCTTTATATGTTTTATGTCAAAACAATGGTATATAAATATATACTATAGAGTGCTAGTAGGATTAGTCCACAATTTTAAGTCCATGTGATTATATAGATTTGTTTATAGATAGGGTTGTATAGGGTGATTTAGGGCAGGTTTCCAAGTGACTGCTTAGTTTATTTTGGCTAGCAGTCACTGCTCAAGTTATTTAGGAGTTATTTGTGGAGCTAATGGCCCAATGAATGTTTAATTTTTTTGCTTATTTATAAGCAGCCAGCTTAAATTTTTATTGTACAAAAAAAAAATAGGAGAAGAAAAATAAAAGAAAATATTAAAAAAGAGGGAAATAAATTTGTGGAGCCACATGGATTTTTAGCAATATGTAGTTGTTGCCTATTTCCTAAATAGTAGCTGCTCCATTAAAATAGGAAAAGATTCCAAATTATCCAAGCAGAAAATGGAGTTAAGCATAGCATGGGGATAGGAGGTTAACGTATAGTATTCAAAATGTATCTCTCCCACTTCTAATTTAAGTTTTTTGGAAGTTAGTTGTCATCTTGTCAATTTATGGATTTAAATGGTTGGGCTAAGTAATTAAAGACATTTATTTATAGATGGATAAGACATTTGAGAATCATCTATAAATAGGAAATCACAAGACAACTTAAAAATACTATTTGATTATAGATAACTTTAAAGTCTCATCTCTACATCATTAGGCATCTTCTTCTTGCATTTCTTGTGTTGTGTGTCTAGGAAATTGTACAACAACCTTCTAAGGGCTTCACTTGTAATTTGAAACAAGCCAAGCAGCAAGCCAATGTCTTTGCCTCTCACCTCAAAGCAAGCACTATGATACTTTTTAGCACAACCCATTTTCAATTATAAGTCAAAAAATATATCCATTCAATATGCCATTATTAGACATATGTATGATGAGCAATTACCAAAAATAAATTTCCCACATATACTAAAATATTGTGCATTATAAATATTATTTTCAATATCATATAGGTGAATTCTCTCTTAGACCAAGCTACCAAATTCTGTCGTTGTCCCACACCTTCAATAAGCACAGTTTAAAGGTAATATTATCTAAAATATAATCTAAAATGAAAATAAGGGAATAATGAGCACATTCATGATTATGTATTTTGATTCCAAACATTACTAACTAAGATGAATCATCAACCAAATGATAACTAGTTATAAGGGTTATTCATTAATGGTTTCCTTCTTTCCATAAAAGATCTAAATTGGTCACTAATCATTAGCAAGAAAAAGATATCTACTGTGATTTAGGTCATGTATTTTCTTGTGTATTTCTAATATTATATTGCTCTTCTAGAAGTGGGAGTTTGTATTGTTTTTTTATTTAAATTATGAAGATTTTTTTCTTTCCATGCTTGTATGAATTATTGTTACTCTCTAAATAGCCTCAAACTTCATTAATCTAGTAGTGTTACTAGTATTGAAGATTTGATATTGCATGATGATGTCTCCACAATTAAAGTGACTTAAGAATTTTGTTCCCAACGACTTTCATGAGGCATATCTTCTAAAACACTTCTAGATTTGGTTCTTGATGAGGTCATTGTAGTGTTCAATAGGCTCATCATTTAATTCTTATTAATGTAGGCGATGTTCAAGGCTATTTATGATATACTTTGAGTACTGAGAACAATAGACCTCTTCTAATTTGAATTCTTATTAATCTAGGTGTTGTTCAAGGCTACTTATGATATACTTTGAGTACTGAGAGCAATAACCCTCTTCTACTTGAAGTTCTAATCAAATTTGAATTGAAATTGGATACTAGCTTATAATTGAAATTATATTCTAATCTAGAAACTTTTGAATGTAAACACATATTGCAGAAATAAAAATTTGTCTATCAATTTACCATAGAAATAAAAAACTACTTATATAAACACATATAAACACATATACTATATAAATACATATACTATATAAATAGAAATCTACTAATATCCACTACCATGTAATGAAAATTAAATCTTTCTATACGCTACTTGTATTGTTTGAGTAGAATGTAAGATTAAAAACAAGATACTTTTATAAACTTAATATATACATGATGGTTAAACAATCCAAACATAAAATAACTTAATCTGGTGACAACATGTACTGCACTGAATAAGAATATTAGGAGAGGATCTTGCCGTTAGGGGAGTAGGCCCAACTCTCAAAAAGAACTATCAACTTTGCTATCCCTTTATTAACGGATTAGGAGATTGCATTGAATTTTTATTATCATTGAGAGGCTAAGAGAGAGACTGGACTATTCTATAAATGGTGTTCTTATTCCCTTCCCCTTTATAAGAAGGAAGGCCTCTCTTCATTCGACTGCCAGATCTAGTGATCAGTCTATTTATTCATCTACTAGAGATGAGTCTTTGTTATGTGCTAAAGACTTTTTATCATGACTTGAAGTGCTCTAGTCTCAATTATTCAAGGACTTAAAAGAGATGAATCCCCTAAAAAGTAGGGGAGGACAACTTATGGAACATGATGTTCTTGGCTTAATGGATGGAAGCCTGTTTGGTAGTTATACGTGTGACTAAAAAGACTGGAAGTTGAGTTAGAACCAAAATTTAATTTACATGAATTTAGAGGCAAGCATTATTGCCCTTATCTACTCTCTTGAATAATGGTATTGTATGTTCTGGAATTACCCAGCTCAGTTTGAGCTAACTATGTTAACTTTGGAGCTGGTTCTATCTATTTCAGAGCTAATCCCAACTATCCAAGATTTGTGAAAAAAATTCCTACTCATGCAATCATGAAAGAGAAACAGGCAGAAAACACATTTCATAATATACTTTTAATAATTTTACAGTTAATTAGTTATATAGTGTTCACAATACAAATTTCTTTTAGCGAGAACATGAATTTTTTTAATAGATCACGAGACATTTTTATTGGCTCATCATTTCTCCCCTCGATTGAAGGCATGCCATGTCCTCATGGCATAAAAATCATCTCTTCCTCTTTGGCTGAAGTTTTCTCCTCATACTGCTTGCTACAGACATAATCCTCCGTTTTGTATGTGATGTAGGGTCGTATCTTGACTGTGTAACATTGTGTAGCACTAATTTGATCTTGCCATTTTTGAAATTTATGGACTGGAGTTGGCTCCAGAGTATTTCATAGTGGAACTAGCATCCATAGGAGAGGAGGTCAAAATCTCATCCCTATCCATACATGCTTTTGTCTTTGAATGTACTAGATGAGGGAGCGAGCTCTTCGGAGACTACAACTAAGATTGGAGAGAGATATAATTTCCCTTTTCTTTAGGTGTGTTGGGAGTTTGTCCCCCCTTTCTTGATAGGCTCTGGTGGCAAGAATGGGGAGATAGCTATCATGGTTCTAAAAATAGTCAATACTCCAAAGCAAGTTTGTAGTGTACTGAGATTTAACCCTAGGTTTGTAGAGCAGGAAAGAATAGGATTTCATGAAGTTTCAGCTTTGAGGGTTCTCATGCCTCTTGAGGAGGCCTACTGTAGTCTCCTACCAATGAGAATCATCCAAGTGTTTTGCCCATATGACTTCATGTCATAATAATGAAACAAGAGTTCTCAATTGAACTTTCCCCAAATACAAATTTAACATGGATGAGTTATGGTGGCCTAACAGAAAACCACGCTGGTAGAATTCACACGTCTTGTTGTTCAGAGGTACCTTGAAGTACATTCCTAAGAAATCTTGGCTAGTTTCAAAATCATATTGTAGATTATGGAAGATTCTCATAATCTTCCATTTCAAAAATTGTTCTCATAAAAAGAGAGCATAAACATTGGAGAAACAAGATCTTCACTTAGCTCACATAGTAAACTCACTCTACTAGTAGCTTCACCTAACTTCCTTTTCAAATCTATATTTTTCTGTCTCAACTGCACAATTTGGGCTTCCAATTGGTTATTCTTTTCGTTAACATCACTAAGGTCGTGATATATGTGCACCAATTGTGTCATGCCCTTAGTAAGGGTAATTTGTGGGCATAGGAAAGACACTTGAGTGCTGGCATGAGAGGTGGAAGAGGGAACATACATCTCCTACTTCAGGGATAGAATCTCAGCATCCTTCTAAGTTAATTTTGCCTCTTCCTGGTCTAGAGCTCGTTGGAGGCGAAGACTGGTTTGAATTTGTTCTTCCTTCCCTTGGGCTATTTGCTGAGTGATCTATTCTAGAGCTTTCTCCCATGTAGAGAGATGCATTTGAAGTTGTTTAAAACTTTAAACTATTGCTAATGTTGGTAAAGCAGATTTTCAGCTCTTGAAATAGTAGCGGTATGTTGCAGTTGTTAAATGCAAGAAATTGAATTGAAAATGAAAATTACATGTTAACAATATTACCTATCAGCCTTCCCATGGCATGAAAAGGTGCTGTTAAATGTTTCCGTGGTTAACATGTAGTAGATAAGTGGAATTTTTCCCTTCGGATGTAATGTCCGAGAACATTCGTGGGTGTAGGTTTGATTGACTGAGGTTTATTCTTTTCTTCCTTCCGAATTTTTCTATTCAAACACCGGCCAAAGTGCAGAAAATTACCACCTGGGAAAATCCTAAATGACAGGCGTGGGCGTTGGAACAGGGGTGGAATCTTTGCTTTACATTTCCTCAAGCATGGCTTTCACTAGTCTCGTCAAGCAGAGAGCCGATTTGTGCAAAACCAAACGAGCAATGAAGCTAACTGGCAGTCATTTAGTGGAAGGAAAAACAAAAAAACAAAAAAGTCAATAAGCAAAGGGAATCAAATTTATTGAAGAACTGTGTGAAATCAAATTTGTTTTTCAAAGAGTTTTATTATGCCTTAACTTCTGACCATGACTAAATGCTAACTGATGACCCGAGTGGTTAAATTGACTTGTTTCTATTGGTTATTTTGCAAGATCTTTCTACTCTTCCTTAAGTACATAATATTCTTGTCTATCGAGGTCTCTCTGTGAGATATTAAATGCTAAAATAGCATTTGATTGCAGACGAGCCAACCAGCAGATTACTCTGCTTGTCTGGCAAGACCTTTAGCTGCTATTTGCTTGTCTTTCCTTGCTTTCCCTGAGAAAGAAATTTCATTAAAATTTCAATTTTCTTTCTGAGGTGCCCCAAAAATGGGCGATCCTGGCTTCATCCCTGGAATGATTGGTTACGCCATTAATTTGGCTGCAAGTCAGGTTATTCAATGCATTAATGTTGCCATCAGATGGAGGAAAGAGTTGGATGCCCTCAAAGTCTTGCTTCTCAAAATTCAAATAATGAATATGGAAATGCAGGAATATCGAAAAGCTTTGAACTCTGGCAAAGTGAACACATCCTCTCACCCTTCTTTGCCCTTCACGGTCAATAGTTGGTTGAACGAAATGAATGCTCTTCTGGAAGAAGCATCTGATTTGGCCCAGCACTGCACTGTACGCTCATACTGTCATCTCTTTCCTCGTTATAGAACGAGCAGAAAGATCAGGCAACTCATTGAAATTTTGGAAAAGCATATAGCTTCCACGCCTTCCGTTGCTTTTCTACATCAACTACAGCAGCACGTGACCAATCAGCAAGTGCTTGAGCAGATTAAAGAGAGAATGGATTCTCTTAATCTGCATACTTCAGCAATTGCCGGCACGTCTGGAGATCTCTATACATCTACTTCTTCAGCTGCTCCCAACACGAAGTATATTGAGGAGGCGCTCATTGTCGGACAAGATTCTGCATCAACCAGAATTAAGGAGCTGATTGATTCAGAGCAGCACAAAAGCGTGTCTCGTTTTGGCCTTGTTGGGAAAGGCGGGGCCGGTAAGACTCTACTACTCAGACGAGTCTTCAACAGCGACCAGGTACAAAGTCTCTTTTGCAATGACTTGATGCTTTGGCTTACTGTTTCACAAACTCCATTTTTCACAGCTCTCAGAAACGATCTTGTCAAACAAATAGCTCTTAAAGTAAATGAAAGATTGGACAGTAGAGAGGAAGACCATGTGAAAACCTGGCTGAATGAAAGCATGAGAAAACACAAGTTTGCCCTGTTTCTAGACGATATTTGGGAAACAAGTGCAACATCCTTGTTAGAGGAGCTGTGTGTTCCTCACTCTCCACGCCACAACTCGAACATCATCATTGCCACTTCCAGAAGTAAGAGTGTGCTCTCACAGTTGGGTGTTCCGCCTGCATCAATCATCCAAATGCAAGACTTGACCGAGGATGACAGCTGGAGATTGTTTTCTTCCCATGCTTTTCCACACAGCCATGGAGTTTTGCCCATGAGCATTGACCAAGAAATAGCGAGGCGCGTTTGCAAGGAGTGCGGGGGGCTTCCATTAGCCATCAAAGTAGTCGGGCAGGCAATGGCAGGCGTCTCTCAGTCAAATGAATGGGAATTCGCACTCCAGAGGTTGCAGAACGATGCCACACACTCGCTTTCAAGCAGGTTGAGATTAAGCTACGATGCTTTGGCCGGTTATGGCATTTCCTTGCAGTTGTGCTTCCTCTGCCTTGCTGCTTTCTCAGAAGACGAAGTCATCCATACTGGAATTGCTACTGAGTACTGGATTGGAGAAGGGTTGGTAGCCGGGCCGGATCCTCTCCAAATTGGAGAGATATACATCAATTTGTTAGCAGACCGATGCCTTATTGAACCGATCCAGAAGGATCATGACGGAAAGGTGCTCAGTTTCAGGGTGCATGATGTGTTGCACAACTTTTTAGCACACCAAATAGCTGAAAAGGAAGAAAAATGCTTCTTTCAGGCACGCAGAGGTATAGAAGAGTTTCCCACTGATGACTGTGGGGGACACGTCAGAATTTCATTAAGGGACAACAATTTGACTAAGGTCCCAAAGGCATTCGGAGCTCCCTATGTCCGCTCCTTGCTTTTGGCTGGTAATACTTCTTTGACGCAAATTCCAGAGGAAGTGATTGGGAGTATGACAGCTCTCAGAGTCCTGGATTTGTCACGGACTGCCCTCCGGTCGTTGCCAAAAAACATAGGAAGTTTGAAGCATTTAGTTTGCCTCATATTATGTTATGTGCCAATCAAGAGATTGCCCTACTCTGTCGCTGCCCTCAGAAGCCTTCAAATGTTAGATCTTTATCAATCTGATATTACACAACTCCCATCCACCATTTCTAAGTTGACTTCTCTGAAACTTCTGAATGTTGCTGCTTGTCAAGACCTGCAATGCATGCCTTACGGGATCTCACACCTTAGGTCTCTGAAGTACCTGAACACAGGCGGTTCCCGAAATATAGGGTGGAATAAGTGCAGAAGAGGTCGGCTTTCAATTAATGATTTGGGCGCCCTAAACCAACTCAAGAGGTTGGCGCTTGCAAACAATGGTGAAATAATTCAAGAGGGAATGTTCGGAACCATGAAGCAGATGGAATCTTTATTTCTAGATCTCGCTGATATGGAAAGCCTACCCCGTGACATGACTGCCATGTCAAAATTGAGGAAACTCTGGCTAGTATGTCCTCACTTACTCCAAATAGAGGATTCATTTTGTGGATTTCAAAATCTGGGCTACATTAGTTTGTTCAACTGTCAGAAGTTGAAACAGCTACCTCCATTGCAGAAGCTTGCGAATCTAAAGCACCTGCAGATTGTTGCTTGTCGCAACATAGAGATGTTCCCAGAGGAATTTGGCAAGGGAGGAGCATTTCCCAAGCTAGAGGTGTTCGCAATGGTGGAGGTTGAGAAGATAGAGCAGCTGCCAATAGTGGAAGAAGGAGCACTGCCTTCACTTAAAACATTGACAATAATGAAGTGTGAGGCATTGCAGAGGATACCACAGTGTTATTGGAATTTGAGAAGTGTAGAGAAGATCAGAGTGTATGGTTGCTCAAAGGTTCAACTCGTCATGGCAGAGACAGAAAAAATTATGAAGACAAAGAGCAAGGTGCAAACAGTAATATTCTCTACCACAGAAACTAGAACATTGGAAAAGCGCTACTATGATATCCTTCGCCAGGGTGGACACTTTTATTACGGTGAATTTTGGTGCAGCGAGATGTTTCAGTTTATGGATGAAATTAATCGGTTTTGGTCTTTATATGTTTTATGTCAAAATAATGGTATATAAATATATATTATTATATAAACATTTGACAATAAAGTTTTAATATTATGTTTAACATAAGTTGTATATTATTTCAAAATAATAAATATAACTGTAAGGATTAAAAGCTTCTACCTTGTTTTTATTTTATATTATTTTGTATATGTACTAGAAATTTAATATTGAGTATTTATTTCAATTTTTCAAATTTTTTATACATTGTGATAATAAGGATTAGTTCATAATTTTAGGTCTTTTATTAATTTAGACTATATTGCATAGTTTGGATTTGTCAACAGATTAGGTCATATGATGTGACCTAATGTACATTATTCAAAATGCATCTCTCTCACTCATAATCTAATATTGATGGAAGTTAGTTGTCATCTTGTTAATTTGTTGACCCAAAAGATTGAGTTGACCGATTAAAAACATTTATTTGTAGATAGTCCTAGATCATTAATAAGACATTTGGGAATCATATACAAATAGGAATCACAAGGCAAGTTAAAAATATTATTTGACTACAGAGAACTTTATTGTCTCATCTCTACATCTTTAGGCATCTTCTTCTTGCATTCCTTGTGTGGTGTGTCTAGCAAGTTTTACAACAACCTTCTAAGGGCTTGACTTGTAAATTAAACAAGCCAAGCAACAAGCCAATGTCTTTACCTCTCACCTCAAAGCAAGCACTATCATACTTCTTAGCACAACCCATTTTCAATTACAAGTCAAAAGATATAGGCATATGAATTCTAAAATTTCACATCAATATTATAGCATGTTATGGAAAAAGGATAAGTCTACATAATTTGATTGTGTCCAAGAATAGTTCACACAAAATTACCTCAATAAAAAATGTAGTTTTCACCAAAATTTGTTGCCACTTTACAATTGTTGTAGGGGAAAATATGGAAGCATAATGAAAGCCTAATTGAAGTAATTAGAGTCTACAAACACTAAAACTTAAACAATTGAGATCATACAAACCCATACTCAATGAAATTCACTTGCACAAGCATTCAAATTATTTAATCTAAGCAAATGAACTTGATTCAAAGCTATTAAATGAAATGAAAATGCAAACCTTCAATCCCATTGTGGATTGATGCATATTTGTGATGTGGATTGCTCGAATTGTGCATAATCCATGTTGCAAGAGCTTGATGAGAGGTGTGATTCACAAAATAGGTGCTCTAAAATGCTCAAGATTGGCTCAAGAATTCTAGAGAGTGTCTATGCTTATGAGGATTGTACGAATGATTTTCATATTGGAAAGGCTTGTTTTATAAAGGAATTTTGATCAATGCTCAAGATTTGATTTGAGGATCAATGGTTGAGAGGAAATCAAGATGATGAGTGAGAATCAAGGAGGATCAATGGTTGAAAATGCTTGAGAGTCCAAAAATGTCCCTAATTTCATGGAAAATAATTTGAGAATATTTTGAATTGGAGGGAAGAATTTGAATTTGAATTGGGAATATTTTTTGTGCAAGTTGGAGGGTTGGAGGAAATTTAGCCAATCAAACAATTATTAAAATTATTTAATTGTGAGGATGAGGGGAATTAATATTTTTAATTAAACAATTGGGAATTATTTAAACAAGGGGGGTTATTAGCATGAAAATGATGAATTAATCAAATAACTTTAATTATTCAACTAATAGGGAACAAAGTGAATTTATCTAAGTAATTGGAAAGTACTTAATTAAATAGAGAAAATAGGTGATAATGAGGAAAATGATGTTAGTAAGTGAAATTGAGATGTGTGATATATTGAGGACAATTTTAGGTGTTTACATTTTACCCTTTTTGAGATAATGTACCTGTTGTGTTGTTTCAAAGACCTGATGTTGCTTAGAAAAAAAAATTCCCCTGATTTTACCTAATGCCCTATTGTGCCCTAACAGATGAAGGAATGATGGTAGGCTACCCCCTCGAGAGATCTTTCAAAAAAATTAATTTTCGGGTCAAGACCACGACAAAATGATGGGAGTAGGTTTGCTAAAAAGAGGATGGAAAATAAGTCTTAGGAAGCCTCAATAATGATTAAGATTGATAACCAAGGCTTAAAAATGAGTTATAGGGTGAAACCCTAGGGTTTTCTAGGCATATATATTCATTTGGGTGAATTTCAACCTCATTTGCACACTTAGCTTTGAGAGATTAGAGAGCCCTTAGACATCCCAACTTTCTAGACCTTGCAGAGACCTTATCACCATGACGCACGTTGTTCGTACCCTACACTGCATAGATCAAATTTGTCAATTCTAGAGGCCAGTTGGCACAAGTTCTAGAATATGTACTTTGTTAACTTTTGCTTGCATGCATTTCTAGATAGCGAAAGGTAGGCTAGAACAATAGGTAAAAAAAAGGCGTCACAGTTTCTTGCGACACTTTTTTAGCTCAATGTTGCACCTTTGTAACCCAATGCAATGCCTTTGTTAAAAGCGTCAAGACTTTGCATATGCACTGAGTTTCAGAAAACTTTCTCACCTTTGTAAAAGTGTGATGCATTCGACTGTTAAGGTGTGACACCTTTGTAAAATTGCAACATAATTTTCCTCTTAACAACTCTACAAAATTGTGACGCCTTTGACTGGCATTACACAACACCTTTGTAAAAATGGCTTGCTTTTGTACTTTTGGCCTTTAGACTTAGAATTTTTGTAAATTTTGAGAAATTGATGTTGTGAGCATTATCCTTGCAATCTATCGTAGACCCTCTTATCTCCTGTGAGTGGAGGCCACAAGTTTTAGAGCGCATGACTACTTTTTTTGCCATTAAGATCGAGTTTTTGTATGTGGTCAGCTTGTACTATGTTGTATACATGCTTGGGATCTAGGTGCACCTAGCACTTATCATCTCAGTGGTCAAGAGATAGAATTTTGAGACCTCTTCCTTCCACTTTCCAACTGACAAGGCCACCATCATACTTGAGGATGTGTAACGGATTCTTAGGGTGGTGATCCCACAATACTGGTTTACAGTTTCTCGGAGATCCTAATTTTTGCTGAAATCACATATATTTATAAAATATAATGATTTGAGCCTTTAAAAGTTCCATTTAAAGGATTCCAATTGAAGGGTTTGATCAAACCACCTTAGATCAAACCCCTTGAATAGAACCCAGCTATTTAAACCATACCTATAATGAAGTCTCCATTACACCCATCAAAATGCTATTGAAAACCACTTTTGATTTATCTTTTGGGGATCAAATGAATTCATTTTTTTTTGTGTCAGTATGTTTTCCTTATTATAATCTTCCCAAAAAGTATAATTCTAAATAAATTTAATTTGATTATTATATTTATTTTTTATTTCTTGTGAATGTAAGTTTTTTATTGAAAAATCAAGCTCTTTGTTCCGCACATGTGGAAAAATAGCAGATTATCAATTTTTTTTAAAAAAATATTAGCACACTAGATATTGAAGTCCTTGATCCAACAAAAAAAAATGAATTTTGATTTTAATTTTTTTTTTATGTTGTATACAGTTTGCCTATGTCTAAATTGTAATTGGTTTGACTTTGAAACTTGATTAAGGAAAAAATATTCAATAAAACCCTATGAAACCAAATGAAAGCGCTAGATATCGTAGTTATAAATCTAAATTTGAAAAATTATAATTTTATCCTTCATGGAAAAAAATTTATGTTGTATATGGTGAGCATCACTCCTTAAAATGATGTTTACTAAAAAAAACTAGTTTTTGAAGGAGATAGAAAAAGAAGTGCAATCTAATTCCAAAATTTTTGAAAAATATATATTTAGAATCTATAGACAAAATGTCAAAAATCACTAGTTTGCATCATCTTCAAATTCCTCATGGTTTAGTTGCTATAGTGCCCGAAAGTGAAGATCTAGTTAGAAAAAATCAGTTCAGTGTCCAGTTTGGCCAAAAATTGTAAACCAGTGTTGTGGGATCACCTAGGCTCCTAGTACTAATTCACAAGGATCAAGTTATTTACAACATGTATTGTGGTTTCGAGGCTCTAGAGTGGGTGATAATGCACGACAAGATTGAGCTCAAGGAGGGAAAGGTGGATCTTAGGGAGTATATTGGTGTTGGCAGTGATGTTACCATAGTGGTTGTTGGACTCCTTATGGGGTTGCTGATGTCAGAGCAATGATCAAGGAGATAATTCATCCCTAGATGGGGGAGGGTCCTAGAAAGAATGCTAGAAGATTGATGCATCTTTGCTTGGCCCCTCTGCATTCTAGCACACCTTTACCATGACATGCATCAGGTGGTGTACAGGGGTGCTACCAGCTAGTTCATAGGTGCAAGATTGTTACACATTTGGGTCTGGGAGCACATTGTAGTGCTTAGGTCGATTGGGGATCTACACTGAGAGGTTTGAGAGCCTTTTGTATATCGATATGAGGGAATGCTAACACAACATCACATGGGGGAGTTACCCCATTAGAGATGTGCGATCAATGACATGGAAGAGTTCACCTAGAGGCCATGGATACAAGTAGAGGCATGAGAGGATGAAATTGAGCATCTCCCATACTATAGGTAGACTTGGTGGCTCATCAGTTGCACCTCACACATATCAGAGAGATACTTGTCTGACAAGGTGAGATGATAGTTTAGGGAGCAGTAGGATGCTCCTAGAGATGATTATCTGGTAGTGTTTGCGAGGGCTATCAGGGAGATAACTAAGTGGGAACCAGTGGCCTCAGTACATACAACTATTACAAAATTTGAACACCTTAATCAAGTACCATGAGCATATGCAGATGGAACAATGGATCCCATTACTACAACACATTATGATGTTTGGTTCACCACACACATGCATTTCAAATTTATGAATCCAGCTGGGGGTGATGCAAGCGATAGGAGGCGACATGAGGAGTTTGACAGATAGCACCAACAGAGGCAGTGAGCTAAGGATGAGGTTCCTAAAGTAGAAGACAAGGGTCAGGGTCCAAGATAGGGACCACAAGGTCCACTACCAACTCAAGGGCCACAAGGTGATCAAGGTCATCAACAACAATAAGTGGCAGCCATTGGAGCGGGTCTCGATTATCAAAGGTTGAGGGTTGTTTTATAGGAGAGGGATCAGGAATGCCAAGAGCATAATGGATATAGGTAGGAGAGAGATGGTCTCTTAGGAAAACTTGCATAGACCCAAATAGAGAGAGACTAGATTAGGGTTGAGTGTGATCAGGCTCGGTTTGAGAGAGACGTAGGGATCACTCGACATCAGTAGGTTGAGTTATAGTTGGTGCAAGAGACAACCTACATATAGTAGCTAGAGGTTACTATATAGGCATAGGGGTAGGTGATCCCTCTGAAAAATTACATAGAGGCCATCAGATCACTATAGGTCGAGGTGACATACTAGAGGACTATATATGATATGGTCGTACCCTCACATAGGAGATAACCTCAATTTTCATAGCATAGTGGTGCAGGTCTAAGTAGATCTAATGGAGGGTAATTTGGTAGACCTTCTTAGGGTCACTTAGATGGATAGGGACATCAACGACATCCCATGGGGCCACCACCAGCTCAACCTCCTCTTCCTGATCAAGAGGATTGAGGGAGCTCAGGCTAGCTTGATTTGTATATAGATATTTTTGTATCCATATTTTCAATGTAGACATATTTTATGATGTATACACATTCCTAGACTATGGATAGCCTCATGTATATTTTGATGTATATCACACACATTTGATATGTATCATGATAGTCATTTTTTTGGTGATATATGAGAGGAGATCATTTTGATATGAACATTATATGATGTCATTGTATTATGATCTTTCATGATGTATGATGTATGATTATGGATGCAGATGCATGTTGGATGAATGCATTATGATGTTATTTCATATTTCCTTGATGTGATGATGGATACCTATTTATTATGCTTTGTGGTGAACATGCATGTTTTTAATGATTTGTAGATGCAAGGTGGATGATGTGGTCATGATTTATTTTTGTATTTTCATATGATATATGATGATTATGCAGGATGGAAGATATGAGATGGTACTAGTAGTTTACAGATGTAGGGTGGATGCATGTATTTTTGTTGTCATGATATTTAAATAAAAAATGTTAGTATAGATAGATAGAAGTACAATGAGATGATTAAAATAGAATGATGATGACGTTGATTAGGATACTAATAAATCTATGATTATTCCAAGATTTTATTAGATATATGATGAAATAGGATATATGATTTTTCTTTTGTTTATTATATTATGCAACATAATGTAGAGCAATCCTTGTTTTGATATATGCAAGTAGACATGATGCACCAAGGTATGAAGAACCAAGGTGACGTTGTATCTATTGCATGGACTTTGACTTTGCAAATAAATAGGAGTTTCCTTGTTCATACCTGGTCCATACAAACACCTTATTTGGTCATGTGAGAGAATGAAGCCGTTGAAGTAAGGAGACCAATATGTAAAAGGTATGAAGAACCTGTTATGTACTAGTCATTGTATTACTCAAGACTATCCTTGCATACACAAGGAAAGTATTTTCCAAGGTCGTCTTACAAGAACAACCAACAAACACAACAGATGAAAGCAATGACAATGCCCCATTACGTAACCTCTAAACATACAAAGATATTGAATATCAAGGAAATTTCAAGTGAGCGATGTAGTGAGACAAAAGATTTAAAGCCAAAAGAAAAAATCAAAATGACAAAATATCAATGCCATCATATTTGTTGCTAGACATAGTTGTTTTAGATTGATATCTAAAATGATGTCTATTGAAGGAAAGATCTATCCGTTAAGACATTCATTAGATGTTGATTTTAGATTCTTATGCAGGTTGTTGATATGAAGGTCAATTGACATGTTTTGACAATGATCAAGACTTATGACTTGCCTGAAAGTTTATGTTTCAACAATTGTTGTACCTACTTCTATTTTGTTTTTCCAAATGTGAGGATGACGATAGGTTTATTATGGATGACAGGTTTATTGTGGATGGAATGAGTGTGTGATGGGATGGAATGGATTTATTTGCATCTTTTTCAAATATTTTAATTTTTTTGGACCTTTTGAAATATTTTGAGGCTATTTTTTTGGTATTTTGAACATGTTATGGATGTTTTTAAGATTTTGCATGTTTTCTAGATGTTTTTGAGATTTTCAATCTTTTTGAATGTTTTAGGGTTTTTTGAATGTTTATGAATAGATATGAATATGTAGGGATATCGATGACCTTTTAGGATATTGTAGATAGCTAAGCTAGAAATTGATTGATTTGATTGATTGATTGACGATAGTGATAACATTGTTGAGGATACACAACAATGCAAGGATATTGTTGTCAAGATAAGAATAACATGAGGATTGGGAAGGATACATCTTGAGATGATGATGGATTCATTAGATAATATGGACCAAAATTTGTAGCTAAGCTAGGAACAAGATTTGTTGAATGATGTGATATGATGTTATAACGTGAGCTAGATGCAACTTATATAGATTGTTTTGGATGGATGTTTGGTAAAAGATATAGATGATAGGGAATATCTTATTCATCAAAATGTGCCATGTGCTTGTGCTTTTGGATATTTTCCTATGAATGCTTTGACTATTTTGATTTTACATTTTAAAGTTGTTTAGATGACAACATAAACTAGGGGACATAGATCAATATTTTTTTCAAGGCAAGATGTAAGTATCTACCCCTAGTGTCTAGCAATGTATGAAATGCCATGAGTGGATGCATGGATAGATGTATTGATATGAAAAAAAGGATGCCAAGGACTATCTTGTGATAAGATAACATGTTTGGATAGCACAATATTGCTTGGATAATGCTAGTTGTAATTGGTGGTACTATATGTGATAGGATATGATCAACAAAAATGACCATGGAAAGTTTTTACCCAAAAGAAAGTTTGAAGCATGCCCCTAATATTTGTCAAGATGAACATAAAGATGGATGAAAAATGGATTGGATGGATGGTGGATTTATTATGAATGAGGTAAATAGGATGTTGGATTCATTAGGAGTGAGATAAGATGCTTCCACCTGGAATGGTGCACGTAGATGCTCAATTCTACACATGATGCATATTTACCAAGTTTTCATCAAGGCACATGCCCAAAGCACCACCAAAGTGGTTTTCACTAGAGGAATATTTTCTTCTCTTAAAACTATTTTTCTTGATTTTTTTAAATTTCACTTTTTATTATTATGTTGAACCACTTGATGGTGTTGATGTAGATGTTTTTGTCATGATATGAAAATGATTTACTGGTTGAAGGAGTTGCTTTTCCAAGATATGGGCACTTGCATATAAGCCTTGAATTTTCCTATCTTCTTTGATAGCGGGTTTAACCTTATCTAGATGTGCACATCGCAATAGAGTGCCCTTAGATTCGTTATGGTAAAGAGTTTCTGCTAAGACACGGTTAATATAAAAAGCTGGATATCCTTGGTTTTGAGTTGGCTAATGGAGTTTTTTTATGAGGGACATTAGATAAAGATGGACCAGTTGATAGCTTGGATAGTGGATCTTTGATTCTCCAAAATTGGGATGATGAGAAGCTAAAGGTAGATACAAAATTTTGATTGGAATTAGGAAGAACTTCTTCATATGCTTTGTATGTTGATCTTGAAGCCTTCTTTTGTATTGGTGGACACTTTTGATGGATTACATTCCATTTTTTATTTTATCCCATATTTTATTTGACTATTGGAGTTTGATAGGGATTTTTTGCTTTATTTTTCTTTGGGATCCATTCAGATGTTATGTGCCCACATTGATAAATGTTGATTCATTAGCTTTAATGACATGCTCTTTTCCTTTATGAAGATGTTTCTCTTCTTGTTGGTCCCAATTAGTGGGTGGAAAGATATGGGGATGACGATTCATGACATAGATGGTTTAAGTGCTAGCAATAGATTCATCATAAGGACTCTTCATGACTCCCATGTTGATGTTTGCATTAGATAAAGTTTCCCCAGTCTCATGGAGGTATTGCTGATATGATTAGATTCTTTGATTTTTGAATAACCCATGCCTTGATGCTTAGGATTATTGTTGATAATGTGTATTGGTTCTAGGATACCCTATTCATGTAAGAATAGTCCTTTTCCCTGATAGTGCATTTCCTGACAATTTTTTTTTGCAATTGAATATGATTTGTCTTGGAAACAAGGTGTTAATCCTTCTCTATTTTGTCGGGAACCTTTAAAGGTGGTAGTTTCTTCATTGGTAAGATAGCTTTTTTTGACAAAGGTAACTGATCCAAGTTTATAAGTCTTAGGTGCTTCAATATGTTAGATATATTCATGATTAATATCTTCATACCGAGTTTTGGATGCATTAGATTCTAATTGTTCTTCAACGGGTGTTGATGATTTATAGTTGATGTTGAAACCTTCTTGTTGCTTCTAAGTTTCTAAAACATTACTATGAAGTTATGTGGATTTTTCTATAGCTTGATCATTTGCAAGGATGTTGAGAGTATGAGACTCTTAATTTGGATGAAGATCATCTGCATGTCCCATGGAAGCAAGTATCTCATGGGTAGATGTAGGAGTGTTTGATGTATGGATATGGTCTTCTTTTGTGAAACCCTATATGGATTGGAAAATACTCATTAAGTCATTATAGTATTTAGGAGATATGGATTCTTGATCTTGATTTGTTTCAGAGTTATCATTGTTATTAGATGGGAAAATACTTGTTAAGTCATTGTAGTATTTAGGAGATATGGATTCTTGATCTTGACTTATTTTGGAGTTATCCTTCTTATCAGATGGGAAAATACTCATTAAGTCATTATGGTATTTAGGAGATATGTATTCTTGATCTTGACTTATTTTAGAGTTATTTTTGTTATGCTTTAGATTATGTTCTTGACATGGATCAATTTCAAAGGGCTTTTGGATGTCTTCAAAATACAGACATGTGGGTGATAGCTCTTGACTTAGAATTTTTGCATTGCATATGAGAGGCGATGGGATGCATGATAATGTGGGATTAATAATTTCTTGATCATCAAATGGATTTGAATTAAGTGTCAGACTAATTTGACATGCATCTATCAGGGATAGTCCTTGGAAGGAATTTGGACATGTGCCAATGTATGAGGTTGGAGATTGTGAAAGACTTAATAATGACTCATTAGAATTTGAGATAGAAACCTTTGAAGGGAAAGATTCTCCAATAAATGATACCATAGGTCAAATGATGTTAATATGTCTTGAAACGGATCATTGCTAGACACAGGTAAATTATTTTGATCATGCTTTAGAAATATTCTTGATATATGTCAACTTTCTCATTATGTGAGGTAGAGGTATCATTAATGTGATTACTTGTGGATAAATTTTAAGGATATCCTAAGAAATGATTGCTCCTTGATCAATAAGGTCTTGAATGAGATTTTTGAGTTTCATGCAATTTGTCATTTCATGACCTTTTGTCCTATGATATTAGTAATAAGCATTGGTATTGTACCTTGAGGGTTTGAAGTAAGGTTTGTAATCACCTTGTAAGTTTGGAAGATTGATAAAATTGGAATGGACCAGCTTGTTTAACATGAACTTGATTGGCTCCCCTAAAGGAGTGTAGTTACATTTGGTGGTATTATTGGATTTTGATTTTTTGATGGGAGGATTCATGTTTTGATTGTTTGGTTGATAGATTTGGAAGGTTTGACATTGATTTAAATCTAACATGTGACAACATGTTCCAAAGTTTTGATTAGGGACACCCATAGTTGTTATTTCATTGAAGTTAGTGGGATATGATGACCCCATGTAGGGATGGAATGGAATTGAATTTGGATAATAGTTGACATTGGCATGTTTTGCTGATATCAAGATTAGTTTTGTAAAGAAACCTAAGTGACCTTGGACCAATGCTTAGATGATGAGTCATTTTTCTCGTTGGATAAGGTCAACTTGATCCAAGGAAGACTAGGAGGGTGTTTAGTGAAGTAAAAAATGAACGAAGGATAAAGACGTATTTTGTTGTTTTAGATTATCAAGGATAGGTCTATTTTGCATAGGTTTTTGTTCTAATACATACCATTGATGAAAAACTAGATTGTAGGATTTTCAAAGGTTTTTTTGTTCTAGACCAACAATTAAGCACACCATTTTACAAATGTGTCAAAAGTTAGTCAAATGTAGTACATTGTCCCTGACAAATGTGACACGATTTTACAAAAGCACAAGTCTACAAACAAAAGTGACATATTGTGATAGTCAAATGTAGTACTGTAAGATTTTGAAAGAGAATTGATTTGAGACAAATGCATGGTAAGATGTACAAATGTGTCGATATGCACACAAAAGGGTGATCCCACAAAACTGGTTTACAATTCTATTGAAGAAGCAAAATTGTAAAAAACACCCCCATGAAAAAAATTTGGGTTTTGGGGAGTTCGAACAAACTTAGGGTCCGAACGAACCCAATAAGGGTTCGCTTGAACCCCTCTTTGAGCAAACCCTATTAAATTTTGGGTCCCACATATTTGTCATTTCCCAGAATTAAAAAAAAAGGGAAACTTTGTAGAAAGGGGGGTTTGCTCGAACCCTGGTTCGAATGAACCCAAGTTCGAGCGAATCTCCAAGGGGGGTTCGCTTGAACCCGGGTTCGAACCCCTTTTCCCCGTCTCCCCTTTGGCGCAAAAAACTCAAAATTTTTCCCTTGAAGCTCGGAGTTGAGAAAAAATGGAAGACTTCCACAGACCCCCAGGTTGATGGTATTCCTCAAAAGCGAGCTATCCAATGAATATAAATTTAATATGTTTTGGTTTTATTATGTATTTTGGGTTTTAGTTTGATTAAACATAGGTTTTCACCAAAAATCAAACTCTTTGTTTACATGTGGAAAAATAGAAGATTATCAATATAAAATTCTAAAAAATATGTGCAAGCTAGGTATTGATGTCCTTGATCCAATAAAAATATTGAATTTTGATACATACAAAAAGGTATGTTGTATACGGTCCGCCTATGTCTGAATTGTAATTGGTTTGACTTCAAAACTTGATTAAGGAAAAATAATTCAATAAAACACTATGAAACCAAATGAAAGGGTTAGATATCATAGATATGAATATAAATTCAAAAAAATTAGAATTTTATCCTTCATAGAAAAAAATTATGTTGTATATGGTGAGCATTACTCCTTAAAAATGGTTTCTTGTAAAACTAGTTTTCGAAGAGATGCAAAAAAAAGTGCAATCTAATTCATTTTTTTTGAAAAACATATATTAGAATTTACAGACAAAATGTCACAAATCACTAGTTTGCATCATCTTCAAATTCCTCATGGTTTAGCCGCTATAGGTGCTCAAAAGTGAAGATTTAGTTAGAAAAAGTTAGTTCAGTGTCCAGTTTGGCCAAAAATTGTAAACGAGTATTGTGGGATCACCCAAAAGCATCGATATGAAAAATCAAATGCATTGAGATGCATACAGAAGTGGCACAAGGTGACAATTAGACATGTCGATTTATCTCAAATATTTTTTAAAATTTGATCCTAAATATGTCTAGGGTTTTACAATTTTTAAGGATTAATTTGTGTTTGATTGATCTAAAAAGTGATAGAAAACAACAAAAATAGTATATGAGATTAACTAAATGGATTTTTTGGTAGATTTTTGTGTCTTGTTCAACAAGACCACTAATTGGTATTATGAGTAGATTTAACAATGAAAACACACCATATATACACAACCTATTTTAGTGGTAGATCGAGATTATTAGCTTATAGTACTTCCACCCCAGAATACCATTCAATGAATGGGTGACTAGAGTATGCCAAGTTCATGTACCACCTTGAAACCTCTCACCTTGAAAGGAAAAGATCTTAACAAGGAATAACAATCACCTCAATAAAGGTTGGAACATGGTGAGTAACTTCACCCATTGATAGTTGTATGTTCCACCAGTTTAAGCTGACGATTAACAAATAGTCTTAAAGGCTTCTAGATAAAAAAAATTCATAGTAGGGGTCTACTATGAAGGGAGAGCTTGATTGATATGCTAGAGTTGAGAGGGGTATGCTCTCTTATATCTTGGAAAACTGAGGGTCATAAGACTTGGCTTGAAGGATTCTAGCAACTCCTTGGGATACAACTTTCATTTTTACCCTTTATATAGCCCTCTAGGAAATGTTCTTGAGATCAAAGCATGGGGTGATGAGGCGCCCAAGAAAGTCTCCTACTTAAAATAAATAGAAATTGTGTTGCTTTTGATCCCCAAGATTGTTCTTAGGATTCACGAGGGGAGAGCATACACAACACTACACCTCAAGGTGTACAAACAAATTACAAGTTAGTGGTATTTTTGATTTCTAAGATCACACTAGGCATAAGAAAAGAGCATACGTACACACTAACCTACCAAAAATATCAAAAAATTCATTTTAGGTGCACTATAAGAAAATTTGAGATTTGTCTTGTTTAATTTTAGGTACACACCGAAATAAAATGAGATTTGTAGGTTCAATTTTAAGCCCAAAACTAAGTGTGTAAGTTGTTTGTTTATTTTAGGTACACCAAGGGAAAATGAGATTTGTATAATTTACTTTAAAATGCACCAATTGAAATGTGAAGTTAATTTCAGGTACACCAAAATGAAATCTGAGTCCTAGACTAATCAAAACCTACAACCAAAAAGAATTAGTAGTTTTGAACTTAGTATTCTTCCATAAATTTCCATATGATGCAAAATATTAGCTTAGACAAATAAAATAAAAAATAGAGAATGGTTAGGGTTAGGAAAATGAATGAAATCAAGTTGAAAATTTGTAAACCCTATAAAAAAAAAGTGTTGATACCTGACAAACGTGTTGATATTTTTGCAAAAGCATTGCTCTTTGCATATTCAAAAGTGTCGATCTTCTACAAATGCATCAATATTTTTACAAAAGCATCAAACTTCAGATGTGTCGGGATTCCACAAAAGCATCGACCTTTGAACAAAAGCATCGAATTAACATATATACAAAAAAAGAATGGTTAGAATATAAACATAAAATTACTACAAACACATCAACCTTTGCATAGAAATATGTGTTGATATTCTACAGAAGCGTCGACCTTTGAACAAAATCATTGAATTAACCTACATATAGGAAAAGAATGGTTAAAACATAAGCATCAAATTTTAACAAAAGTGTTGTGTTTTGGTATATACGTTAATATTTTACAAAGGAATTTAATTATCCCAAAAAAAAGCATCACACTATCTCTGCAACCTACAGGCTAAAGAAAAATTCACAAAAAAGGTTAAATTTGGGACATGGGTCTCATCGGGTTTGCCAAAATATCATATGGGAAAATATGGAAGCATAATAAAAGCATAATTGAAGTAATTAGAATCTATAATCACAAAAAAATTACACAATTGAGATCATACTATAGAGGAGGGGGACCAACTACTTAGGACCCTAGGTCATGGGAGGGTCTAGAACAATCAACTGCCCTAATCTACCTCAAGATAAGGGAGTGTTTAAGATAGGTTTGATGTTTAAAGGGGTGAAAAGGAAGGGAAAATGTTTTTCCTCTTTCCTTTTGCCAACTTGAGAGTCTTAGAAAGTCAAGTGAGAAATTTTTTGGAGTCTGGACTGCAACTTAGGAAGATCATTGCTAGAGGACTACAATGAGAGACATTGATGACAATGCAATGTGCTAGCATCTTAGTTGGGTGTTGGAATCCATACAAACATAAAGCGTAAAGTACAATCTAAATTCAAGAGGTACCTACTAAAGACTTGACAAATGCAGTTTAATACAATAACAGTGATAGAAAAAAACTAAATGACAAAATATTGAGAAAGCAATAAGATTAATTCTAACTATGAAATGACGAAGAAGGGTGAGGAAAGCACACCTTCCTACCCACCAGTCGATATATTTAGATTCTTCACACAATGAGCAACCTACACAGACAAGACAAAAATGTTGGGGTTATTTATAGAGAAATTTCGTAGTTAGTCCCTCGCTTTGGTGTTTCCACCTCCATGAACAACTAGTATAGCAACGATAGGAAAATATGATAAAGAGATATTGGAATGGAAGTACCAAGCACTATGCTAAACAACAATACACCACAAAAATAACACGATAATGATAAATGAATGGAAGATGGAATAATATCACCTTCAGCCATGTGCACTCAAGGAAAATGAGAGGAGTGAGCTCAAAAGCTTGCAATTGCAATGTTTCCACAAAAATGAGGAGATTGAGTGCACAAAACATCAACTTGCAACTTCAATGGAGGTGAGGACATGTTGTGAATGAAGTGTGTAGAAGTGAGAATGATCAAGTAGAATTCCAAGAAGATCAAGAAGTTTCCAAGAGACAGTGAATGAATGAAGGTGATCGACATTGGAAGGTGAAATTGGAGGCAAATGAGCCATTCGAGGTTAGTCAAGGGAGAAGAGATGTTACTCTTCATCACCAATGGAGAACTATAATGCCTATGTGGATTCTAGAGGCAGGCATCCTGTTAGGATAGAAGCGTTCCACACAAATGTCTGCACGTCGTTCGTACTAGCATCTATGATAAAATATCCTCCACCAACAATAAAAACAACTACCAAGTGGATGGGAAGAAAATGAAGGACATGGAATAGCATCATCAAATTTATTTCTTCTAAGGTAGGAGGTACGTAAATGGGGAATTTGCAAGGGGGTACAAATTCATGCCATTAAATTTTCCCCCCACTTTAGCAAGCATAAGTGTCAGTGAATGCATGGTAAAGTAGAGTGAAATATGAGAAATGTATACCTAAACAATCGAGGAAGCAAATCACAATCTGTCACACACAAATGCATAGGAAGAGGAGATGGCTCCACAAGTACTCAGTCCTGAGGAGAGAGTTGAAAAAATGTGCTACAAGCCCTTGGACCTATGGAAGGTGAACAAAAGGCCCTACAGGTGCTCAGTCCTACAAAGGAGGTGCCATAGGTGCTCGGTCTCGAGGGAGGCTAGATGTGAAAGGCTCCACAAAGTCTGATACGCCCTTACAAGTGCTCGGTACTACAAGGAAAGCTTGAGGTGCTTAGTCCTCCAAGCTTGATTGAAAAAACAACTTCATAGGTCCTACAAAGCAACATGTTAATCTGCAAACAAAACATGTTAGATAGAAAAAAGCCACATAGAAAGATAGATAGTCACATAGATATTCAATAATTGAAGAAGAAGCTTTCAAAAGGGTCCCTTGGGAACCCTTCAAAAGAAAAGGGGTTCGCTTGAGGGATCCTCTATTTGAAAGGTGACATTTTTGGCAAATGATTCTAGTATCAAGGAATCCTTTCGAAAGGTCTCTTTCATTAAGGAATTTGAAAGGAAAAATACTCCATCACAAGGGAAAATTTTCAGATTTCTTCATCAAAAAAAGTACTCCCTTCTCAAAGGAAAGTTTTTAGATTCTTTCTTTACGAATTTATGATGAAAGAAATTTTTTTCTAGGGGTCCTTGTTGAAGAATGCAATTTTTTGAAAAATAAGGGTCTTTCAATGAGGGATTTGTTGGCCACCAAATACACATTTTGAAAATCGAAGCAATATGATGGCCTCCCTTAGGATGGTGCATTTTGAACATAAATGCATGTGACATCCTAAGGAGGGAGAAGAAAGTGATGTTGTGGCCTGTGACTCATGATGAGATGTAAACGTGGAAATGTTTTCACACACGCGAGGGACAACACATAGGCACCAAAACATCATGAAGAAATCAAAGAAGAGAGAAAGATAAGAAGGAAACAAAAGCAGAGACAAAGAAATCAAGAGACAAGAGGATCTAATATTTTGGGGTCAGAACTGCTTATAGATATAAATAGATAGATATTATATAATAATATATATGAACTATCATCAATCCCATACTATATCAAACCATGTGAAGAAAGGTACGTGAAGAAAAAATGAAAATAAAAAATTGGGTTAACCTATAAGAGAGGCCTAAATTCCCCCAACACTTTGCATCATCCTTAATTATTAAAAATCAAGGCACAACAAAGGAAGAAGATGTAAAAAGTAGAAGTTTACGACAAAAACACTCCTGTATCCAATCACCTACAAGGGTGACAAGGGTCCTC
>VDFB02000015.1:486744208-486762850 GCA_007258455.2 Sequoia sempervirens | reverse complement strand
ATTAGGCTTTTGTTTGTCCAAATTGGACACCAGATGCGAGATTTATGAAGGATTGAAGAAAGAGGCTTTTTGAGAGGTTCCAAAAGGTAGATGTGAAATTGATGCATTTTTGGCCCAAACAAACCTCACCATCACACTCAGAAGGCATCAAAACCTAAGGATTGACTACCAATTCATCAAATATGAAGAAGTTGACTTTTGAGGCAATTTTTTTGGTAGGCGAGCCATACGACCCACCTGCGGGTACAACACATTTTTCAAGAAAAAAATTCATTAATTTTTTTGCATAAAAAAATATATATTTCTTTGCAAAAAAATTGCTCAAAAAAGTTTATTGTAAAATGAAAAAACTTGAAAAAAAATAAAAAATAAAAATGTAGTTTTTTGTTTGATAAAAGCATTCAAAAACAATATTAAAAAATACAAAAGTCAATATATATATATATTTTTTAAAAGGGGCATGCACCTGTAGCATGTAACTTTGTAGGTACTTAGAGGCTGCACCTCTACATTGGTTCCCACCCTTTCATGGGGCTTGGTGTGGCTGTGGCGCACCAAACTTAAAAAGATTTTTTAGAAATTTTTTGTATTATTTCAAAAAATTATTATTAAAATTGTCAAAAGCAATATAAAATTGAACATCGTACCAATGCCTGTGCCTCTATACCTGAGCCAAGGATTTGAAAATTCTGCTAAATTTAGCAGGAATTTTGGTAGTTTGCTAAATTTAGAAATCCATTTGGCAATGTTCTAAATTTAGCTGGTGAATTTCACATTTGGCGGTTACACCAAAGTTGCCAACAAATCACTAAAATTGGCAGTTCTCCAAATTTAGCAGAACCTCAACTAAATTTGGTGGAGATGTTGATTTTTTTAAACTCATGACCCCTCATCGTTGGAGTTTTCCTTTTTGCACCTGAACTTCAGAGGGCTCAGTCTCAGTCATACGAAGGTCTTTTTGAGTGCATTTTTTTTTGATTTGGGGTAAAATTTCATACTCTACATAGTGGTGAAATTAGATTTTGCTCAAGTGATCCCAATTTTCTAGTGTTAGTGTATTAATTTTAATTTGGGGATAACTACCGTAGTGGTTTTATTTCCTGTATTGGGTAGTTGTTTACCCGTCACCTTTTTCACAACCTTAAAAGCCTGTACAGTATGTATTTTACACATCTCAATTTATTCACTCATTTTGGTGAAATAAATTTTTCTTCTCTCTATCTCATGAAGGTGTTTTGCTATAGATGGTGCTCCTGGGAGGTGGATGACACCAACATGGTATCAGAGCCAACCATTTTGCAATCCTTCCTTTGACAATTTTCATAGGAGAGTTTTGAGATCGATTATTTGTTGTAGTTTTTTTGACATTTGAAAATTTGAAAATTTGAAAATTGCCTTAATTTCCTGTGATGATTTGTGATTGCTGGGCATTTTGCTTTGTTGAAGCCTGAAGTCAATTGTTTGAGGTCAATTTTGTTGCATCTGGAGGCATTGGAAAAAGAAAGGAGAAGGCACAATTTTTTTGCACTCAATCTAGGCTACAATTAAAGTTTGGAGGTGTCCTTTTAGTTTGAACAACAATTTTTTTTCTATGACCATTTTATGTTCAAAATGGGACACATTTGAATTTGAGGAGGCTCGATTTCTCTATTGAGGGCCGAATTGTCTGTGAGTGACATGATTTGACCCCGAATAAAGGCTCAATTCTAGCCGCATTTGGCATTGATAGAGTCATTTTCCAATTGCAATATAGGTGCATAAAATTCTAATTTATCATTTTTAAATCCTCCTTTTTGTAGATTGTTCCACACTACCAGTTCTGTTTTTTCCTTTTGGAATGATTTGTTTCCTCTGCTGTGTTTTCTTTTGAAGGTTTTTTTTTTTTCATTTTTTCTTAGGGGGGGCATCTTGTATTGTGTAGAAGGCCATCCTTTTAAGATGCTTTCCATCTTGAGAAGGGAACAATTTTTTTTTTTTGGGAAAATTAGAGGCACGGGTGGCTAGTGTTTGTAGATCTGTGACCACCATTCTTTTGTACGGTGTTTCTTCCTTAGTGCTCAAGAGGCGTGAGTTGAATTTTCTCACAAGCCTACATTTTAAATATGCAAGAGGGAACTTTACACTTCATAAATTTTGCAGCAAAATATTTAATTTTATGGATTTTGTACAGTGGAGAGGAAGTGGGCCCAAGTTGGTTTTGAAGTTGTTGCTGAAAGAATTATCCCACATCGACAGTTTGGGGTTTTTTTTCTATTTAAATAGCCTCTTACTCCTTTTATTTGGTGTGAGCAAGTCTCACAAGCTATGAAGAGGCTATCTTTTGTGTGTTGATTGGTGCTTGTGTGCTCTCTAGAGTTCCTTGGTGTCAACATGGGGATCAGGCAATGGGCTACATCATTTTTTGCACCAAATCAGGTTTAATTTTTTGTTGGAAGTTTTTGAAGCATTATCTTTGATTTTTTTTTTGAAGAATTCAGTTATAATAATTTCTTTGAAGAAAGGGAATTTTAGGCAATGGAGTGATGTTGTTCTCACCCATCTTAGTGAGGAGAATCTATTGCCATATTTGAATAATGAAGTTCTTGTTCCAGACACACGTAGTAGGTATACAATTTGGAAGGGATTTAGGGATAGAGTCTATGGATTTGTTTTTGAGCATATAAATGATGAGGATCTTTTGGATTCACTGTCATTTTGAGAGCCCATATGCTCTTTGGAATTACCTTCGAGAATCATTTGGAGATCCTAATACTCTATCATCTCTCGATGACTCTCCTTCCAATAATAGTGTGTCTCTTTGATCTTTAGAGAAGAGAAACCACACTTGTGATCCTTTGGAGGTTGTTGAGACTTTGAATGAGGTTGTGGTTGCTTTAGAGGTTCTTGATTCTTTTTTAGATATAGTTGATCCACCTTCATTGAGTACTTCCATCATTCCTGAACAACATGATAATGATTCTCTTCCTGATTGGGATTCCTATTTGTCAGACATTGGTTCCTTGTTTGTCGAGTCTCACATTTTAGATTTGGAGCACACATTTGAGAGGCTATCTCTTCTCTTTGATGACAATAATTGCACAATTGTTTTCAAACCATTTTTGTGTTTGGATATTGTTCAACATCAATTTCCAGTGGTACCTTGTTTGTCACCTTCTATTGTGATTGGGCATGTTCCTAATTGGTTCGTGGCATCATCTTCCAAGGTCTTGGCGACACATGAGAAGATTTCAAAGGCATCATCATACATCTTCATGCTTCTTTCTTTCAATTCCTATCCAGAATGGGAATCATACCTATATTTTTATTTGGCTTTTTTTCTTCGAAAAGGGAGACAAGTTGTTTGTTGACATTGGATTATGTTTTGTCTTCAGACACTTACCATTTTTGTAGGTGATTACACATTATGGGGGGCTATATAGTCTCTATCTTTCCCTCTTATGGAGGGGATATTGATTGTATTTACATGATGTATTTAGTCCTTGGGGGGTGTGATTGAGACCTCCATCCATGCATAATTTTATTTTCTTTTCTCTTTTGGAGAGGGGTTTTTTGCACATAGGGTTTTTCTCCTTTTCTCCAGTTGTGAGAGCTTTCTTTTTTTCTTTTCTTTTTGCATTGTAAATGGGTACCTAACATGGTTTTGTAGCTGGGACCCATATTGCATCTTAATTCTCCCTAAGTTTGTACTTAAGGGAGGGTATTAGTGTATTATGTTTAATTTAGGGATAATTACCACAATGGTTTTATTTCCCATATCGGGTAGTTTTTTACCTGCCACCCTTTTCACGGCTTTAAAATCTTGTACAATATGTATTTTATGCATCTCAATTTATTCACTTGTTTTGGTGAAATATATTTTTCTTCTCTCTATGTCGTGAAGGTGTTTTGCTGTAGATGGTGCTCCTGGGAGGTGGATGACACCAACATCTAGAAAATTAGTTTTCTCATTAGATTTGAAGGACAATCCTCATTTTTTGAACTTCAAATGGATGTAACTTTCACGTACAACCTTGGATTGAGGTGATCCTAGTTTTGAAAGTGAATAGTTTTTTGAGCACTACACGTTGGTGCTATTTTGAAGTTTTGATTTAGATATTTTATTGTACTTTTAGTATTTGGGTCTATTTTGAACATTTATAAAACTCTAGAAAATAACTCCAATATTGTAAATGCATTGATTTATAAAGTTCCAAATCATTTTTTGTTGGGGGGGATTCTTCATTGATTGAAAAAGGGGGGTTGTCTCTATGTATTTATTCTTGCATTTTCTCTTTCATTGCAACAACAATCTAAAATGGATAAAATTTTTCCTCTACTCACACCATACAATTAAAGTTAAAATTGTATAGAATAACAATGGTTTATTGATAAGGAACCTGTAGAGGATGAAGAAAAGCCTAAATGGTTCAACAAATGTGATGAAGCTTTTGACACAGTATGCATGGTTGTATCTCCTGATTCAAGCTTTCATATTATGTTTGCAAAATCACCAAATGAAGTGTGGAATACTTTGAATACTCTCTTTGGTAAACATGATGATTTGAGAGCACATTCATTGGAGAATGATCTCATAGGATTGATCCCATGCAATTTTGACACCATTCATAATTTCTTTAAAAATTTGAATGCCATAAGATTGTAGTTGAAGCAATGTGGAGCTAAAAGGATGACTCACAATTGATTTTAAGAATTCTTTCAAAAATTGGTCCAGATTATGCAGTCTTTGTTTCTACATTTCATGAAATGATAAGAGCCTTAGGAAAAGGATTTACCATGCCTTCTCTAGGTGAGTTCGCAGTTGATCTCACAAAGGTGTAAGATAAATTGATTCAAATGGGAATTATTAAATATTCTAAGTCTCATTCTTTGGCTTCAAAACAAGGCACTAATAAGCAAAACAAGAAACAAAAGAACCAAGGAGATAGAAAGAAAGATTCAGATCAATCTTCATCTACTTTTATAGTAGACTTTAAATTCTCTTCAAAAGAGGATTCATCTAAGAAGGAGAAGCTCACTTGTGCATATTGCAAGTGGAGTGGACATGAAGAACATTCTTGTTACAAGAAGGATATTAATGAACTAAAACATCTTGAGAAGAACAAAATCAGTTTTCCTTCTCGAATGGTTGATTCAACTTCTTCTTCTAATTCCAAAAGTTCAAAACATTCAGAATATTATAAGGAAAAAGGCCATACTATAGGGGTAGGTAAATCAAATGGTAAATCTCTTTGTCCTTCTACAGGTCTTGGATAAGGGAAATGGCTCCTTGATTCTAGAGCTTCTCATCATATGGCTTCTACAGTCTATGTTCTCTTCTTTTGAGCCTTGTGTTATGCCACATATTCTAATTAGATACAATACATACATGGATGTAATTGGGAAAGGATATGTTGATATTGGGGATGGAAATTTCAATTATGTTTTGTATGTACCTCATCTTTCAAATAATCTTCTTTCCATCTATCAAGTCACTCATGCTGGAGTAGGGAAGACCATGGAATTCACACTTGATTCAGTTATCATTAGAGACTTGGAGAGAAAAGAGATAATTTCTACTGGGATAGTTGATCATGCATCTCGATTATACAACTTTTCAAACTTTTCACTCGATGATGGCTCCGATCGTTTGGTTGTTGATCACACTCCTAGTGTGAACTTTAATTTTGAGAACTTTGGTTACTTGAACTTGGGTATTCTCATAGGTGATCTAGTTCTTGAGCCTTGCATTCCTTCTCCTCCATCTACCGTTGCTTCTAAGGATACTTGTGTTGCTACATTTATGGCTACTTGTGATTCAGTACAACAAGATATACATCATCTTCCATATAGAGCTACTTTAGATGAATACTTGGTAGACATTGTAGGTTTGTTGATAAAGTCTCATTTCAAATTTGGGAGACACTATTCATGATATTCATCTTCTCTTTGATGAAGTTGATTCTTCTTCATTTGAGGTGGAGAAACCTTTGGATCCTCTTGTTCATTCTCCACATGATCATTCCTCATAGTTTGACATGATTATTGATAATTTTCAGTAGCATTTGGAGGAGGCATCTTTGTCTTCAGAGGAGATAGTTGAGTCTTTGGATTTTGTTCTACATGCTTGTCTACTAGGTTTTGGATTGTCATCTTCATGAGTGTGTCCTAGAATGCCTGATTTGATGGTGGTAGCTTTCGACATCAACATGGAGACACATGAGTAGTTTTCAAAGACTTCTTACATTTTTCACTTTCTTCCTTCATATTCCTTTTAGGAATGGGAAGATGTTCTTCATACACCTTTGGTTTTATTTCTTCCTAAGGGGAGGAATGTTGTTCGAGGATTGTTGTCCATCTTCTACATCCAGTTTCAAGCATCCACTATTGGTATATTCTATTACTTGAGGGAAGAATACATACTCTTTCTTATCCTTTCTATTTTGGAGGGGAATTCTTCCTTGCATGGGATTCTTCTTGTGTTGGGAAACTTGTTTTCTTTTCTCTCTTTTGGAGAGGAGTTTTATCCCACTGGGTTTTCTCCTTTTCTTTGGTTGTGAGAGATCATTTTGTACATGGGTACCTAACATGGTCTTGTAGTCGGGACCCATCTTTTCATTTTTTGTGTCTTTTCACCAACCTAAGCTATGCTTAAGGGGAGTGTTAGTGTAGGTTTTTATTTTCCTTATGTTAGGGAATATTTATTTTTCCTACATACATTATTAAGATTTCTTAGGTTATATTAGAATTTTTAGGATGAGGAAATGTGGCATAATCCATCAATCACATGTGTCACTTACACCCACCTTTGGGTAGTTGAGTCTCACACCCTCTTTTGAATTTATTAGCCATCTCCTATAACCATTTGTTTGTCCTTACCTAAGTTGGCATAACCATGTAATCTGGAATTTATGAAGTAGGTAGAACTCCCACCTATTATGGGCACTTGGGAGTTATTACTCCTCTTGGAATTATTTTCTATTATTTTTCTATATAAGCAATGTACTCACCCCTCCTCTTGGCTAGTAATATGGGATGCTAGTTCAATGTTAAGGGAGTGATGAGTTTATTCATCTCTTTTCTTGCTTTCCTTCAATCATTTTGATCTTGGGTGGTTTCACAACCAAATCTAACATGGTATCAGAGCTAGTTGTGAGTCATGGGTTAGCATTTTTCCCAATCCATTCTTGAAAGAAAAGTATGCTCTTCTATTGCATCCGATGATGACCTGGAGAATTGGAAATGATTGATAGAGATATTAGTCTCTAGGGGGCTTCCTTTCTATTGCTTTTTATTGCAGGTATTTCAAAGCTTCTTGGAGACATTCTAAGCTCACTATTGAGTTCAAAACAATCGAAAATGTCATATTAGGCTTTTGTTCGTCCAAATTGGACATTGAATGCGAGATTTGTGAAGGATTGAAGAAAGAGGCTTTTTGAGAGGTTCCAGAAGGTAGTTGTGAAATCGATGCATTTTCGGCCCAAACAGACCTTGCCATCACGCTTAGAAGGCATCAAAACCTAAGGATTGACTACCAATTCGTGAAAAACGAAGAAGTTGACTTTTGAGGCAAATTTTTGGCAGAGAGCCATACGACACTTGTGGGTACAACACATTTTCGAGGTATTAATTTTTTTTCATTAAACAAAATATATATTTCTTTCTAAAAAATTTCTCAAAAAAAGTTTTATTGTAAAAGCAAATAAATTGAAAAAAAAAATATAAACGTAGTTTTTTGTTTGATAAAAGCATTTGAAAAAAATATTAAAAAATACAAAAGTCAATATATATATATATATATATTTTCAAAAAATAATTGTACTTGCAGCATGTACCTTTGAAGGTACTTAGAGGCTGCTCCTCTACATTGGCACCCACCCTTTCATGGGGCTTGGTGTGGCTATGGCCCACCAAACTTAAAAATATTTTTTCTAAATTTTTTATATTATTTCAAAAATTATTATTAAAATTTTCAAAAGCCATATAAAATTGAACATCGTACCAGTGCCTACACCTCTATACCTATGCCCTTGGTGTTTGTGCTAGGGATTTCACAATTCTGTTAAAGTTAGCAGGAATTTTGGTAGTTTGCTAAATTTAGTAATCCATTTGGTAATGTTCTAAATTTAGTTGGTGAATTGCACATTTGGTGGTTACACCAAAGTTGCCAGCAGATCACTAAAATTGGTGGTTCTCCAAATTTAGCAGAACCTTAGCTAAATTTGGTGGAGGTGTTGATTTTTTCAAACTCATGACCCCTCATCATTGGAGTTTTCCTTTTTGCACCTAAACTTCAAAGGGCTCATTCTCAGTCATACGAAGGTCTTTTTGGGTGCATGTTTTTTTTGATTTGGGGTAAAATTTCATACTCTACATAGTGGTGAAATTAGATTTTGCTGAGTGTATTAAGTTTAATTTAGGGATAACTACCATAGTGGTTTTATTTCTTGTATCGGGTAGTAGTTTACTCGTCACCTTTTTCACCCCTTTAAAAGCTTGTACAATATGTATTTTATGCATCTTAATTTATTCACTTGTTTTGGTGAAATAACTTTTGCTTCTCTCTATCTCGTGAAAGTGTTTTGCTATAGATGGTGCTCCTGGGAGGTGGATGACACCAACATGGTATCAGAGCCAACCATTTTGCAATCCTACCTTTGATAGTTTTCATTGGAGAGTTTTGAAATCGATTATTTGTTGAAGTTTTTTTGACATTTGAAATTTTTCAAATTTGAAAATTGTTGTATTTTCCTATGATGATTTGTGATTGTTGGGAGTTTTGATTTGTTGAAGCCTGAATTCGATTGTTGGAGGTCAATTTTGTTGCATCTAGAGGTGTTGGAAAAAGAAAGGAGAAGGCACTTCTATTTTGCACTTGATTTGGGCTATGATTAAATTCTAGAGGCGTTCTTTTAGTTTGAACAACAATTTTTTTTCTGTGACCATTTTGTGTTCAAGATGGGATGCATTCAAATTTGAGGAGGCTCGATTTCTCTATTGAGGGTTGAATTGTCTGTGAGCGACATGATTTGACCCCGAAGAAAGGATCGATTTTGGTTGTATTTGGTATTGAAAGAGCCGTTTTCCAATTACAATCTAGGCGCATAAAATTTTGTTTATCATTTTTAAATTCTCCTTTTTGCAGATTGTTCCACATTGCTAGTTGTGTTTTTTCCTTTTGGCCTAATTTGGTTCCCCTGACACGTTTTCTTTTGAATGTTTTTTTTTAGTTTTTCTCTGGGGGGTGTCTTGTATTGTGTAGAAGGTCATCCTTTTAAGATGCTTTTTGTCTTGAGAAGGGCACGATTTATATTATTTGAGCAGATTAGAGGCATGGGTGGCTAGTGTTTGTATATTTGTGATCACCATTCTTTTGTACGACGTTTCTTCCTTGCTCCTCAAGAGGCGTGAGTTGAATTTTCTCACAAGCCTACATTTTAAATCTACAATGGGGAACTTTATACTTTATAAAGTTTGCAGTGAAATATTTAATTTTAAGGCTTCTTTATAGTGGAGAGGAAGTGGGCCCAAGTTGGTTTTGAAGTTGTTGTTGAAAGAATTATCCCACATTGACAATGTAGGGTCTTTTTTGCTATTTAAATACCCTCTTACTCCTTTTATTTGGTGTGAGAAAGTCTCACAAGCTATGAAGAGGCTATCTTTTGTGTGTTAATTGGTAGTTGTGTGCTCTCTAGAGTTGCTTGGTGTCAGCATGGAGATCAGGCAATGGGTTGCATCATTTTTTGCACCAAATCAGGTTAATTTTTTGTTGGAATTTTTTGAAGCACTATCTTTATTTTTTTTTTGAAGAATTCAGTCATAATGATTTCTTTGAAGAAAGGGAATTTTAGGTAATGGAGTGATGTTGTTCTCACCCATCTTAGTGAGGAGAATCTATTGCCATATTTGTATAATGAAGTTCTTGTTCCAGACACACATAGTAGGTATACAATTTGGAAAGGATTTAGGGATAGAGTGTATGGAGTTATTTTTGAGCATATGAATGATGAGGATATTTTGGATTCACTTTGTCATTTTGAGAGCCCTTATGCTTTTTGGACTTACCTTCGAGAATAATTTGGAGATCATAATACTCTGCCAACTCTTGATAATCCTCCTTCCAATACTAGTGTGTCTCTTTGTTCTTCAGAGAAGATAAACCATGCTTGTGATCCTTTGGAGGTTATTGAGACTTTGAATGAGGTTGTGATTGATTTAGAGGTTCCTAATTATTTTTTAGATATAGTTGATCCACCTTCATTGAGAACTTCCATCATTCTTGAACAACATGATTATGATTGTCTTCCTGTTTGGGATTCATATTTGTTGGACATTGGTTCCTTGCTTGTGGAGTCTCACATTTTAGATTTGGAGGGCACATTTGAGGGATTATCTATCCTCTTTGATGATAGTTATTGCACAACTATTGTCAAACCATTTTTGTCTTTGGATATTGTTCAACATCAACTTCTAGTGGTACCTTGTTTGTCACCTTCTATTGTGATTGGGCATGTTCCTAATTGGTTCGTGGCATCATCTTCCCAGGTCTTGGTGACACATGAGTAGATATCAAAGACATCATCATACATCTTCATGATTTTTTCTTTCAATTCCTATCTAGAATGGGAAGCATACCTACATTTGTATTTGGTTTTGGTTCTTCCAAAAGGGAGACAAGTTGTTTTTCGACATTGGATTATGTTTTGTCTTCAGACACTTACCATTTTTGTAGGTGATTACACATTATGGGGGGGCTATATAGTCTCTCTTTTTCCCTCTTATGGGGGGGCTAGTTATTGTATATATATGATGTATGTAGTGCTTGGGGGGTGTGATTGAGTCCTCCATCCATGCATCATTTTTATTTTATTTACTCTTTTAGAGAGGGCTTTTTTCCTATAGGGTTTTTCTCCTTTTCTCCAATTGTGAGAGATTTATTTTTTCTCTTTTTGCATTGTAAATGGGTATCTAACATGGTTTTGTAGCTGGGACCCATATTGCATCTTCATTCTCCCTGAGTTTTCACTTAAGGGGGGTATTAGTGTATTAAGTTTAATTTAGGTATAATTACCGTAATGGTTTTATTTCTCGTATCAGGTAGTTGTTTACCTTTCACCTTTTTCACGTCTTTAAAATCCTGTATAGTATGTATTTTATGCATCTCAATTTATTCACTCGTTTTGGTGAAATAGATTTTTCTTCTCTCTATTTCATGAAGGTGTTTTGCTGTAGATGGTGCTCCTGGGAGGTGTATGACACCAACATCCAAAAAAACAATTTTCTCTTTCGATCTGAACGACAATCCTCATTTTTTGAACTTCAAATGGATGTAACTTTCACATACGACCTTGGATTGAGGTGATCCTATTTTTGAAAGTGAATATTTTTTTTAGCACTACACATTGGTGCTATTTTGAAGTTCAGATTCAGATATTTTATTGTACTTTTAGTATTTGGGTCCATTTTAACATTTGTAAAACTCTAGAAAATAACTTCAAAATTGTAAACGCACTGATTTATAAAGTTCCAAATCATTTTTTGTTGGGGGGTATTCTTCATTGATTGAAAAACGGGGGTTGTCTCTATGTGTTTATTCTTGCATTTTCTCACATTGCAACAACAATCTAAAATGGATAAAATGGTTCCTCTACTCACACTATACAACTAATTTGAGTGGAAAAATGAAATGGAACTTCACTTAAGAAAGTTAAAAGTGTATGGAATAACAATGGGTATTGATAAGGAACCTACAAAGGATGAAGAAAAGCCTAAATGGTTCAACAAATGTGATGAAGCTTTTGGCACGTTATGCATGGCTGTATCTCCTGATTCAAGCTTTCATATTATGTTTGCAGAATCACCAAATTAAGTGTGGAATACTTTGAATACTCTCTTTGGTAAACATTATAATTTGAGAGCACATTCATTGGAGAGCAAGCTCATAGGATTGATCCCATGCAATTTTGACACCATTCATAATTTCTTTACAAAGTTGAATGCCATAGGATTGCTATTGAAGCAATATGGAGTTAAAAAGAATGACTCATAGTTGATTTTAAGAATTCTTTCAAAACTTGTTCGAGATTATACAGTCTTTGTTTCTACATTTCATGCAATGATAAGAGCCTTAGGGAAGGGATTTACCATGCCTTCTCTAGGCGTGTTCGCAGTTGATCTCACAAAGGAGCAAGATAAATTGATTCAAATGGGAATTATTAAATCTTCTAAGTCTCATGCCTTGGTTGTAAAACAAGGCACTAATAAGAAAAAAAAGAAACAAAAGAATCAAGTAGATAGAAAGAAAGATTCAAATCAATCTTCATCTACTTTTAGAGTAGACTCTAAATTCTCTTCAAAAGAGGATTCATCTAAAAAGGAGAATCCCGCTTGTGCATATTGCAAGAGGAGTGGACATGAAGAAAATTCTTGTTACAAGAAGGATATTGATGAACTAAAACATCTTCTTTAGAAGAACAAGATCAATTTTCCTTTTCGAATGGTTGATTCAACTTCTTCCTCTAATTCCAAAAATTCAAAACATTTAGAATCTTATAAGGAAAAAGGCCATACTATAGGGGTGGGTAAATCAAAAGGTAAAGCTCTTTGTGCTTCTATAGGTCTTGGATTAGAGAGATGGCTCCTAGATTCTGGAGCTTCTCATCATATTACTTCTACAATCTACTCTTCTTTTGAGCCTTGTGCTATGCTACATATTCTGATTGGAAACAATACATACATGAATGTAATTGGGAAAGGATTTGTTGATATTGGGGATGGAACTTTCAATGATGTTTTGTATGTACCTAATATTTCAAACAATCTTCTTTCCATCTATTTGACCACTCATGGTGGAGCAAGGAAGACTGTGGAATTCACACCTGATTCAGATATCATCAAAGAATTGGAGAGCAAAGAGATAATTTCTACTTGGATAGTTGATCATGCATCTCGGTTATACACCTTTTTAGACTTTGCACCTAATGATGGTTCTGATCCTTTAGTTGTTGATCACACTCCTAGTGTGAACTTTGATTTTGAGAACTTTGGTTACTTGAACTTGGGTATTCTCATAGGTGATCCAGTTCTTAAGCCTTGCATTCCTTTTTCTCTATCTACTATTGCTTCTGAGGATACTTGTGTTGCTACATTCATAGCTAGTTTTGATTTAGTACATAAAGATATACACCATCTTCCAGATAGAGCTACTTTATATGAATACTTGGCAAACATTGTAGGTTTGTTCATAGAGTCCCATATTTCATATTTGGGAGACACTATTCATGATATTCATCTTCTCTTTGATGAAGTTGATTCTTCTTTAGTTGAGGTGGAGGAATTTTTTGGATCCTCTTTCTTCATTCTTCACATGATCATTCCTAATAGTTTGACATGAGTGTGGATACTTTTGAGTAGCATTTGGAGGAGGCATCATTTTCTTTAGAGGAGATAGTTGAGTCTTTGGATTTTGTTCTACATACATCTCTACTATGTTTTGGATTGTCATCTTCATGAGTGTGGCCTAGAATGCTTGATTTGACGGTGGAATATTTTGACATCAACATGGAGACACATGAGTAGTTTTCAGAGACTTCTTACATTTTTCACTTTCTTCCTTCATATTCCTTTCAGGAATGGGAAGATGTTCTTCATAGCTTTGGTTTTGTTTCTTCCTAAGGGGAGGAATGTTGTTCGATGATCATGGTCCATCTTTTACATCTAGTTTCTAGCATCCACCATTGGTACATGGTGCAAGAGGACTTGGCAAAGTTCAAGGTTATTGGAAGTTTTGGCTTGAAGTTATATTTTGTGTTGTAAGTTATTTTGAGGTCATGTTGACCATTAGCTTGGTTTTGTTGTTTTGAATAAAGCTTGATCTATCTATGATCAATGGATTGGGAGGTGGCAATCATGAATGGGTTTTGAAGCTCCAACTTGTCATCATTACCAATCTAGTCAAGTGTTTGAAAACACATTGGGTTTTATAGATTGCATCATTAGGTCATCTATGAGCTCGACCCAAGCTCCTAAATGGTTTTTGAAGCCTATTTAAGGCATGACTCGACCCTGAGGCAGGGTTAGAAGCATTATTATTGAGTGACATATTTGAAGATTGAAGGAAACAACGTTAAAAAAAGATAGTTTTTCTGTATTTTTGTGTTAAAACTAAACTTTAATGGAGTGACCCTGCTATTTTTCTATGTGTAGTATGTAGTGTTAGCCTTATACAAACTTGGTGTGCCTTCCTTTTGTTTTTGTAGATTGTTTTCAACTTGTATTTGTAAATACTTCTGGTTCCTGTGTTTTCTGGCCTGTAACAGGCAGTTTTTAAAGAATGGAGTCCTAGGGCACCTTCCCACCGTACAAATTGTACGGCCTCTTGGGATTAGTGTCTAGGATCCTTCATTGTAAATATGGTAGCATTTAGGTTTTGTGGCAGTGCAGGAGGCGCTAGAAAAGCTTTTCCCTAGGCTAGCCAGTGTAGGCCCGGTTAGGGTAGACTTGGAGAAAAAGTTGCATATCTTGTAGGGGAAAAGAGATCTTTGAGAAATTATTTTTTGTGAATTTAGGGGAAGGTCCTGACTATGCATGGTGATCAGGAAGAGGCTTTATCAATTCATTTGATAGGAGAGTTTTCTAACAGTCTGAAAATAGCTTGAAAAGTTTAGAAACCCTAGGGTTCTTGACCATTTTGGTGTATGGACGGGGTATGGCCTGAGCAGGTTGAAACCCTAAAAAATATTGGAGGAGAGGGCATGAGAAACACAGATTCTTAACAAAGAACTTAAGTCTTTGGTGGGTTTTAAAGAAAGTTGCATTTTAACCCTATTCAGAGGCCTAGTTGGGCTCTAGGCTTGTAGCCTTTCAAACCCTAGGAGAGCATTTTGAGAAAGCGATGGCAAGATAGAAACTTATGGTTGCATAAAGACCTTAGATAAGCCATTTTGAAGTTTTGTAACACCTTCAAACCCCTACAAGAGCCTAGAAGAAGGTTGAGGTTATTTGGCCTTTAGGGAGATTAAGGGCCAAAGGAGAGTACATGGCGAAGCACCAAGGTTGGCTTGGTAGAAGGACAACATGTTGATAGGAGAGGGGTTGGTCTGACAAACCAGGGGCACCTAGTTATGAGTAGGGGCCTATAGGTTAGAAGGGTGAAGTCAAGCACCAAGGAGGTCTTATAAGGAAAGACCTAGAGCAGGAACCAATGATTGGTTCCTCCAACCCCACTCCCTATCAGATTGATATCAGAGCAAGTAAAAGGTTTGGGAAGCATCTTATATGTCAGAAGTTGAGTCCAGTGATTCTTTCACCATGGTGACCAATGCAGAACTAGATAAGATGGTTGAAGGACAAGAAGAAGATAATAAACAATTGAGGGAAAGAATAGCCCAACTTGAGGAAGCAGTGAAGAATGCACAGTTTGAGGGAAGAATTCCAAAAGAAGAAGAGGTTGCAGAGGAAGATAAGACCCCTGAACTCGACCTTGTTTTGCAGGAGGAGACTTTCTTGAAGGCACTGAAAGCTTTGAGTGGGAAAGCACTTGAGGGCATACCACTGTTTAGTGGAAAAATGGAACCTGAATTTAGTCATGGATTGGATAGAAGGCATGGAGAATCACTTTGAGTGTGATGGAGTCACTGAAGCTCAGAAGGTGAAGGTTGTTAAATCAAGATTGAGAGGATCAACCTTGACATGGTGGAAGTTCATTCAGACAGAGAGGGAAAAAGAAGGCAAACAGCCCATATCAACTTGGAAAGGAATGGTTGCTAAGGTGAAAGAAGCCTATATGCCAGATGACTATGAGATTTAATTGCACAAGAAGAGGCAAAGTCTGAGGCAGAAAGAACAAGATGTAAACACTTACACTAAGGAGTTTCAAAAGCTTGGCATGAGATCTAATGTGACAGAGGATGAGAGTCTTAAGGTGGCTAGGTACCTTAATGGCTTGAAATGGAACATCCAAGAAGAGATGGCTCTTCTAAGTCCCAAGACAGTACACCAATGTTATCAGTTGGCCATAAAGATTGAGGAAAGGAACAAGAGGAAGCAAGATCAGTCTTCTAAGGGTAGAGGCAAAGGCAGAGATCAAAGAGGACAGCGTGGTGGTTACCAAGGAAGAGGTAGTGACCAAAGAAATCAAGGAGAATCGAAACTCACTTGAGCATGGAGGAAGAAGCATCTTCAAGAGGAGGATTTAGCAGGAAAGAGGACCTCAAGGAGGTTCAAAACAAAGGAAGAGGAAGCGGTAGGAGTAATTCTTGCTTTGCAAACATGAAATATTTTCATTGCGGTGTCGGGACATCAACGCAGGTTTCGAAGAAAGCATCCTCTTCTAGTAATGAAAAGAGAGTGGCCTATGCAAGAGGACAGCTATAGATCCTAAAGCATCTAAGATGGAGTCATATAGAATCTGAAATAGGAAAGGGAATCTAATATTTAACAGGGTTTTGATCAGACAACCGGTCAAAGAGGAACCTAAGCAAAGAAGAGATCTTTTTTGAGTAAGGTGCAAGATACTTGGGAAGGTGTGCAAAGTCATTGTAGATTCAGGTTCAACAAACAATATAATCTCAAAGGAGGCAATAACTAAGCTGAAAATGTAGAAGGTACCTCACAATAACCCTTACAAGGTCACATGGCTGAATAAAGGGCATAGTGTTTTGGTTAATGAGCAAGTAACAGTGGAGTTTTCAATTGGACGATATAAAGATAAGCTAGTTTGTGATGTATTTCCCATGGATGCATGCCATCTACTACTGGGTAGACCATGGCAGTATGACAGAAGTGCCATTTATGATGGGAAAGAGAACACCATCTCATTCAAGAAGGATGGAAGAACCTTCAAACTGTAGTCATTGATAGAGGAAGATGAAGGACAGTCAAAAGCACCTAACATTATGTTGAGCAGTGGTAAGGAGTTCCTTAAGGACCTACACCAAGGAAATGAAGGATATGTGATCATGATGCAGACCAAAGAGGAAGAAAAGGCTGAAAGGATAGTCTTACGAGAGCTGATCCAAAGGTTGCTTGATAAAATTAAGAGCATAGATTGAAGTGATGGTACACCTGCAACTTTACCACCAAAGAGAGCAATAAGTCATCAAATTGACTTCATACCTGGAGCCTCATTGCCTAACAAAGCAGCATACAAACTTACACCTGAGCAGAACCTAGAGGTAGCCAGGAAGTGCAAGAATTATTGGATCAAGGATTGATTCAAAAGAGAATCAACCCTTGTGTAGTGCCAATGGTTTTAGCAACAAAGAAGGGAGTTAAGTGGAGAATTTGTACTGATTCTAGAGCAATAAATAGAATCACAATTAGGTATAGGTTTCCAATTCCTAGAATAGAAGACTTGATGGATTTCCTTGGAGGAGCACAATATTTCACTAAGTTGGACCTCAAGAGTGGCTACCATCAGATCAGGATTAAGGATGGTGATGAGTGGAAGATAGCTTTTAAGACAAATGATGGGTTATATGAGTGGAAAGTGATGCCATTTGGCCTCTAAAATTCCCCTAGCATGTTCATGAGACTCATGAATGAAGTGCTTAAGGATTTCATAGGGATCTTTGTGGTAGTATATCTTGATGACATACTGATTTTCAGTAAGACAATAGAAGAACACTTGAAGCATGTGGAAATGGTTCTTAAAAGGTTGCAAGAGGAGAAGTTGGCAATCAATCTTGAGAAGTGTGAGTTCTTCAAGCAGGAACTTGTGTACTTGGGTTTTGTAGTATCCCAAGGAACGTTGAAGATGGATCCAAGCAAGGTGGAAGCCATCCTAAACTGGCCCCTGTATACAACCATGAGAGGTAAGAAGTTTCATGGTTTGACTCAGTTTTATAGAAAGTTCATAAGGAATTTTAGTGGCATATGTGCACCAGTCCTAGATACTATTAAAGGTGGTCTAAAAACAAAGTTTAAATGGACTCAAGAGGCTGATAAAGGGTTTGAAAAACTAAAACAAGAAGTGGCAACTCAACCAATTTTATTATTGCCTAGTTTTGATAAGTTGTTCACAGTTGAGTGTGATGCAAGTGGAGTAGCAGTAGGAGGAGTACATAGTCAAGAAGGTAGGCACAGCCTTCTTTAGTAGAAAGCTCAATGAAGCCAAGCAAAAGTACTCTACCTATGATCTAGAATTATATGCTTTAGTGCAGTCCCTTAGGAAGTGGAGGCATTATTTGTTACCCAAGGAGTTTGTGGTCTTTACTGATAACCAGGCACTTAGTTATATCAACACCCAAGAGAAGTTAAGTAATAGGAATTTGAAATGGATGGAATACATCCAAGCCTTCACATTCACTATCAAGCGCAAGAAGGGACAAATGAACAAGGTGGCAGATGCATTAAGTAGAAGGTTGTTGGCCGATTATAGAGATACAGCTCAAAGGCATTGGAATGAGGAGAGCTTCAAAAGACCTCTATGGTGAAGATGAAGACTTCGAGGCTTACAGGGAATGCTCTAGTGCTTTGAGGAATCATTTCATGTGTAATATTCCTAGAGTATACATTGCAAAATGGACTGTTATTTAAGGGTAATCAGTTGTGTGTTCCAAGAGGGTCGAGGGAAAATCTAATTCAAGAAAAGCATAATGGCAGTCTTAGTGGGCATTTTGGCATCAATAAGACTTTAGAACTAGTACAAAGGTTCTATTACTGGCC
>VDFB02000015.1:486724923-486744108 GCA_007258455.2 Sequoia sempervirens | reverse complement strand
ATTCTTGTTCTTCATAGTATAATCGATGGACCGATGTTCGACTGAATTTATGTTGATGTTTTGATATATTTAGATTTTAAGAACCTGCAAAAACTTATCATATACAAAATTTATGATCCCTTCAAAATTAATTTATCTTAATCAAAAAATAAATTAATAGTACTCTGATTTATTATTGGAAATGACCATGAAGGGAAATGGATTAAATGGAATGCCTGATCCTTGTGGTGACGACTACGTAGAGTCCTACTTGAATATCCTTGAAGTTCAGCGAGCAATGCACGTAAACCGTGATTTAATATATATGAAGAAATACAACTTGTGCGGGTATGTTTTGAGATATATAAAATTGTACTACTTTTATTTTTCGATAAAAATAAGGTTTTTATGTGACTAAAATATGTTCTTGTCTATGTTTGTGATATAAACAGGTCGATTTCCTATTTCGATTCAGCTCGCTCAGTGCTTCCAATATATCGAAAAATGTTATCAAAAGGATTGCGTGTGCTAGTTTACAGGTATAGTTTTTATACTTGGAAAATGAAACTAATCTTACAACACGGAATATAGGAATAATGGTAGTGATAGAGGAGTTACATTTGTGAAGATTGATAATAGAAAATATGTGAGCTTTTGAATTTAATTGTGTAAGTTTTTGATTGACGTTTGGATCACATCTAAATCGGTTCTTAAAGTCTCAATATTTAAACTTTTTTCTTTTCGCTTCAAAATCTTTATTTTGTTTAATCGTTGATTAGTTCTATGTAAATTAGTACACTTGTGCAAATTTACAAATATGTGCATAAGATAACGTGATGGGTTTTGAAAGTGCAGTGGAGATGTGGATTCAGTGGTACCTGTGTTGGGGACAAGATTATCCTTAAATGTACTAAAGCTTAAGATTCAAACAAGTTGGTATCCATGGATGAATGGGAATAATGATGTAGGGGGCTATTCTATAATTTACAGAGGTGGATTAACATTTGCAACTGTGAGAGGAGCTGGCCATGAAGTACCAAGCTATCAACCTTCTCGATCCTTAACCATGGTTAAATATTTTGTGGCAAACAAAGACTTACCAGCGCCAAAGATAGTAGAAGCCTAGCACCCAATCATAGCTTATATAGTGCATTTGTATTTAGTGTAGAGTCAAATCAATTTGTCATGCAAGATTTATTTGGGCATTCATTTAGTCAATTAGATTGGTGAACGACTTTTCATGAGTTCTCACATCAATGAAAGTGGACATTAGGTATTTTGTAACACAAGTTGGAGGTATTAATCATGAAGGCCTAAGGAGTACATCATTGAATGATATACCAAGGAGAAAAGGAAAATAAAAATAGAATGAGATATTCTTTTAGACAATTCAGTTATATAAATATTGGCTTATTACATGTTGAGTAAAATATATTTCAATTAAATTTTCACAATTAAAACATCTACTAAAATTAATTAATTAGAAGTTTTAAATGATGCACATATGTAATCCCCTTTAAGAGTAAATATTATTTGATGATTTTTTTTTAATATTGTTAATTAATTAGTAGGTAGGTTATTTAGTGTGAGCATTGCCTAGTGAAATTAAGTATTTTTCATGCCTAAGAAAATTTCAATCAGTTGGAAAAAAATCCCATTAGTTGATTTTTTTTATAAATTATGTATTAATAAAATTATAAATTATAAGACTTACACATATTTTATTCATTAAAAAAATCTTAAGAAATGTACTCTATTTTTCTCAATTGATCTAATATATTTAATAATATTTTTCAAATGAAAAAATAACTACTATTTATCATTATTTAACACTTATTCTTAATTATTTTGATTTTTAAGATTAAAAGATAAACATTGCATATAATATATTTCAATATATAATAATTAATCATATCATATCTAATCTTATTAAAAAATTATTTTATCCTTATTCTTAATTATTTTGAATTTTTAGTTTAAAAGATAAACATTGCATATAATATATTTCAATATATAATAATTAATTATATCATATCTAATCTTATTAAAAAAATATTTTATCCTTAATAGATAATCTATAATTTCTTTAAAGGAAAAATCTAGATTTGTGTAAGTTTATTTCATTCTACCATTTATTATTAATTGTTTTGATTTTTGAGATAAAATTAAGTAATAAAAATTAAAAAAATATAATTAATATGATTTATCATTATTTAGCACCTACTATTAATTGTTTTGATTTTTGAGATTAAAATATTAGAAAAAAATTGAAGATAAACATTGCAATTAATATGTTTCAATGTGTATAATTATGACAACATAGCAACAACATACTAACTGTTTATGATATATTTAGACTATGTTAAAACTAGCATACATATATTAAAATTAATATATATAAAATACGTCAAGAGTATCTTTTCTGAGGCACTTATTTTCATCAACTTATTCAAAACAATAGTAAATTGCTCATATTATGCTATCACCATTTCAATCAATCAAATAATATATGAGCAAAATAAAACATGCGGAAAGAATCAATAGCACATTAGAGGTTAAACACAAAGATGCTTAGTTGTCTTATGAGTTCCCCGTGAAATTTGAATTGACTAATTTTAATTATAATTTGATTTTCAATACATATGTCCAATTTCTTCTTTAAACAAATGTGATACAATTGTCAATTAAGATAAGATCAAATATTAAATTTATGTATTTTCTTCACAAAGATACAAGATAAGGTAACTAAACCCTATTTTTGATTCTAGTGCATATTAAGAAAATGTAACCTTGCCAAATTCCAAACCAAAAGAGCCCTAACAAGTTCAACAACTCAACTTGTGAGACTTTCCATTGCACTAAATAATAAAACAACCACAAATAAAAAGAAATAAACCTTAGAGTTGTTAAGCTATTAAACAAGGACATTGAAAAGCACAATTGAAACATGTGATTTAGAGATGTAGAGTACCGAAAAAGATTAAAGCCATCAATCGGAGCAATCCATATATGTCATAAACAATTGACCCAATGAAGAGAGAACATCAAGGAGTAGATGATCGAGAAAATACTTGGCAAATAATATTGTTGATAGTATTAATTTTTGCTATGATGCTCGACTCCTTGAATCTTTATTTTGTTTTACTGCAACAATAAATTATAACAATGCAATTGGTTTCAATAGAACTAAATTGTTTTTTTTACTACAACAACAAATTATAACTATGCAATTGGTTTCAACAGGACTAAAGCCAAATTTGTGATAGCTAAACTCAATTGAATCCAAAAAATGTAAAGCCAAGCCTACAAGAAATCTAGCCCGAGGAGAATAAAGCCAAACCTGCAACAGCGAAGTTTTGAAACGGTTATGATTCAACATCCTCTTTTAATAGAGGTCTTCATGAATTCAAATATAAGAACATCTAAAGAAAGCTATGAATAAAACATATTTAAAATTGTTTTAAAAACAAAGCAAAAAAATAAAAACTATTGAAAAATAAATAAAAAATAAAATAAATACACTATTGAAAAATAAACAAAAAAAATTACAAATAAATACATTGAAATTTCTTATAATTATAAAAATATAGTTTTGTTACTACTATAAATAAATGTTCACTCTAAAAACTTAAAAAAATTATTACATGACACTAAGCATTTAATTTTAATTTATTTTAATAGAGGTCTTCAAATCCCTGCCTAGACCTTAGTGGTGTATACTTGGTTTGGTCAAACTTGGTTCAGAGGTAAATAAAGTGGTGGCTGATCTTGGAGGACATGCATGTGATCTAGTTTCCTTTCGACATGTGCTGCTCTTGGACCAGTGGAGGTGTAAAAAAATCTTTATAATATATAATGTATAAACATTCAAAATAAAAATAATCTATAAATATATATTATAAAATAAAAAAAAGCAGTGATTCATCAAGCAAAAAAATAAAAAATAAAAATAATGTATAAAAATCCTTATAATATATAATGTATAAACATTCAAAATAAAAATAGTGTATAAAATATATATTATAAAATTAAAAAACTCTTTATAATTATACAAATGATGAAATACTATTGCAATGAGAAAAAATGATGAAAATAAGTGCTAGAAAAATGATAACTCTCAAGTATTTTATATAAATAATAATGTTATATAAATACTAATTTATTATAATAATTACTATAATTAAATTAATTATAATTATTAAATTTTAGTATTAATAATAAAAATGAAATCATTATAAAATTGATTATGATATAAAAATAAGTATTTTAGAGAGAATAAACTATCAAGTCGATTTAAAACCATTTTAAAATCTACTTTAAATCTGTTTGAAAAAACGTCTACATACAATAAATGTACGTCAAATTCACACTAGAAATTTTTCTTCACATTAAATTTTGTTTTTTTTATAACAATGATATTAGTAGCCAGTTTATTTTAGAAAGTTTTGATTCATCTCATTCAATGAAAATCTGGGATACATAAAATAAGTAGAAAATATCATCCTTTGACGACAAACACTTAAAAAGCTTTTGATATGTAGAGTCACATTGCTTGTAAATCTACAGTGGCAAATGTGGTGTTCTTGGATTCACCCATCGGTGTTGGATTTTCATATTCTAATACATCCTCTGATTACGATGTCGGTGGCGATCAAATGACAGGTATTTATATACATTTGCATTTTGCAATCTTGGATCTAAACCCCACAAGAAATGCTTACCAATCTCATTAGTTTCATGATATGTATTTCAGCACTGTACAATTATGTCTTTCTCTTAAACTGGTTTGAAAGATATCCCCAGTACAAAAATCGCGATTTCTACATAGCAGGTGAAAGCTACGCTGGTAAGTAAACACTATTATTGTCATTACATGATGTATTCCGCCATTATTGTACAGTACAAGCTTGATGTTGGACATAAAATTGCAAATATAACTACTTTAACAGTTACCAAGGTCCAATATACACATCTGATCACTTTTTTCCTTCCCTGTTTGAGAATGTAGGTAATTATATACCAGAATTGGTATCCATGGATGAATGGGGATAATGATGTAGGGGGCTATTCTGTAATTTACAGAGGTGGATTAACATTTGCAACTGTGAGAGGAGCTGGCCATGAAGTACCAAGCTATCAACCTGCTCGATCTTTAACCATGGTTAAATATTTTGTAGCAAACAAAGACTTACCAGCGCCAAAGAGAGTAGAACAAAATAGCACCCAATTATAGCTTATACAGTGCATTTGTATTTAGTGTAGAGTCAAATCAATTTGTCATGCAATATTTATTTGGGCATTCATTTAGTCAATTAGAGTGGTGAACAACTTCTTATGAGTTCTCACATCAATGGAAGTGGACATTAGGTATTTTGTAACACAAGTTGGAGGTATTAATCATGAAGGCCTAAGGAGTACATCATTGAATGATATACCAAGAAGAAAAGGAAAAATAAAAATAGAATGAGATTCTTTTAGACAATTCATTTATATAAATATTGGCTTATTAAATGTGGAGTAAAATATATTTCAATTAAATTTTCACAATTAAAACATCTACTAAAGTTAATTAATTAGAAGTTTGAAATGATGCACATATGTAATCCCCTTTAAGAGTAAATATCATTTGAATTTACAATTATGAGAAATTATTATTTTTAATATTTTTAAACAATTAGTCCATGGGTTATTTAGTGTGAGCATTTCCCACTCGAATTATGTATTTTTCATGCTTAAGAAAATTTCAATTAGTGGAAAAAAAATCCCATCAATTGACTTTTTATATAAATTATGTATTAATAAAATTATAAATTATAAGACTTACACATATTTCATTCATTACAAAAATCTTAAGAAATGTACTCAATATTTTTCTCAATTGATTTAATATATTTAATAATATTTTTCAAATGAAAAAAAAACCTATTTTAACACTTATTCTTAATTATTTTGATTTTTAAGATTAAAAGATAAACATTACATATAATATATTTCAATATACAATAACTAGCATACATATATTAAATATTAATAGATATAAAATACGTTGAGAGTTATTTTTTTCATCAACTTATTCAAAATAACAGTAAATTGCCCATATGCTATCGCCATTTCAATCAATCAAATAGTGAAAAGATTCAATAGTGAAATAAATCTAGAAAAGACTCAAGAGCACATTAGAGGTTAAACACAAAGATGCTTAGTTGTCTTATGAGTTCCCAGTGAAATTTGAATTGACTAATTTGAATTTTAATTTAATTTTTAATTAAGATAAGATCAAATATTAAATTTATGTATTTTCTTCACAAAGATACAAGATAAGGTAACCAAATCCTAGTTTTGATTCTAGCGCATATTAAGAAAATGTAACCTTGCCAAGTTCCAAACCAAATGAGCCCTAGCAAGTCCAATAGACTCAACTTGGGAGACTTTCCATCCCACTCAATAATAAAACAACCACAAATAAAAAGCAATAAACCTTACGACTCCTTGAATTTTTGTTTTGTTTTACTGCAATAGATTATAACAATGAAATTGCTTTCAACAAGACTAAAGATAAGAACATCTAAACAAATTTAAAATTGCTTTAAAAATAAAGCAAAAATAAATAAAAACTATTGAAAAAAAATAAAAATAAAATAAATACACTATTGAAAAATAAACAAAAAATATTAAAAAATACCAATTTATTATAATAATTACTATAATTAAATTAATTATAATTATTAATATTAAATTTTAGTATTAATAATAATAAAAATGATCATTATAAAATTGATTATAATATAAAAAATAAGTATTTTAGAGTGAATAAGATATCAAATTGATTTAAAACCGTTCTTAAATTTGTTTTAAATTTGCTTGAAAAAATGTCTACATACAATGAATGTAAGCTGCATCATGACATGTGAATGTCAAATTCAAACTAAAGAGTTTTTACTTACATTGAATTTTGCTTTTTGCTGGATGCATTGTAATATGGTGTAATTAATCATATTATATTTAATCTTATTAAAAAATAATTTTATCTTAATAGATAATCTACAATTTCTTTAAAGGATAAAATTAAATAATAAAAATTAAAGAAAATTTATAATTAATATGATTTATCATTATTTAACACTTACTATTAATTGTTAAATTGATTTTATTAAACTAAAAATCTAATTTTGTCTAGATTTATTTGATATTCTACTAAACTAAGTGATAGAATTCTTTAGTGCTCTCTCTTCTAAGCACTTTGGTTGTATCTCTTTTGTGATTGAATAAATTTTTACCCCTCTTTTAGTCAAAAAAAAGAAAAGAAACATTTCGAGTTACTTGAAGTTACTTTAAAATTTACGACGACTCCTTTTTGCTTGTACATAGAGCCACCTCTTTCTCTATTCCTATGGAATAGAGCTAATACTGCTACTAAGTTTCACTTATCTACGCTAGTGTTGTAAATTTAGATGACTTTATTTACAAAAAGACATTAATTTGGAAATGGTACATTATTTTTTTATTAATAAAAAATTCTAATTATATGTAGTTTTCCATCTTTTTATCATTTTAAGAATGTTTCAAATAACAATAAAATTTATCTTATAGATAAATTATAACTATTATTTAGTCATATCTTCCATTAATGGGGCATGCTTTTGAAGTTTAAAATGAGTAAGTCCACCTAGAGGCAATCTAGACAAGTTCACCTCCATGGTGTCTCATGGTTGAATCTGAGTGTGGAAGATAAAAGATGTTTGATCTCAATTTTTGTCAAAATGTTGTTTGAGATATTAATATCATATTTCAGCAATAATGTTAATATGATTGAGGTTTAGGGAAATTAACTTATGATTAATGTGATCATAAAAATGAGATCAATCACCCATCAACTTTTAAGAATATCTTTATAAAAAGACACATAAATATATGGATTAACTTCCTTTTCTATTTGAACTTTATATTACTTGATATTGAAAATGCCAATGTATACGACATCAATGATGTCACTCATCTTTTATTAATACCTATGAATTATGAATAAATAATTAATACACACTTATAATGTTAAATTTTTTAATTAGTACTTATAAATTAAATTATAGACGTCCTGTCAACCACATAAAATAAAATGGGTGTAACAGTTGCACCTCCTTTGTATGCAAATATTGGTTTAACTATTGCTTTATTAAAAGTATTAGTGAAAATATTTTCAGACAATTAAAAATAACATTATTATAATTTTATATCATATTTTAACATGGAAAATTAACGTAAAAAATATTAAATTGCCTTATGTAAAGAAATACATTGTAGTCAACATAGAGAATGTCCTCATTCAGAATAGACAACAACTAGAGAAAACTGCAACATCACCCAAAACCAACTGCCTTCAAAATGAACAAACTCCATACAAAAACTGTAATTTTTTTTTTTTTTATATGTCCCTATGGACCCAGTCATCAGAGAAACAATAGCCAGCCGAGGAAGAAGGAAAAAATAGAGTGCAGCTGAAAATATATTTTTCTTTCAATAAAGAATGCTCATGGCATATTACATTTGTCAAAAAGTTCTTAATCAACGTTTTTAGAAGGGAGACAAAACACAACAACTATCAATAGCAGTCAAGTATTAGCGTTTTCAGTCTTTCTTTTAATGCTTAACATGCAAGCATCCATCTTTTGTCTTAACCTTATAAATTTTTCTTGGTAAAACTATCTGTAAGCTGATCACTGGTTTTCCGAAGTTTCAATGGAAGTTGTCTTTAGCAATAAGATTTCTAACAAAATGATGTGGGATATTAATATGTTTGGTTCAATTGTGGATTTTTTTTTTTTTAGTGATAGAAAGTGTCAATTTATTATCACAATGTATGATTGTTGGTTTATTATGGTTCTTTAAATCTACCATAATTCTTTTTAACTATATTGTTTGAAAGGATGTCGAAGTTGTAACAATATATTCCATTTTTGTTGTTGACAAAGATACTAATGATTATTTTTCGAAGACCAAGAAATGGCACCTGAACCCAAACTAAACACATAACTTGAAGTAATTTTTCTGCCATCAATAGATCTAGCACAATCATTGTCTTTATATCCAATTAAATCAAAATCATCTGTAAATATATAAAAATGTCAAAACTACTTGTACAACAAACATACCTTAGAACCTTTTTCATTTTACTAGATTTTGCACAAACCTTGAAAGAAAATTAACATTCATGATATCTAGTCTAGAAGCTATAAGATACATAAGATGACCAACCAAACTCATGTAAAATGTTGAATTTACCTTTTTTGAACCATCATCCTAGAAACCAATTTCATATTCATGTTTAAAGGTATGCTAATTGGTTTACAAATTTTCATTCTAAATCTACTAAGTGAATCATTAGGATATTTTCATTGTGAAATAATAATGTTATCATTCAATTGCCTGACCTTTATCCCAAAAAAATAGTGCATCAAACTCAAATCCATCATTTCAAACTCATTCTTCATAGCATTTCTAAATTCATCATTAACACTTTACTATTTCCTATTTAAATCAAATCACTAACATACATATGGATTATGGGTTTTGGGGCCCTTCCCCTAAAAAAAAATACATATAGATTATGAATAAATCACCTAGATTTTGGAATTTTACATAGAGTTTGTGCTCCCTTTAGCTCTTGGGTGAGTGGAGGATCATGGGGATCCAAAAAATGGTGATATGACAAAAAATAGTTGACAAATTTTTTCTTATCCAAATTTGGTGAAATGAAAAGGGTTTATTGAGAAAATTATCAACTTTCCACCAATATAAGATATGTCTTATTTTGAATTTAATATTGATTTTCTACATGCATTATGACTAAAGTCCTGATTGATAGGTTGATTGAAAAACATCTATAATTCTCAAACGATTTCTCATTTTTTGAATTTAAAAGATGTGATACATTCTATGGTTCCCATAATATAGGATAAATTTTTTTAAAAATGAATTTAATAAATTTTTGACAAAGTTATGATGGTTAGACAAACAAGTTTTAATATTTTTAAAAAGTTCTAATAAAAAAATCATAACTAATTATTTACTTACACAAAAATTACCAAAAAAATGTAGCACATCTACGCATGTGGACTCTACTTATATTGAAATTTTATTTTTTGGTTTGTACTTAGGTTGGTTAGACATACACCCACTTTTTATTTTTTTCTTGAAAATTTAGTACTATTACATTGAAATTTTAAATTTTCACCAAATAGATTTACTTTTTTTTTTCCCAAAAAAGGACCAGTATCTTAGAAACTAAATTTAATTTTCTACAAATTATGTTATGACATATTTTTCAAATTATGTTAATAACCTATTCAAATTTTTATGTCAAGTTGCCTAACTTTGTTTTTCCAAATTTTCATTGCCACTTAAGGGCCTAGTTTGGACCCCCATGATCCTGCATTGACTCTCCTCTTGAAACCATTTTTATGAAAATAACCATCTATTCTACTATACCACACTCTAGGTGACTACTTGAGTCCATAAAGTGTCTTTTCAAACCTGTAGAATTTTGTTCCTATATTACAACCTCATACTCTGGTGACTATTCCACAAATACTTCTTCATTTAGATAACCATTAAAAAATAGATGATTTAGCATCAAATTGATAAACCTTCCACCTATATTGTGTTGCCAATGCTAAAACTGTTCTTATGGTGTCTAATCTAGCAACATGACAATATATTTATGTGTAATCAATACTTGGTTGTTATGAAAATTGCTTTGCCACCAATCTCACTTTATTCCTCTCACCATTTTTTTTTAGAGCACAATTTTAGTCCTATAAAATTTAAATTTCCTTATCTAATATGCCACATCCAAGATTGGTCACTAAAACTAGTTTTAAGTACTTGAGTTTCACTATATATAAGTCTAAATGGGAATACCCTATTCCATAGCATGCCAGCCTTTGCCATTAGCTAATTATTTTTCATTTTATCATAAACATTCTCTATATTCAAATATTGTAAATATCCCTTTTCAATAAGTTATTTTATGCTCAAAAATCTATGTGCTAGCCTAGGTACATATAAAACATCATGGAAACACCTTTTTTAATTGTAATTGTCCCCTTACATGTGACTTCAACTTCATTGACATCACTAGACCACCCTTGTGTTTTAACTAACTCATCCATATTCGCAAGAGTATTTATTTTTCATGTCACATGGCTATTGCAACCATTATTGAGAAGTCATAATTTCTTTACTCTTCCTTTGTAGCATTGCATGCAAAAAATAAATTATTTTCATGTTCTTCCTTTTTTTTTGAAAAAGTGTGCATTTTTTTTCTTTTTCCAACACTCTTGTTTATAATGGTCATTCTTTTTGGAATAGTGATATTGTACATGTGATTTTTCATAGTTTTGATTCCTCCTTTGATTATCATTATAATTTCTTCCTCTGTAATTTAACCTCTAGCTTGTCCACTACTGGCTTCTCTATTGAAAATGGCATTTCATCTTTTTTTTAAACCTTCATGTACCCTAATCAATAGATGTTTTAGCAGACCTATTCATTCCTGTGGGTTTGAAGAGAACCCATAAGCTCATTCACAAAAAGAAGGCTTAAGTCTTTTGAGTTCTCAATGCCCATTAGAACAAGATTAAATTAGGGAGGGATACATCTTATATTTTTTAAAAGTATTTTGATCAATTAAAATTTATCTATAAGATCTAATCTAGTTAACCAAACTCATTACATAAATAAAGATCTGATCTAGTTAACCAAACTTATCATTTAAATATAAATAACTTCTTAATATAAACAATGAACTTTTGCATAGGTTTAAAATATTTCACGATTAGGTTTTCAAATCTCTTTTGGGAATCTAAAGGTTTTTTTAGCATCTAAAGTTCTTTTTAACATCTGAAGTTCTTTTGAACATCTTTCATGATTAGGTTTTCAAATCTCTTTTGAGCATCTAAAGTTTAATTTTTTTCACTTTGTTGGTTCATTTTGCAAAAAATATCATACTTGCTTTGGTTTTATAGTTGCAACTATAAAATTGATTCATGTACAACTTATTGAATGACAAAAAATTTTGAACCTTATTTTATTTTAATTGATCTCTTTAAGATAGGTTATGTATAACCATTTTCTATTAACTTTCACAATATTTCTATCAACTTTCACAAATATTGTTAACTAAATAATATTTTCTTTTTTATATTCTAGAAGTCATAATTTTTACCCTTGAATGTAGATACTAGAAACTAGATTTAATTTGAATTACCATATGTTTCTCTATAATAAAGTTTCAAACTCATTTTCACTCACAAATTCTTCATAAAATATTACCACTTCACCTTTTCACTTCATTGCTGAGAATACAATATTCAACCCACTTTCTACTTGAAAGTTGCTTTGAAAATAAGCAAGGATTTTAAATCCCTAGTTTCTCTGATACCAATTGTTGATTTTAGAAGTGAAAGTTAGTTGCAAAAAATAAACTTCTCATATCATATTTAGAGTAAAGAATTTGCAATTAATAGAGTAATTCAAATATTTGTATACGAAATACGACCATCTCTAACCGGAATTTAAAATAAGTCTTAAATTAGTTAAACAAAAATAATATATTCTAAACCATTGATGCTGCAACAATAAAATTATATTCATGTATATAAGTTTGATCAAATAGTCACTAGAAATGTATCCTTCTAAACAAGATGCTACTTTTTTACATATAAAAACCTAGAAACACAAGCGTAATGGTAGCTATAAAGAAATGCATTGCAATCAACAAAGAGAATGTCCTACTTCAGAACAAACAACAACTAGAGAAAAATACCATCAACTAAAACCTGCATAGAAAAACTATGGAGAAAATAATGTATATTTGATCCAGTGGACCCATTGATTAGAGAAACAAAAACCAAAACCAGCCGAGGAAGAAGGAAAAAAAAAAGTGCAACTAAAAAGATAGAACACTTTTTCAATAGAGTGTATACAATTGTAGTTTTTAAATTTACACAAAGATAATAAATAGTAAATTGACACAACAAACATAATTGATAATACACAAATAATTCTTCTATTGATTCAATGGATTACATCATAACCACCTTAATATAGAGGTCTTTCTCAGAATACAAAATAACAATAGTATGATCTCTTTATAGAGATATCAATCCCCTAAGATAGATTTTCCTTTCATGAAAAGATTTTAAAGCACCTAAAACATTAAAAAAACATGAAAATTACTATCCATTAAAAGTTTCCAAAAGCACTAAAAAACTAATTTATATTTTCTGCATTAAAAACAATCCAATTGCATGTTTGAATTCACTTATCTCGCTTTCAATTGTACGCTTGCATCATTATCCAACATAGATCCCTTGATGCTACTTGCAGACTCACAATATGACTTCCAACTTTTGTAAACTGAACCTGAACAACTCAATATGCAAGATTACTATCACTCTAGTCTTATAGACCCTCCTTATACACTTCTTATAGAAGTTAAGCACCCATTTACTCTTTTTCTCCCTCTTGAGAGACCACAAGGTTTTCCCTTCCTTTCTCTAACATAGAAGACTCAATCTATCAAGTTACATGACACCTTTCAATGTGCCAATCATAACAAGTAGTCATCATCCACTTGACTCAAACCTTCAAACTTTTTTTGACAACCATTTCTTATAACATGCCAACATTTAGGATTGTACAACCTCTTGAACACATTTGTAACCTTTTGACAATTGGATTCATCAATCCATGATCCATAATTAATTTGCATACAATCTTTTTAGTTTCAGACACATCTTTATCTTCAACTTCATGTTCTTTACCTGAAGAAGCTTTAGTTACATCACCCATATCAAATGAAGAACGCAAATCATTCGTATCACATGAGGCATAAAAAATAGATGACTTTATTTTCAAAAGTTCATTTTCTTTCTCCAAAAACTTTAGCTTTTCTTCTAAATCTTCATTCTTCTTCTTCACCTCATTAAACAATTTTATTTTATTCTTCTATCTCTTCATTTTTAATTTTCACTTTCTCTAATTCTTTTTCAATATTCTCATTTTCACACAAATATTCACATCATTCTTTTGAAAAATCCTTTATCTTGGGTGTGTGCACTAGTCTATGACACAAAAAGGTGCCAAATTGTAAAAAACCCATAACATGCAATATTGCGTATGCCAAATTTGGAGAGCGTAAAATTTGACACTCGCCAAATTGATTGAAAAGAATAATAATAAAAACATTAGCAAAAATTCCATTTTGCTTGCAACCTGTGACTTCATTTGGAATTTTTTACCTCTACAACTCACACTCGTCAAATCTCATTGATTTTTTGTACTCCTAGTTCATGATTCTTCATGAGGATGGTTCCAAGATGTCGTAGAAGTGGATGGGGTATGTATTTGTGTTGTTTTAGTTTCAAATTTGAATTAAATTGTAGATCAAAATAGGTTTTTCAATTAAACTTTGTTTTAATTTCTAGGAAATCAATCTCCACCTCTAAATATTGACAATTTGCAATCATCTCCTCATGAAAACCCTCTAGAACAAGAAGAACACCAAACCCCTCCCCCAATTCCTTGACATCCTATAGGAACTCAAGAAAATATTTTAAATCAAATTGAAAACAACAAAAGAGAGCTTGAATAATTGATTGCAAGACTAAATGAACATGTTGCAACCCACCCTTATAGGAGAGGCATTGTTGAATCGCTAAAGTTGATTATATCTCATGTAGGAGAAATGAGTGAAAAAATTAATTTTTGGTCGAATAAGAGAGAGGAATCAAAATGATTTTATGAAAATGGACTTTCCTATGCACAAGTGAAGAAAGAAAAAATTAGCAAAGCCGACTTATGTACCCTTTTCACATACCCAAGAACCAGTGCACCTTTATCACATGCATGCAAGATGCTCCCCATCCATTGGTTCCACCTTGAATTAATTAAAAAATAAGTTCTAAGAGCAGTGGTGGATGATTTTTGACCAACCTCCATGCAAAAACTATGAGGTACCTCTTAGTATTTTTTAAGGAAACTCTATTGTGAGGTTTTCCTCAATAAGATGCCAACTTATTTTAACTATTTAGACTTTTAAGGTAGAGGTGGAGGCTCCACACATGATAGACCGAGTGTACAACATAATCCGTAGTTGGCACCGAGACCCTTGGAAAAACCCGTGGTGGAGCATGTCACTGTTCCTTCCATCGTGAAGGTCAATATCGAGGTGGACACACTAGACTCAATTAGCTTGCATACTAAGAGACTTGTATAGTGTGCGAGGCCTCTAGCATAGCTCGGTGTGGTGAGTCTTCTAGGCCCAGAGTTCCAACCCACATTTTTCACTCTTGTGGCGATGTTTGCACATGTGATGGTGAGAGTGCTCAGGATGCAACTACATAAGATACATCAACAGTAAAGGAGATGGTCATGACAGATGCCTTGTTGAATAAAATGTTTGGCATTAATACTCAAGTAAATTTCAGTAAGTTCATTTAATTTTGTTTTTAAAATTTTATTTTGAAATGTAAGAATAACTAAATTAGTAAAATGAATTTATGCTAAAAATTCAGGGTCGAAGCATTGATGTTATGTGCACCCTTCCCACATACTCCTATATACATACATCATTGAGTCCACAAGTATGTAACTAGTATTAAAGAAATAATTATTGCATGTGAATAGTTTAACCTTATATGAATGATTGTCTCATAACACACTTTGGATGTTAAATAGTTTGCTAGCAGACCTTCGACATCAACACTTCGCTATTCTCATCCTTGAGCAAATTTCACTCAGGTAGCCTTTACTATTTAATGATGCTGTAAATTAACAATGTTAGGTAGTTTTGGTAATTGAAAAAAAAACTATTCCATATGATTGTTCTTTTTGAAACATTGTTTGAAACTTCATATTTGTTGTTTCATTTTTAGATCTGACATTAGACAAACCTTATGATGTTCATGGCATGATGGACCATGCAGTTGGTGTAGCAGTAGCAGGTTCTAGTTCTTTGATAGCGGTATGTGACAAACTAGTAAATTTCACATGTATTTGTTCATTTATCGAGTTATTATTAAAACTTTTAATGATACTTGTACATGTAGTTTAATTGATATATTGATACTTTCTACAGGTGTTGGTCATGCTAGATCATCAATGTGTTATTATTGTGAATGAGCATGATGATTATTTGTTTGTGGTGAGTGATTTTCTATTATATGCCATTCCACAATTCAATTTTTATGTATTTAAATCTAAACTTCTTATTGTATTAGTTGAAACTCTAGAGAAGTGAAGAGAGGAGGATGAGTGAGCATGTTTGAAAGAAAACAACATCACTTGCATCTCCATCTAGCCAACAGTCGAAGGTAGTGCGGGATCTATTTCCTTTCCATAGTGGGAAATGACTGTATTAGGGTCATTTGTTGTATGACTATGTGACATTTTTGAACATATATTTTTTATTGTTGATATATGTGGAATTTTATGTCCATATGGCTCTTTTTTAGTAAGCCTGTATGGCTTTATTGGATATATTGTACTTTTATTGACATATCATTGTATAGCCTTATGGATTTTTGATTAATGCAAATCTTATTTTTCCACTACTATCAAATTATATAGTTTTGTCCTGAACTTTGTCAACATGAGGATTAAGTAAATCCCATTTTTGATAGCTATTCTTGAATGATGCTATCATGTGTATTGTGTAAATCATATTATTGAATGCTATAGGCATGGGTGTAAATCTTATCAATTGTGGTGTTTCGTTCCAATTATTGAACAGTGGATCTCATAAACTATTTGATCTCATGAATGCTATTAAAAAATCCATTCATTCATTCTTCCCATAGATCCTCTTTGGTTGTTCTGACATGCTAAGTAATGAATTTTTATTTTATTTTTTCTCTTAACCATGCCTGCACAGAGCGTCCACCTTATATTTTTGGCTTCCCCACAATTGTGTCCAAAGAACAACGGATATAACAAAGGATTGTCCATAGATGCCACATCATTATTGACCGCAATCATTGGGTTTTTCCCTCTTGGTCGGTACTTGATTGCTTACTTAAGTTCTTTTGTACTATAAACTGAAGTAATTTGCTAATAAGATGCCAACTCACCGTGTTTCAGTCATTTTTCTCTTAGAAAAATGACATTTTATCTCACTTCCCTAGTCCTTAGATATGCACGACAGATGATTATGGAAGATTAAAGAGACTCAATGGATATAACAAAATTATGCCTAAAGCTTTCAAAAATTATGGGAGTCTGGTGCTCAAATTTTGATCATGTGGTGAAAGTATCCAATATATATATATTTTTGATGAATAGGCAACTATCTATATTAATAAATAATATAAAAGTAAATATTCACAAAAAAAGTGGGTGGTAAAAAGGCACACCCTCGGAGTCATATGGGCCACACCCAAAAAAACTAAATGATCAAGTTTTTAACAAACATAACAAGAAAAAGGCCATTAAGTAGCCAAAGCAGTGCGAACAAAGCCAGGAGGGTCTCTATTATCCTTCTTCCCCCATACATCAACGGGGTCAGGAGTGACGTCAAGAGGAGGACCCCAACCATCATTAGTATCTTGATCTTGATCTTTATCTTCATCCTCGTGATGAGGCGAGATTGCAAGAGCCAGCCGCGAGAAAATTTTGCCAAAGTTTGGCCAACTAGAACCAAAAGTAGGAGTATCATCAGAGGGCCACCCAAAGCTGCCACCACCGCTCCCTGATGCCCAGCCAGAGGGCCACCCCTAGCCAGCCTGTTGCAGAGGAGAATGGGTCCACCAAGGAGGGCGATAATCCCATAGGAGAGGAGGCTAAGAGCATGGACACACAGAATCATGCCGTTGCCAGCCCCAAGAAGGTGACCGGCCATGGGAAGAAGAGGGAAAGGTGGGGACTCAAGAAATAGTACACGGGGCATTGCCCCAATGGTTTAGGAGCACCTGAAGGTGAGCAACTTCAAGAGCCACTTTGTTGGCTTGCACCTAAATCTATAATAACACATTAGAACAAATTATATAGCTTTTGTATACAAAGAAACCTAGAAATCCAATTGAGAATGAGCAAATATGTAGGCATTTTTGTCTTTCCAAATAGTGAAGAGGATTTCCACCCTGAAAGTGTACCAAAGTTGGGTATACTTAGCTGGGAATCTAGGTGAATCACCCAACATAATCATATGCTAGGAGAATGACTCCAACCTAAATGGCCAAAAGAAGTCATGAATCCAAGTCTAGTACTGCTGAGCTCTGGGAAAAAACTAGAAAAGATGTTTAAAAGTCTTAGCCTACTCATGACATAAAGGGAATCAAGGGTCATGGACCCCCAAGTGGACAAGATGAGATCCCACAAGAAAGCTTTGGAAAAGAACACACCAGGAAAAATGGGCTAACTTCGGCTCAACACTTGTAGACCAAGTGGCAGCAAATCTTTTACACCAAACAGGAGCGAGAGATTGGAGAAGCCACCTTTGGTTCGAACTTTGGATCATAGGAAAATGGGGTGAAAGCCACTTATAACCAAGCCTAGGCTTGTAGTTCCTGAAAGGAGTATCTAGGTACCACTTCCAGTCCTTCCACCAACAGAGTTTTACCCGCAATTTTATGGCCTTAACTCATATGGAATATCACTCACTAGACCATCGTAAATGCGATTGTTGGATTACGAAGCTGGCATAGCATGGCTCGAATCCCAATGTATAATCATGGTGGAGTCGATGAAAAAAAGTTGTTGGAGGGTCAAGATACCCTTCTTGTGAAATCTGAGAGCTTTAAGCGAAGGCACTTTAGCCAAAGGTTGACCATTGTGGGCAAAAAGAGGTGACCACTTGATGTTTTGCTGGTTAAGTGACAACCCATCACAAAACCAGAGCCAGCCCACCGAAGCCAAGGTTTGACAACTTCCTAGGCACACCAAATGCTTTTGGAAACAAAAGTCCCAACAATATGGATTGGTTCCTTCATGAACAGAAGGATCTGAAAATCAATCCCCTTCTAGGTAGGTCTGTGTAAAGGAAAAATAGACTAAATACAATGGCAGAGAAGAATTTTCCAGGCCTCATCCCTAGTAAGGGCATGGATAATCCATTTAACACACAAGGCAGTCCCTTGCCTCTAGGTAGAGAGCAATCCCAAACCTCTAGAATCTCTGGGGAGACAACATAATTCCCAAGCAACATAATGAAAC
>VDFB02000015.1:485887294-486067662 GCA_007258455.2 Sequoia sempervirens | reverse complement strand
TGAGATCTAAACTATTTCTAGGATGAACAATGAAAATGATAGATACCTAGAATGGACCAATCTCAAATAACCAATTCTTGCTCAACCCACAATGCAATATCACAAGAACAGTGCAATCTTCTAAGGTATATAGATTTTCAAATCATAGATATTCATCCACAATTGAACTAAGCACAAATAAATGTATGGTCCAAGTTGACTTCGCCAGCCTACTACAATCAAATAGTTACTCGGAGTATAGACCAGAGATTGCTACAAACATTCCAAATATGAAATCATGAACATTATTCACCAAACTAATCTAATTCTAAATCTAACACTAATCTTAGATCTTTAAGAAATTTCAAAGATGGAACAACAGGAACCATGCAAGATAAACTAACACAAAAGAATTCACCAGGAAAACCACAATGCCTTCAATTGTATTAGATCACCAAAATGCAGCAACAATTCCACCGTTCTGTTACAATATTTGCTTCAAGAACTAACTATTATTTCTACTGCAAAATGCTCTAGCTCATTTTAGCTTGTCCCTATTATCTTTCTAACTTTAACTCACTCACTACAGTGAGGCAGGAATGCCTTTTATAAAGAATCCTTAAAACATGTCGGCCCAGCCAAACATTTACAAAATAAAATAGCCAAAACAAGTCGGCCTCAGGAATTTCAAAAATAAGGCACACATTAAATGCCAATACATCATCAAGGTCGGCCCAAACACATTCCTCAATGCAGCCCGGATCAACACATGCCCTATAATAATAGGGAAGTACAAATCTAAAAATTGGCATTAACTACCACCTCCCTTATCCTTGTTCTAATCCAACAATTCATGACCTTCAAAAATACCCTATCTAGCTCAGCAACAGGTGGCAAAGGTAGGATCTTGAGCCAACATTCAATGGAGCCAATTTATTCCTTTGACTGCTTAACAATTTTATCCCAATCACCTTTATGCACCTGGTACTTGTCCATCACAGCCAAGTAAGTTGCTGCATCATCCAATTTTCCAATACTCCAGCACCTTTTAAGCCAGCCACCCTACTCAATAGTGTGATTGCATCATATATGTCTTGTCTGAATTTGATCATATGTAATTTCTTGGGCAGTTTGGAAAAATGAGATTTTGGTTTCTCCAACCAAGAATTAATCATCTGGTAGGCTTTGGTGGGCTCATTCTCATAGTAAGTTCTGGCCAAGTCCATGTCCAAGGCACACACACATGGAAAATCCGGCATATCAAATACTTGGGCAATAGAAACTGGAATGAAGTTTGCCAAGAATCTCCCTTCAGTGCTAATGACCCTCTGCATATCGAAGTCACATTGCCGGGCACACTCTAATATCAACTCGTAACACTAGACTACAAGAGGGAATCTTGCTACATGTACCAGTCCAGACTTCATCATTCCCTTGGTCAGGGCTGATAGATCTTTCTGAGCTATTCTTTCTTTGAATTCCTCATACCTCCATGCTCCTACATTAGTGTCAGAGACCTTAGACCATACTGAAGTTATTTTTCTATCTAGCAACTGACTCTTCGTATCTAGCCTAAATCTCTCTGCCTCTGTGATCGAGGACCCTTCTATATCACCCTTGGACTTTCCTACTGTAGCTTTACTTGATTCAACCTACACTCACAAAAGAACCTTATGAGCATCCAATTATCATCCATATTCCAATCAAAGGTTAGCCTGGAAACCACATAAAACAATTAATATCCATCACTAATCATCAATCTTAAAAATCCATAAAAATGAAGCAATCTTGTAAAATGAAGTAAACCGGGAAAATCTAGTCGGGGCGGAATTTAGAGAAATCCGACCTAGACGGACTCCTGCTGCCAAGACATCATTCATCAAATAAATCATTAATACAGACAAAGAGCTGTGTGATTATCATGAAATTCATTCATTAGCAACAAGAAATCATCATTTAGCATTTACTTCATTACCCCTAACATCAAAAATAAAAAGGAAATGGAACCAAGCAAGAAACTGAAAAATCCGGACAGGTCAGATTTCCGCGAGCAGCTCGAAACTCCAGAATTCATCATACTCCGCAGACATGGCAGAAACTGGGAAAATCTGGGTGTACAGAAATTCCACAGACACCTTGAAAACTCGATGATCGTTAATGCGCAAACCACTGACCGAATGATCAGAAAAACTTCCCTATTTGGATTCCAATGGTCATAAAATCAATCCCAATAAGAAAAACTTCAAATGCACATGAATTTGGATTCCCAAAACCCTCGAATAACTAGTCCTCATGGCAAAAAAATGATGCCCTAAATTCAACAATTAGACCTCCGCCATGAAACCTATGGTAAGCTCAAAGTTTCAAACACTATCCCTCGAAATGATCAAGCTAAAGCACACTGGGATCTCTCAGGTTATGAGCAGGTTTGGGCTAGAAACAAGACATGAAATTCATGATAAATCCACTGAACCTAGCAAATCTGGGCAAATACATTGAAACCCTAACCTCGCAATATATAGTAACTTATGCACCGACAAGGCAAGACCCTAACCGAAACACCTAGCCACAAGGATATACCCGACATTCGATTGATTAAAAGAAGGGATACTCAGTGCGGGTGATAAAACCCATGAAGAGGTGGGTCAAACCCTAGTTCAACAAATGCATAATCATGAAACAAGCAAGAGCCGACCTAAAAAGACTACCAATCAACTCGAAAGATTCAATCAAAGTGCAAACAAAAAGGAGGAGTCGGCAACGACTTACCATGGATCAATTCCAAATGAAGCTCAAACTCGAGGAGGTCACTGTGAAACAGTATGCCCTAGCAATGAAAAACTCAACCAACGCTCAAGTAATCCACACGCAAGTAGCTTGAATCCAACAATCAAAGCTCAAGAAGAACAAACTTAGACGCCAGAGAAAATAGCAAATGAATAATGAAATCAAAAGGATGCCAAAAGGCCTTAAATCTACCTGCACTCACGCCAGAGAAGACGTACTTCAAACATTAATGAGCGATAAGACATATCAAGGAAATCTGGAAACCCGAGCCCAAAATGGAATTTCAGAAAAAACAAAGCCAAACGGACAATCTAGGTAAGCACGAATTCCACGGATAATGCACCCTTCAGGATTTTAACGAAGTTTAGGAAAATCTGCCAGAGCCAGAAAATCTTGGATTCAAGCAAAAACCTGGACTTCAAAAATTTTAGCCATAACCAGACAACGGACCAGGATCCAAGAAAATCTGACTGAGCTAGAAAATCCTAGACCCAGGTCAAAACCCGGACTTCCCTTAAAGACTAAGTTTAACCAATTCAAACCTCAAGGCAAGACCAAAGTCAGCAAGACCAACATCTCAAAACCTTGAAAAGACAAATCCAATAAAAACCAAAGGTCAAAGACATGATGAAAAGAGGGTCCCCACTCCAAGTGGGGCGTGTGTGCAAAACTACACAACAAATGGCGACTCTGCTGGAGAAATGCTCCTGAGCATTTCGATGACAAACTGGAATCAAGAACTCAGAATTTCTGGTTGCAACTCATCCATCCTACCACCACCTATGGTTAAAACAAAGAACCCCCTAGTCACCCAAACTCTTTCCTACACCAGGGTCGAAGTTTGTGCATATGCATTCATTACCTTCCTTTAGCTGCAACAAGAACCAAACTTGGTCTGAACAAGCTACATAAAGATTCATACTCTAAAAGTAACCTGGATAGAGCCTCGTTGCTAGTCAGGCATCCATAGCCCTGACGAGATTATCGCTGTGATCCTCCTGAACATAGCTCTACTACCAACCAGGCATCCATAGCCCTGGTAGAGATATTTAGATCCTCCTGATGAGTTGAATTCAAACCTTTTAATTTTTAATATTATTTCTTTTTTTGTTTTCTTTTGATACTGCTTATTTTTTCACTGCTTTCACTTCAACCTATGAACAATGAAGTTCACACTCAGGGATGAGAACCACAGTGGCACCAGAGCAGAAAAAAGGATTTTTCACCTGTTCAAACTTCATAAGGACCTTCTGCAACTTCATGTATCTTTAATATTTGAAAATATGGGAACCTAATGTATTCCCGTTCAATCTAACTAGAAGACCCTCTGCGTTAGACACAAGGACATGTGACATTGGTTAGAGAATTCATACCATAATGTTCTAGAGAGATGATTAAAGTTTGTAAGGGAAATACCAAGAACACCACACCTACTTTGTCACCATTGTCATATATATGCAACAAGGGATCCCTAGAAAGAGAAGGAACCAAGAGCGAGAGTAACAAAAACCAAAACAAAACAAGCCAAAGCAAACCTATTCTAACCAAAGGAAAACAAAGAAAACTGAAAGAAAACATACTCTAACAAAAGCAAAACAACAGAAAGCAACCTAAACTTACTATATACAAAGCAGGGAGCTGAAAATAGCTCAGGATTGGAAATAATGTTTCAAATACTGCCCATTGACAGGCAGTGGAATATCTTCTCCTGTGAGAGTCTTCAGACAGAAGGCATTATCTCCAAGTATTTCAGCAATCTGATATGGACCAAGCCATAGTTTATCAAACTTCCCATGGTCCCCTTTTCGATCATGAGGTTTATCTCAGTATAACACAAGGTCAGAAATCCTAAAGGCTTTGACCTTAGCCTTTCTGTCAAACCACCTCTTAACTACCCCCTAATGTTTGGCAAAATTCTCAAGGGCATTGTCTCGTTTCTCCTCAAGGTGTAGTAGTTCTATCAACCTATCCTCCCTTCTATCCCCCTCATCATAAAAATCATTAATGAATTGCAAGGTTGGGATCTTGAGTTGAATAGGGAATACTGGCTCCAGACCATATACTAAGTGATAGGGAGATGTTCTGATGGATGATTTAAGCCTTGTACGATCTGCCCAGAGGGAAAACTGAAGCTGGGTATGCCAGTCTTTTGGGTTCCTCTCTAATAGCTTATGGATAATAGTCAATAAGTTCTTATTGGAGGACTCTGCTAAGCCATTACCCTGGGGATAATAATTGGATGCAAACTTTACAATAATGCCATGATCAAAAGCCCAATTTGAAAATTTTAAAGATGCGAAAGCAGGACCATTATCACAGACAACAGCAATAGGGCATCCAAATTGATTAAGAATAGTAGATTCTAGAAAATAAATCACTACCTCAGATGTACATGCCTACAAGAAAAAGCCTCAGTCCATCTTGTGAAATGATCAGTAATGGTTAGAATGTACCTGTGTCCCATAAAATATGGTGGGTTGATGGGGCCAATGAAATCCATACCCCACTGAGCAAAAGACCTTACCTCAGTGACTGATTGAAGTGGAAGTGTTGCATACCTTTCCCTTGTTGTTGTGGTCTGGCAAGTGTGATAGGTCCTGACATGATGGCGGACGTCTTTGAACAATGTGGGCCAATAATATCCTACCCTCAAAATCTGATTTGCTATGGCAATCGTAGAACCATGGCTATTACCATACTTTTCATGAAATTCATTCATCACCCTTTCAGCTTCTTATTTCCCGAGACACCTCAAATAAATACCTTCATGATTTTTCTTGTACAAAACAACTCCCTTTAGCATGAAACCATCACTCTTTAATTGTAGAGCTCTCCTCTGAACAAAATTAAGATAATCTGGAGATCATTGGTTTAGCAAATAATAGACTATGTCATCATACCAATCACCTGGGGAAACCTCCTCAATGTTATAATTCTGAACAGTCAGTTCAGGCCCCATTTCAGCCATAGTCTGAGTAAGTCCTTGTCCTCTCACCAACTTTACGAGTTGGATCTCAATATCGTACTCTTGTAACATTGTTACCCACTTAACTCTACGCTCACCTAACTCATTCTGCATCAACAATAACTTCACTGCAGGATCTGGGACAATTGCATAGACCTTGTTCTTGAGGATATAATGTCTAAATTTCTTCACTACTCTAATCAGAGTGTATGCCTACTTTTCCACACTTGGATATTTCAACTCAACATCTTTTAATGGTGCACTCATAAAAGCAATGGGATGCTCATTTCCCTCATCAGACTTTTGAGTCAGCATTCTCGCACATGAATGGTCCGAGGCAAATGAATAGATGTAAAAGGGCTTACTGTAATTAGAACTTACCAATATTGGAGCATCAACAATGGCTCTTTTGATTTCGGCAAATGCCTCATTTGCTTCCGTAGTCCATTTGACCTTAGCATCTTGCTTCAACATAACATTCAATGGTTTAACAATTTCAACAAATCCAATAATGAATTTTTTGACGAAGTTGATCTTGCCAAAGAAAGACTTCATCTCTTTTTTGCTAGCAGGTGGCTAAATCTTCAGTATGGCCTCCACTCTTTCTGGATCAATAGCAATTCCCTTTTCAGTTATGGCATGTCCCAACAATTTTCCTTGTGTCATTCTAAAAATACACTTTTTAGGATTCAGAGATATGCCAAATTGTCTGCACATTTGAAACACTTTGCGCAAATCAGAGATGTGGTCCCCTCTGTTTTTGGAAAAGACAGTTAGGCCATCCATATAAATAATGATGCATTTGCCTATGATATCCTTGAAGGCAATATCCATAGCCCTTTGAAATGTATCCCCTACATTAATGAGACCAAAAGGCATCCTCCTATAGGCAAAGGTACCCCATTTAGTTGTGAACAAGGTCTTTTGTCTGTCCTCGTACTGAACCATTACTTGGTTGTACCCTGAATAACCGTCCAGAAAGGACATCATCTAAGATCCATTAACCACCTGAAGTACTTCATCCAATGAAGGGACTGGATAGTTGTCTTTTTCTAATGATCTGTTCAAGTTCCTGAAATCAACACAGAGTCTGATTTCTCCATTCTTTTTCCTTACTGGAACCAAATTCGCCACCCATGTTGAATTCCTGACAGGAAATATAATTCTAGCAAATAGTAACTTTTGAACTTCTTTTTGTATCAGTGGTTCCAGTAACGCGTTGATAGGTCTCTGTCTCTATCTGAAAGGCTTGGCACCTAGCTTCAAAGGTATAGTATGAGTTATGATTGAGGTATCATAAGTTTTCAAGTCCTCATAACTCCAGGCTACTATATCTGGAAAGCTATGCAATACTTTGATTATTCATTGTCTTTCCTTTGGAGTGCATACCTTGCCAATAAAAATATTCTTAGCATTATCCTCAGTTCCCAAATTGTAAGTGTCACACTATCCATTGATAGACTCTTTCTTGGACTTTTTCTCCTGATCTCTTATCTTATCCATATCAAAAATTCGTTCCAACTATACCATCCCCCTTGGAATAGTATTAGACTTCAAATTCATCACTCCCTCCAAATCTAGTTCTGCTTCCTGGAGTTCTGTTTCATCAATGATTTGAGAAGCAAAAACATCTATTTTTGTGATGAAGTCCAAGATATGCTTGTCATCTTCAAATACCTGAAAGTTAGTAACATTGTCTGGAACTGATGGCACAGGAGTCAATTCTACAGTAAACTTCTTCAAACCTGACAAAGATAAAGGCTGCAGAGTGCTTGTTGCCTGGGCTAGAGAATCTGCAGTTTGATTCTTCTACCATGGTATCAGTTGAATATTGAAAGCGTCAAATCCCTCAATGAGGTCCCACACTCTATGCCTATAATTAGTCTTTCTCCTATCGTGGCATGAATATTGTTTCCTTACTTGCTTAATTACCAACTCAGAATCACCAAAAACTTGCAAAATCTTAACCTTTTTCTTAAGTGCCATAAGAAGTCCATGAATTAACGCCTCATACTCTGCTACATTATTAGTACAGTGAAATTGAAGTCTATGGGCTGCAAAGAATTTTTTACCTTTTGGACTGATTAGTTCAAACCTTACCCCAGCTCCATGCTTGGATTTGGATCCATCAAATCTGAGAGTCCAACATTCAGCAGTTGCAGTCCTCTTCATCACATCCTTCAGCTTATTATTGTTGGATGGTTCCTCATACAACATAGGTTTCTTCCCTTTATAATCTTCTTGAGGGTTTTGCATATCCATCTCAACTGCCAGGGTTGGATTTAGGCATTTCTATACTCGTTCTACTGCTGTCTGGCACAAACAACACTCCAACTCTAAATGGGAAGCATTATGAACTCTACACCAATTAGGTAAGAGTAATTTGTCAAAGCTCGTCCTTTTGCCTAGGTGAATTTAATTTTCAATGCACTGTCTGATGAATTCCTGAAAGCTGTCTAATAGGCTAATCTAATTATCTTTGGATTCTTCCTCTTTCTTAATGGATTCTGTCAGAATAGTAGCATTGCTGGAATTTTCCTCTGTACCAACATACATCATATGTAGCATCAATACCTCCTCTGAGTCTGACTCCTCATACTGAGTTGACAGCATATAATTTTCCATGCCTACTTCTGATATCAAAACTTTATTTGAAGTATTTTGGTACTCCGTGATCATATATTTCATTCTTGGTTCTCTCTCAATTCTGATCTGATTTGGTACCCCTTTCTAAGGATGCCACATGTGGGAATGATCAATAGATACATATCTGTTTAAGGCCTTAGTAAAATCTCTTCCTAAGATCAGGCCATACACATCAGGGATATCAACTACTTGAATATTGATAACCTGTTGAATCCTTGGGTTAGAAGCTATCTACATGTGAATCATGTTTAATTCTCCTACCACATTTACTTTAGTTCTATCCAATTGAGTTACCTTCTTCTGGGAGTCAGCAGGTGTAATCTGTAAAGCTCTACATACTCCAAATGACATCACATTAGTAGAAGCACCAGAATCCAGTAAAAAATTGTGTAAATTCTTACCGAATATGCGCACAAAGATCAGAAATGGTGGGGTCTCTGTCTTCCCTTGAAACAAAGTTGGCTGAGTATCTACCTGAGCCACTTGAGTCTTATCCTTCTCCTTTCCTTTATCTCCAGGGGGCAAGTTAGTCTGACTATGGGCCTGGTTTTCTGTCTTCACAAGCTGAGAACTAGAAACCTTGCTAATATTCTCATGGGAAGATTTATTCAAGGACACTAGGTGTGCATCGTAAGTGCCTAGAATTGCCTTCCTAATTGCAGGGAATCTCAATAACTCAAATGTTGAAAGATTTACCTTTAATTTCTTGAACTCTTCAGTGACATACGAAGCCATTTGCTCTTCACTTAGATTCGTAGGGACCTCCCTAGAAGATTCCTCCACCTTATCTTTAATTACTTGAACAACTTTCTCTTTCTGTGAGTCAGTTTGAGCTTGTTCTTCCTTTGCAAGGTATTGCCTAGAAACATGTGGAAAGGATGGATTATTACTAGCATTGGGATCTAGAGGGGTATTGAAATTATTAGGAGGAATAGAGGTGGTGAAAGGTCCCCCAGCCTGTGGGCTCCTATGAGGCATATCTCTCAAACCCTGCCTCTGGAACATCTGTACTTCTTTGACATAAGCTTCTTCCTTATCCAGGGGGCCATTATCATTCATTGCTTCCTCATTGAATAACTGGGCAACCTCATCTCCATTGTAGATTTGATCTACCTTTTCTTCCTGAGAATTAGATTCCTCTTCTGGTACATTTTCTTTACTTGTTGGAAAGGGAGCGTGATTTAATACTAGCACATGAGAGTCATAGGGGGTGGAGGGAACAATCTCTTGTCCATTTTCATTATTCTCCACCTCATACTAGAAGATGGAGGCTGAAATTTGGAATTTTGGACATTCTAACTTTGAATGCTGGCTTGTCTTATGGAGCCTACACCACCCTGACAGGGCAGCTTCAGCCAGATATACACCACTGGGAGGCTTGTCTTGACTGACTGGCTGATTTGCAGATTGGTTGACAATTTGACTGACCAGTTGATCCAATGGTGTGGGGACTCCTCCATTGTTGGGTCCTGTATTCCATGTCCTGCTCTGTCCCTATGATTGCCTCTTATCAAATCCTGATCCACTACATTTTCCTCTATCAAAATTCTATCTCCTATCATTACTGAATCCTCTGTCATTGTTGTAACCCCTATCCTGATTGTATCCCCTGTCATTGTGGAATCCTCTTTCATTACGCTGTCCTCTGTCAAAAATCTGCCCTTGTAGAAATTCTTTGTTCTGACTGGATTGTATATTCTTCTGAGTAGCTTGTAATTGGCTGTTTTGATTCCTTAGGTAAGTCACTTCTAGGTTTAACTTCTTTATCTGCTCAGCCATTTCATCAATCCTATCCTTATTTGGATTACTCTGAGGAGGAACAGGCATTGTAGCAGATCCCATAGACTGATGCAACACTTCAGAATTCTGCAAATAGGCAGGGAAGCTAGTTGGTTGTGGCTGATACGTGGGCTAGTTAACCTACTGCTAGGGAAAATTCATCATAGGAGAGACCTGGCTCATGGGGGGACCGGGATGTGGCACCAAAGGTAATTGAGGTACTAGATTCATGATTGGGGTATGATTGGTGAGCACCTGATTCACTGCCTGAACCTGATTGGGATGTGCAATGGGTCCTAAAGAAGGTAACAGTCCAGTCAAGTGTTGTCTTAAATCTGTGTTGAGCTTAACAGCTTTTGTATAGGCATCAATTAGGCTAGCTGGAGGGTTGTGTCTCCACTTCAGAAAGGTGGCTGTCAGGCTGTCCAAGGCTTCATAATAGACTCCCAAGGTTGTATTATTGTCTAAAACATAAGGGTCTTGAAGTCTGGTGTACACACGGTGAAACCTATTATTGAAACTGGACATTGGTTCATTAACCTCTCTCTTGACTTTAGTGAATTGCAGATACAATTCATTGGCACTGATGGGTATCCTGAACTTTTGTAAAAAGGTAGTTTCAAGATCATTCCAGATAATAATTGAACCAGATGGGACGTGATTGTACCAGTAAAAGACCTCTTCCCCTAGTGAATAAGGAAACAACCTACAGACAACATCCTCATGAACAATCCCTCTATCCTTGAGACAGGTTTGGAAAATCCTTATATGTTCTTCTGCAGTCCTGTTTGGGTCATTAACATGGAATTTTAAACAAAAGTGCTCAGGGTTTTTGGGCATAACATTGTAGGCATTGAAAAACAAGGGAGATGAATTATTATCACAGAAGGCCATTGGAAAAAGTGGGGGTGCTAGTTGTGGTTGGTTAACGATAGGCTAGGGTTGCTGAATGGGAATTGCCTCAGGGATAGGTATGGCCTCAACTTCAGGAAGTGAAGATGCAGACGATACGGGTGAAGGGATGGGTGATGATGATTCTCCCCTTTCTCAAGTCTTCCTTGACCTAGTGGGGAACTGTAATTCCTATAAATCTTCTTCTCCTGGGGTGGATCTGGTACTTCTTCTATATCTCTCAGGAGAGATGGCATTTAAGAAATGATCTAGTGTGCTCATTCAGGCCCTCCTTCTAGCACCAATCTGTTGATGGTGTTTTTTGCACAGCAACAACTCAGACAGAATACAATATTCTATCTCTCTTGAAAGGTAATCCTCAACAATAAATTACTGAAAATCACCCCAAGGTCTTTCAGGTGTCAGGTCATGACAATGCATAAACAACTCAGATAATATGTGAAAATGTTGGTAATCACAATCAGACCTTACTACAAGCAAACTGTATCTCTCCAATTTATCAGATCTTGCAATATGATGATCTTAAATCCTAAGTCTAACCAAATGATGAAGAAACAACAAAAGATAAGGGTGCAAAGATATAATGAGATCTAAACTATTTCTAGGATGAACAATGAAAATGACAAATACCTGGAATGGACCAATCTCAAATAAACAATTCTTGCTCAACCCACAATGCAATATCACAAGAACGGTGCAATCTTCTAAGGTATATAGATTTTTAAATCATAGATATTCATCCACAATCGAACTAAGCACAAATAAATGTATGGTCTAGGTTGACTTTGCCAGCCTACTACAATCAGATAGTTACTCGGAGTATAGACCAGAGATTGCTACAAACATTCCAAATATGAAATCATGAACATTATTCACCAAACTAATCTAATTCTAAATCTAACACTAATCTTAGATCTTTAAGCAATTTCAAAGATGGAACAACAGGAACCATGCAAGATAAACTAACACAAAAGAATTCACTAGGAAAACCACAATGCCTTTAATTGTATTAGATCACCAAAATGCAGCAACAATTCCACCGTTCTGTTACAATATTTTCTTCAAGAACTAACTATTATTTCTATTGCAAAATGCTCTAGCTCCTTTTAGCTTGTCCCTATTATCTAACTTTAACTCACTCACTACAATGAGGCAGGAATACCTTTTATAGAGAATCCTTAAAACATGTCGGCCCAGCCAAACATTTACAAAATAAAATAGCCAAAACAAGTCGGCCTTAGGAATTTCAAAACAAGGCACACATTAAATATCGATACATCATCAAGGTCGGCCCAAACACATTCCTCAATGCAGCCTGGATCAACACATGCCCTATAATAATAGGGAAGCACAAATCTGAAAATTGGCATTAACTACCACCTCCCTTATCCTTGTTCTGATCCAACAATTCATGAACATTCAAAAATACCCTATCCAGCTCAGCAACAGGTGGCGAAGGTAGGATCTCTAGCTGACATTCGATGGAGCCAATTTCTTCCTTTGACTGCTTAACAATTTTATCCCAATCACCTTTATGCGCCTAGTACTTGTCCATCACAGCCAAGTAAGTTGCTGCATCATCCAATTTTCTAATACTCCAACACCTTTTAAGCCAGCCACCCTACTCAATAGTATGATTGCATCATATATGTCTAGTCTGAATTTGATCCTATGTAATTGCTTGGGCAGTTTGGAAAAATGAGATTTTGGTTTCTCCAACCAAGAATTAATCATCTACTAGGCTTTGGTGGGCTCATCCTCATAGTAAGTTCTGGCCAAGTCCATGTCCAAGGCACACACACATGGAAAATCTAGTATATCAAATGCTTGGGAAATATAAACTAGATTGAAGTTTTCCAAGACTCTCCCTTCAGTGCTAACGACCCTCTGCGTATCGAAGTCATATTTCCAGGCACACTCTAATATCAACTCATAACACTAGACTGCAGGAGGGAATCCTACTACATGTACCAGTCTGGACTTCATCATTCCCTTGGTTAGGGCCAATAGATCTTTCTGAGCTATTCTTTCTTTGAATTCCTCATACCTCCATGCTCCTACATTAGTGTCAGAGACCTCAGACCATACTGAAGCTATTTTTTTGTCTAGCAACTGACTCTTCGTATCTAGCCTTAATCTCTCTACCTCTGTGACCAAGGACCCTTCTGTATCACCCTTGGACTTTCCTACCGCAACTTTGCTTGATTCAGCCTACATTCACAAAAGAACCTCATGAGCATCCAATTATCATCCATATTCATATCAAAGGTTAGCCTAGAAACCACATAAAATAATTAATATCCATCACTAATCATCAATCTTAAAAATCTTGAAAAATGAAGCAATCTAGGAAAATGAAGTAAACTGAGAAAATTCAGTCGGGGTGGAATTCGGAGAAATCCAACCCAAACGGACTCCTACTGCCAAGACATCATTCATCAAATAAATCATTAATACGAAAAAAGAGTTGTGTGATTATCATGAAATTCATTCATTAGCAACAAGAAATCATCATTTAGCATTTACTTCATTACCCCTAACATCAAAAATCGAAAGGAAATGGAACCAGGCAGGAAACTAGAAAAATCCGAACAGGTCAGATTTCCATAGGCAGCTTGAAACTCTGGAATTCATCATACTCCGTGGACATGGCAAAAATTGGGAAAATTCGGGTGCGCAGAAATTCCGTGGACACCTCAGAAACCTAATGATCATTAACGCGCAAACCACTGACCGAATGATCAGACAAACTTCCCTATTTGGATTCCAATGGTCATAAAATCAATCCCAATAAGCAAAACTTTGAATGCACATGAATTTGGATTCCCAAAACCCTCGAATAACTGGTCCTCATGGCAAAAAAATGATGCCCTAAATTCAACAATCAGACCTCCACCATGAAAGCTAGGGTAAGCTCGAAGTTTCAAACACTATCCCTTGAAATGATCAAGCTAAAGCACACCAGGATCTCTTAGGATATGAGCAGATTTGGGCTAGACACAAGACATGAAAGTCATGATAAATCCATCGAACCTAGCAAATCTGGGCAAATACACTGAAACCCTAACCTCACAATATATAGCAAACTATGCACCGACAAGGTAGGACCCTAATCGAAACACCTAGCCACAGGGATATACCTGACATTCGATTGATTAAAAGAAGGGATACTTAGTGCGAGTGATAAAACCCATGAAGAGGTGGGTGAAACCCTAGTTCGACAAACGCATAATCATGAAACAAGCAAGAGCTGACTTAAAAAGACTGCCAATCAACTCAAAAGATTCAATCAAAGTGAAAACAAAAAGGAGGAGTTGGCAAAGACTTACCATGGATCAATTCTGAATGAAGCTCAAACTCGAGGAGGTCACTACGAAACAGTATGCCCTAGCAACGAAAAACTCAACCAGTACTCAAGCAATCCACACACAAGTAGCTTAAATCCAACAATCAAAGCTCAAGAAGAACGCACTCGGACACTAGAGAAAATAGCAAATGAATAATGAAATCAAAAGGATGCCAAAAGGCCTTAAATCCACCTACACTCGCACCAGAGAAGACGTACTTTGAACATTAATGAGTGACAAGACATATCAAGGAAATCCAGAAACCCGAGCCCAAAACAGAATTTTGAAAAAAACCAAGCCAAACGGACAATTCGGGTAAGCACGAATTCCACAGATAATGCACCCTTCAGGATTTTAATGAAGTTCAAGAAAATCCGCCCAAGCCAGAAAATCCCAGATTCAAGCAGAAACCCTGACTTCAAAAAATTTAGCCATAACCAGACAACGTACTAGGATCCGAGAAAATCTAACTGAGCTGGAAAATCCTAGACCCAGGTCAAAACCCGGACTTCCCTTAAGAACTAAGTTTAACCAATTCAAACCTCAAGGAAATACCAAAGTCAGCAAGACCAACATCTCAAAAACTTGAAAAGACAAATCCAATAAAAACCAAAGGTCAAAGACATCATGAAATGAGGGTCCCCACTCCAAGTGGGGCGTGTGTGCAAAACTAAACAATAGTATGGATGGGGAATGGACTCACCTACAAATGGGATCGCCTATCGAACAATCGAATTCACCAAAATCTTTATTGGTATGGATGAGGAATGACACAGGTAGAAAAAAATTCACCCCTATGAACAACAGGTTCGCTTATCTAAAGAGATGAACGAATGGGAAGACTTAGAATGAAAATGGGATTGCCCCTATGGACAATAGGTTCACCCTAGGAGATAAAAAATTCACCTATTCTAGGGGAACAAGTGTATTTGAAAGATGAGGATTAACATAAACTCACCTAAAGGATGGATAGACTCACCTATTCTAGGGAACAGATAGGTACAAAGTCACCTAAGAAGGGGACTCATAGGAAAATATGCCTCTGACAAAGGTGGACTCACCCAAGGGGATGACTTGGAGTGGACTCTGACATGGAATTTCCCTTTTGCAAGGAAAAATTGCCTGTCCATAGTGCAAATTCACCTCTGTATGAAGTAAATTCATCTTTGAGGGTAGGGGCTGACTGTGGCAAAGGATGGAGAACACAGAAAACAATAAACAAAAGGATAGACTGACTCAACTGAAAATAATAGCACTTGTATCACACAATGAAAACATACCAGGCAACACAATCCTAAAATTAGTGATAAAGGTTTACAAACTTGATGTAGGTCCACCACCTTGAGCGAACAACCCAAGGTTAATACTTTGTGATACATTGGTGGTTCTCTAGATCACCCTTTCTCGCAAAGGAAAATAGCTAGCATTCCAGTGGCACAGGATCATCAACAGATGCCATGGGATCACCTTCACACTCTCTCTCAAAGTCTATTGTAGTCCACCACGAGGATTTCTATCTCAACCCAAGGGAGTACGTGGTGAGTAACTTTAGGGTATGGTGTGCATGCCCTACACTACACCAAGCCACAACTAAAACACAAATCTCTATCTAGGCTATACAAGGCAATCCCATGCATATTCAATATACACTAGGTACGTGAGGCACACCCGTGAACACCAGCCTATCACAAGTGTGGGTCAGGAGCCCCAGTGAGGTATTGGAAACTAAGACCAACCCTGCACATCTTATCTAGGTATCACACTAGCTTCGACACTTCGCTAGAAATAATATGACTAGATTGGGGTATAGCTTTAGCTCTCCCCCCTTTATATACCCCACCGGTAACACGTGGTTGGAATCGTCTCCCGGGTGATGAAATCCCAGGCCAGTCCCACTAAAGGAAGAAGATACTAGATGCTATGGTTGCTCCCCAAGCTCGCACATAGCACAAGGGGAGAGCATAGACACACTAGCATCTCCTGGGTAGACTACACTGGACTAGAGAAAACTACGATTTCTCATCACCCAGGATCACCAAAAGGTGCAAGGAGATTGCATATGTCAAAATTTTACTCCCAAGCACAACAAACAAATTATATTGACCCTTTAATTAATTCTACATGTGCCTAGATTAGTGTGAAAAATAGACAACAAACAAAGCTAATCTAGGGGTCTTCTACTGATCATCCTATAGAAAATGCATTAGTAATTTTCATCACTGATCTTGGATGAATGAGAGACGATCACTACACAAATTGTTAGTAAAAAAAATGTTACACTCACAAATAGACGAGTTAGCAGATCAAAACTCAAAACTGAAACCAAGTTAAAGCTGGAAATTAAAAAATCAAGTTTCAAGAATACCTCAAATTTGTTTCTATGTAAGGAAAATTCACATGTTTCCTTTGATCAAAATTGCATGTCTAGGAAGATTGGAAAATTTGCAATCGCATGTTCTAGAAGATGGGAGAATTTGCAAATGCCTCTATAACTCGAGCACTCTCACCTATTTCTCAAAGACCTCTACAAGTTCACCTCTGCTACAAGCAACTTTTCCCTTGGCTGCAATTTCACTCCTTTTCCCAAAAGGGTGAATTTGATTTCACCTTTGTTGACTGTAGATTTGCCTCTATAACTGGAAAATTCTCCCATCAAGGCAGATTCACCCCTACATGTAAAACCCAAACCTACAAAATTAAAACAACAAATCTGAAGGTATAGACCCATGACATGGGTCCCACCAGGAATGCCAAAAATGTGTGTAGGTGAATTCCTAGCCTAAAAATGAAAAACACATGGAATGCAAACAAGGAAAGCACAAACAATACCTCAATGATTAGCCTAGTTGAACTTGAACAAAACAAAAGATAGAAAGAAGTGTGTTACCTTGTCCAATTTGATGAGTTGGTTGGCCCTATTGATTTATTTGAATGTATGCTCCTTTGGATGGAAAATAGCATGCAACCTAGCTCTAAATGATTGTAGGACAATGGGGAATACAATGATGCAAAATGGGTATTGCAATGGGTGCACAAGGTGGATGAAAATGAAGCTACAAAAATGGATGTTTTTTAGATGCTTGAATGCTAGTGTGCTATATTGTTGGATGATTGCATGAATTGTGAAAATGAGGGGAAATTCCTCTAGGAAATGAAGGGCCAAGATGAGACCACCATGGACAATATCAAGGTTTAGGGTGAGTTAAGGACTCACAAGCCCTCACATCTTGCCATGTGGAAAATGAGGTGTCACAAAGGAGGTAAGGTGGAGGTACCTTATCATACCTATGGATTTGGACAAGCTCTCCTCATAAAGGAGGTCCTTTTCCACATGTGGGTGATGGGACACATGAGGAATTAAAAATTCCTCAAATATCCACATGGGGAAGAGGAGAGGAATTAAAAATTCCTTAAAAGGCCTAGGGGGAATAAATGTGAATTTTAAATTCATGCGGGGAATGGGTTGCCTTCTCCAAAAGGAGAAATCAATTAATGAAGGTTGACTTAGAAGTATGATATAAATAGCATAAGGATTAGGTTGACCTAATCAAGTAATTAAGGCTATGCAAACAAATGATTAACCAAGCTAATGACAAATTAAGGGAAAGTGGAGAATTATGGAGGATGTGACACTAATCTTGATTAGGGGTGTGGACATCCTAACCATAGATTAATTAAATTAATATATATTAAAGAGGAATTATGGAGGATGGGACAAGGAGAGAGAAAGGGTGAATTTAAAAATTGATTTAAATTCATAAAGCCAAATGACTAAATTAAATAAATTGGAGTATTATTTAATTTAGAGAAAAAAGGAGGTAAGGGATAAATTATTTAATTATTTTAATTAAATGCCTCAAGGACATTAAAGAAAGGGGAGTATTAATTAAATAATAAATTATTTAATTAACACAGATGAGGTATGCGGGATAGAGGAATAAAAGGGGATGAATTTGACCATATGGGGGTAGTCAAATTCATATGTCTACAAGCGGATTAGCTAGGTACTCCTTGGTCTTTCCAAAGCCTCAATGACACTTTGAATCCCATTTGAAAGTTATGTCCTTATGCAAGAGGTATGTAAATGACTGGAATTTATCAACAACCTAGGTGATGAAGCATCTAATAGACTATAATTTCCCTTGCAAACTTCTTGGCTCCTTGAGATTGCGAGGTGAGGGAATTTCCATTATAGCCTTGGATTTTGTTGGATCCCCTTCGATGCCCCTTCTAGATATAATGAATCCAAATAATTTACTAGATGTGATGCCAAAAATACACTTCTTTGGATTCAAGTGCAGCTTATACTATTCTAACTACACAAAGATTTTCCTTAGGAACTTGGATATCCCTAGAAGATCATTGACATAATCTTCCATTATAATATGGATGAGGTCATGGAAGATGATAGTTATTTTACGTTGATAAGTTTCCCCCACATTCTTGAGGCGAAAGGGCATGACATTATAATAGAAAGTGCCCCATGAGGTGGTGAAAATAGTCTTGTGTTGATCTTCAAGTGCAATTCTAATCTAATTATAGCCAGAAAATTCGTCCATGAGGGATAGCATAGCATGTCCTATTGTGAGATCTACTAATGTGTCAATATTAGGAAGCAAGAAATCATCTTTCTGGAAATCTTTATTGAGGTCCCAAAAATATGTACAGATTCTAATGTTCCCATTAAGTTTAGCCATAGGTACTATATTAGATATTCAATTAGAGTAGTCAATAGGTCTGATGAATCTAGACTTTAATAGTTTTTCCAATTCTTTCTTGACAAGTAGAGCCACTCAGAGATGCATTTTTCAGAGCTTCTATTTAACTTGTTTTGTGTTAGGATGAATATCAAGATAGTGTACAAAAAATGCGAGATCCAATCCTAGAATATCTAAATAAGACCAAGGAAAGTTAATAATCCCTTCCTTTAGCAAGTTGACAATGATGGGATACTCATGTTCGGAATATGACTTGGCCACATAGGTGATATTGAGCTTTTCTTCTATTCCCAGATTAACTTTTTGTGTCTCCTTCATCAAAATTGACGACCATTCGATTAAATGAGCTCCAACAAGGGGAAGATGAATATCCCCATCCTCTAGCACCTCATCAAGGTTTTCACTATCAAATACACCCTTTATTTTTACTTTTGACAAGTCAAGTATTGCCTTGGGGAGGTTTTCACTAGATGACTCTTTTTTGTTTTGTTTCTTTTTTCTTTTGTGGTTAGGGTGTTCATATTCCCCCAATACCATAATATGTACATAAGCATCCTCTAGAGGAAAAATTTCTATAGGTGTACTCCCTCATAGGTCCTAATCAATAAGGTCGAGGTGATGGAGTGAAAGACTGATCAGAAAGATCGATGTGGAATAAAAAAGGGAAGGGATATATATGCATCATATGAAACTATGATGGCTTCTTCTTTAGGTATTCCTTCAAGGAAATCGTTATCTGAATTAACATTATTCACGGTGCTAGTGGATGATGCAGGACCCTTTTTCTTTTTTTCATAGCCTAAGCTAACATGTTTAGGTCACACTAGTGTCTCAATGGGCTACAATCTACCATGTTTCTATACACTAATCCCTTCCCCTTGATAGTTGTATTTTTCTGCTAACTTTGAAGCATGTGGGTAAACCTCTTGGAAGTATTTGATGAGGGTTGCTGAAGGCTTGGGTTCCTCTCTATAGACCCATTGATTGATGTCTTCATCTACTTGGTCTTGTAGTTTTCCTATGGTCTTGTAGTTTTCCTAGAGATGGAAAGGTGGTAGAACCCACATTCTTAGAGATGATAGTTTTAGTCTTTTCTTCCTCCTACAATGCAGACTGAGAAGGTTGGCCATAGATGCAAGGAGATGGAGGCATAGTTTCCACATTTAGACCTATATACATCTCATATTCTCATTAGCCTTTGTCAATGATCTAGACCTTGAAAAGGTTGGAGTCATATGTAGTGGATGGAGTGAATGATGTGTTAGACGATGGATTAGAGGATGGATTGGATGATGAAATGGATGATGGAATGTATGACGATGCCTAAGGAGACCCCACCTTAGCTCTTGGACAATATCGTGAGTGGGGGAAAGAAGCTTCTAGAGAATGATAGTACTCAAAATGTTGAGCATCTGCATGGATAGTTACTTCAGCCCCATTGTATGGAAATTTCAGGCATTGGTGATAGGTGGATGGAATGGACTACATGGTTTGAATCCACAGTCGGCCAAGGAGAAGGTTGTATGGAAAATCCAGATCAAGGATGTGGTAGGTAGTGTATTGTACCATAGGTGCAACCTATATAGGAAGAAAAATAATACCTTTTGAGTCCCTTTCTGCATTGTGGTAGGCCTTAATTGTAATGGTCTAATTATCCAGGTTAGCATGAGTATATCCTACCTATTTTATAAAATTTAATGTACATAGATTGAGGGCAAAGCCATTACCTACCAAGACCCATTTTACCTTATGATAGGTGACTAGGACCTCAATGTGTAAGGCACGATTATGGGATGAATCAATTAGTGACATGTCATTTTTGGCTAAATCTCAGCTAATATGTGGATGAAAAATTTCTTACCAAGGCTTGAAACTAGGTAGGATAAATTTCATTGGGCACATGTGTATCCTGTAAAGCTTTTGTAAGGATCTCTTGATGGATTTTGGAACACCTTAGCAAACCCAGAATGGATATTTGGGCAGGGGTCTTACCCAAATGATCAAGGATAGTGTATTGTGAGCTCACAGGAGTTGGCTAAGATGAAGTGGAAGGTGCAGGAACTAATATGCAGGTATGGCATGTAGTAATATAACATTGAGGTTCTATGCCTTTAACATGGATCATAGAGACACGAGGCTCTCCTTGGGTGACATAGGTAATAATTTTCTCATATTTGTATGGAACATTTTTATAGCTAGTATTATTTTTGTTGTTATTCTTGCTATTATTGTTAGGCATGGCATTTTCATTTAAGGTATTGGGACCCTAATTGTGCTTAGGGAAGGAATTTTGATGTATCTATAATTAAGCATCAAATGATGTAGCTTGATTTGCATCCAGTATGGTATCACCTCGATCTATAAGATCTTGGATATAACCTTTAAGTCCTTGACATTTATTAGTGGAGTGACCTTTGATCTTGTGGTAATCACAATACTAATTCTCTCTATACCAAGAGGGTTTGGGCTTTGACTCATCAAAAGGATTTGTCACAAAATAGGTAACCGCATAATTCACTTGGAGTAGCCTCTTGAAAACATCTAAAGGTTCTCCCAAAGGAGTGAATACACACTTATTATTCCCTTGATTGTATTGATTGGACTGTGGGGGAGGACGAGGTGTAGCATGTGGTACAAATATGATGTTGGAAACCAATTATGGATTGGGGACATACTATGATCTTTGCAAAGTGCTAGCTACTTGGATGTGTTTGGTGTCAGTGACACCATCATTGAAAAAAAAATTGTTCTTATTCCAGTAGCGGGATTTATCCCCAAATGATTTATCTTTATCTTCCTTGAAGATTTTGATTTGACCTTTAGTGATGAGGTATTTTTCAATGGTAATTCCCTTCGCAATGACATCCGCAAAGGTGGTAATGCAATGAAGATGTAGATTATAAGCCAACTCAGGGTGATAATTTTCAACAAATATAACTACTAACTCCTTCTTAGGAAGACTAAATTTGAGGTGACTGGCTAGTGCTCACCCTCTTTGCAGGTAGCTTGAAAATATCTCTCCTTCATGTTTTTTTATCTTTGAAGAGGTCTAATGTTTTTGTATCCTTCTCCAGATTAAAAGAGAAGTGTGCAATAAACATTTCTAACAAATCTACAAAGGAATAAATTGACCCCTTTGGGAGACCCATGAACTAGTATAGAGCTTGTCCCATTAAGCTCTTGGGGAAAAATCACATAAGGTAATTTTTGTTATGCATGACTTCTTGGAAATGTGTGTAAAACTCTCACAAGTGGTTTCTAGGATCACCCCTTCCCTTGTACTTATCAAATTTTGGCATTTTGAAATGTTTAGGAAAGGGGACGAATGAGATGGACGAGTCAAATGGATAAGGGAAAATGTCCTGAAACTTAAAATATTTCTTGGAAGTACTAGCTTGCAAGTCTTTTAGAGTGGATTTTATATCTTCCCACTTCTTGTTAATTGGCACTAATGGGGAAGGACCTACTGGATTGGATTGATCATAAGGGATATATTGTTGATGCAATAGCAGTAGAGGCAGGATGGTTTGATCATATGATGGCAGAGGCGAATATGAAGGGATCTATTTGTATTGCCTCACATCTATGGATTGAGAATTAGTGTAGATTTTTTGGTATAATGGAGGGGATTAGTAATATGATGAGGCACCTTGTTGTTGGGATGAGGGTTGTTGATTATAGTATGAATAATTAGGATTAGAGTGATAATTGTAAGTGGTTTTTTGTTGGGGTATGTATGGAGGTTGTTGCGGGTTTGACTATTGGTAATGGATGTTTTGTGGTGGAGGCTTCTAGTTATAGTATTAATAATTGGGATTAGTGTTGGGAGCAGTGTGTTGTGGCCTAGGTGTAACTAGTTGAGGAGGTGGACATAATATGTGTTATTCATAGGCAATTGGTGATAGTGAGGTGAAAAATGGTGCAATGGGGGTTGTGAATAATATTGATACTGAGTAGCAGGGTTACCTTAGGCTTGCATGGGTATTTGTTGTGATTACAGATTGACATGGGATGTGTGAGGAGGTTGTGATGGGCTACCTTTAGGTTTATGTTGTGATCATTGATGTTGTGGTGGAACTTGTGATTGATGAGGTGGATGTTGATATGGTGATTGTTGTCAGATGCAAGGATTAGGAAACATATTCTATTTTGGTAATGGTTGAGTGCCGATAAGGGGGATATGAGGAGGTACAAAAGAAAAAGTAGTGTATCCATTGCCCCAAATTTTTCCTAATGACTCACTTGATTGATTGGGCGGAGTTGGTGGCACAATTGGTATGAAAGATGCAAGGATAAAACCCTAAGGGTTACCACTATGAGAATTAATTAGGGGAGGACCCTGAGGATTATTTTGACCCTATGGATTTATTTTCACTTGCACATTGGTTTGACCTTGACGATTAGTGGTACCTTGAAGATTATTAGGATCAAAACCTTTACGATTGTTGGGATCACATGCTACACCCATGAAAAAAATTTGAATAGGAAAGGGTAGGATCTGATAATAGACATCATTATTGAACCCATGTTGGTACCATGTATCCTGTGGAGTAACTTGGGACAATTGAGGGACTAATGATCCCAAATTTACCTAAGAACTTTGTGGATCTTGTGTTAAAGATGGGGGTGTGATATTGACATATTGTGAGATATCAAACCCTGGTGGGGGCTTGGTACCCCTCACAAGAAATTGAGAAAGAATTTTATCCCTACATTTGACAAGGACATGATCAGTCATCTCAACATGAGTAGGATCACTAAGATATTTGTCAACAATCAACTCGGGTTGATTAACCATGCCTTCCTCAATGGAGGGGTGATGATGAACTTCAGTATTGGATTAGGAAGATCCATCATCAGGGGGCAGATTTGGAGTGTGTTAAGGATGAGCACATTGGGACTGTTGTAGTTCCATGAGTTTTCTTTCCTATTATCAAGTGGTAGTAGGCATGTAAATGTGGATGACTAGGAGATCGAAATGACACTATCCTAACATGTACTTAAGTGATTCCCTAGATGATGACTAAAAGGATTGTTGAGATGTTGGATCGACTGATGGGATGATTATTAGGATAATTATGGATTATACATTTGATGGGATTGGATTAGATTAAAAAATTAAGTAGATCAAATGATGATCTAGATTGGATTGATTAGATCAACTCTAAACTGGGTTCAAGAGTTTGAATACATGATGTAGGATGATGAGGATTAGATCAAATGATATGATTATGGTGCAAAATATTCCTTGAGATGGAAGTAAATTGATAAGGCCACGAAGGATAATTAACTCCAAATGGATGACAATCCTAAGTAAGCATGAATGATAATGATTGGGTTAGCTACCTAACCTAATGGGATAAAAGAGCCATAAAACGATGTCTATGGGACTTGGATTGATGAAACAATGATGAATATGTAGTCTAAACATGTCCTAAGATTTACCTATGTGATTTGATTACAAATTTGATGACTTTCAAAAAATGTAGATGGACTAAAATGACAATTACGAGTAGATGGGTGATGATAATAAAATTTTGATCACAAGAATGGGTTCTAGAAAAAACAAAATTCCATTGGTCCAAATGATTAACTCTCAGGTTTTTTGTATGGGAGGTGGATTCACCTCTGTACATCATGAGTTCACCCCTTCGAGTAATGGGATTTCCTATATAAAGTACCACAAAATTTCCTCTATGTGTCACTAATAGCCTCTCTATGGTTCACGAGATCACCTATGTCTTGAACTGTATGGATGGGACTCACAATATCACCAAACTTGGAAGTGGGATCACCTATCTATGTTTCAATATCACCTCTTTCTTTAGATTTATTAATAAGGAATGAAAGCACCTATCATGATAATGAATTTTCCTATCTCTTTGAGTGTATGGATAGGATACAAAAATTCCTATTGAGATGATGACTTTTCCTATGTCCTAGGATGTATATATTGGATGTGGTACAAACTAGACATAGGATTTCCCCTTTATACAATAGGTTTTCCCATTCAATGAGGTGTACAGATGGAAGACTAGAAGAAAGAGACACAGAGTTTCCTATGGGGATGACGGGATTTCCTATTTAAGGAATAGGTGGATGTGGGATCACCTATCTAAGAGACCCACAAGCAAATTTTCCCCTGACAAGAGTGAGCTCACCTAAAGGATGACCTAAGTAGACTAAGACATGGAATCACCCCTTCTAGGGTAGGATCGCTTGTCCATAATGCAAGCTTGCCTTTGTGAGAAGAAAACTCGCCACTGGGGGTAGGGGAAAACTATGGAAAAGGACTAAAAACATGGCAAAAAGAAGCAAAGGTCTAGGATTGACTCATAATGATGACAAGCACTGGTATATTAGGAGAAGACACTCTAGAAAACACAAGCCTAAAATTTGTAGTAAAGGTTTGTTAATTCAATGTAGGCCCACCACCTTGAGGGGACACCCCAAGGTTAATACTCCATGATATTGGGGTGGTTCTCTGGATCGCCCCTTCTCATGAGGGTGGATACCTAGAGATTTAGTGGAACATGGTCATCAATAGATGCCATGGGCTCACCTTCACACTCTCACTCAAGAACTATCATAGTTCACCACAAGTATTTCTATCTCTACCCAAGGGAATATGTGGTGAGTAGCTTCGGGGTGTCATCCACAATCCCTACACTACACCAAGTTGTGACTGAACATGGGTCTCTAGCTAGGCTACATAGGCTCTCTAAGGATTCCTCGATATACTAAAAGGGTACGTGAGGAAACAATCATGAACACTAGCCCATCACAATCATGGATTAGGAGCCCCAGTGATGTATTGGAAACTCATACCAACCCTGCATGTCTTATCTAGGTATTACCCTAGCTTTGACGCTTCGATAGAAATGACCTGGCTGGATTGGGGTATAGCTTTAGCTCTCCCCCATTTATATACCTCATCGGTAACATGTGTTCGACATCATCTGTTAGGTGGTAAAATCCTAGGCAAGTCTCACTAAATGGAAGAAAGCACTAGACATTTTTGTTGATCCCCAAGCTCGCACGTAGTGCAAGGGGAGATCGTATGCACATTAGTACTCCTAGGTTGACTCAACTAGACTGCAATGTGTTATAATTTTTGGTCACCCAAGATCACCGTAGGGTGCAACGGGAGAGCATATGTCAAAAACACACTCCCAAACATAGAAAACAAGTTGAATGACCCTTTAATTAAATCTACATGTTCCTAGCTAGTATGAAAAAGACTACAAACAGGGCTAAATAAGGGAAAATGAGGTGGAAAAAATGAGATGAAGTGGAGATGATGTAGAGGTCCTAGGAAGTACTTTTGTAATAGATAAGATCTCCTCATAAAGGAGGTCTTTGTCCACATGTACCTTGAGAGGACAAGTGAGGAATTAAAAATTCCTCACAAATCCTCATGGGGATGAGAGAAGGAATTAAAAAATTCCTTAAAATGCATGGGGGGAATAAATGTGAATTTTAAATTCTCATGGGGAAGAGGATGGCTTCTCCAAAAGGAGAAAGCATTAATAATAGTTGACTAAGGACACATGCCATAAATGGAATGAGGATTAGGTTAGCTTAATTTAAAGATTAAGGTTGTGCAAATGCATGATTAGATGGGCTAATGGAGGATTAGAGGCAAGTGGCAAATTATGGAGGATGTGACCCTAATGATGATTAGGGATGTGCACACCCTAATCACAGATTAATTAGATTAATCTGTATTAAAAGGGTATTATGGAGGATTTTGACATGAGGAGAGAGAAGAAGGTGAATTAAAAATTGATTCAATTCATTTATATAAATTGACTAAATTAAATAAATTAACTCTTTATTTAATTTAGAGAGGAATGAGGTAAGGTATTTGATTAATTAATTAAATACCTTAGGGGACATTAGGCTAAGATGAAATATTAATCAAATAATAAATTATTTAATTAATATGGCTTAGGGATACATGATATAAGAACGCAAGGGTGAATATGACCATATGGGAGTGGTCAAATTCATGTGTCTATAGAACCATTTAGCTCAGTTGAAGGGGATGTTTCCTCTTTAGACATGGTTACGATAACTAAAAATTTGGATAAATATTGAGATTGTGAGTAGGATGAAGAAAAATCCTTCTTAATCCCTATATAGAAGGATGTCAAGCAATGGATATAAGTATCTCCTAGATAACCCCTTAGAATGTTCCACTACTAATTGTCTAAAATAAGTTTTGAAGATGCATAATTACCATCACATTCAGATGTTGCATACACTACTACCCCATATTTCCCCTCTTAATTATCTAATCAAATCCTATCTTGAGGTAGATTTCATTCACCTTGGTACAAAACAAATAATAGTACAAATGATAAAATAGCTCACTGGTAATAGTTGGTTGTTTGATGGAGAGGAAATTATAATTATCAAGTGTCATTGGAGTCACATGTTTGCATTCTCTTGGGAATACAAAGAAATGAAAGGAATTCATCCCAACATATACACTCATAAAATTTACTCTAAATATGTTTTACCTATTCAACAATACCAAAAATGAATCGACCCTACACTTAGAGACATTGGCAAGGATGAAATTGAGAAACTCTTGCAAGTATGATTTATCTATCTTGTATTAGATATTCAACAGGATTCAACCTTAGAAATTGTTCCAAAAAAATGGAAAATGGTGTATATGCATTGATTACAAAAATATTTATTAAGCTAGTGAGAAGGACTATTTTCCTCTTCCATTCATTGATGAAGGCCTAGATAATTTGGCTGGCACTAATTAATTTTCATTCTTGCATGCATTCAATGGTTACAACCATATCCATATTACATTTGAAGATCAATATAAAACCACTTTTACTTTCCCATGGGATACCTTCACATATAGAGTTTTACCATTCAATCTATGTAATGCTCCAACAACTTTCCAATGAGCGATGTTGGCCATTTTTGCTAGCTTGATGAACACTTGTGTTGAAGTGTACATGGATCACTATTTTTTTCATGTGGTAAGATGTATGAAGAAGCTTTATAAAATATCTATAAAGTACTTACTCAATGTGAATAACACCAACTATCTTTGAACCATGAAAAGTGTCTCCTTATGGTGAACAAAGGGATAATCTTAGGGCATCATTTTTCAAAGAGGGTATTAAAGTAGATCCCAAAAATATAAAAAATAATTGCACAATACCATTTTATCACTCATAAATTGAAAACTTCACCAGGATCACTAAACCATTATTCACATTTCTTAAAGATTGTGACTTCACAAGGACCAACCAATGTTAACATTCCTTTGAATTTCCTTGACTACAACACCAATTATTAGAGGTCCCAATTGGGGAGAACCCTTTCACATCCATATGGATGCTTCTAATCATGTAGTAAGAGGGACATAAAGAGAAGTCTAGAGGAATTCATGCCATCTATTACATTTTTAAGCAATGAAATTGAAAAATAAGAAAATAAAACACTTGAAAACATAAAAAGAAATAAAAAATCATTCCTATTTTACCAATATCATTGCACACATAAAAGATAAATTATGATTGACCTGTGGAAATGTGGATGCCACTCTCAGCAACATAACACCAATTTGATTGATGATTGATTTTGATCTAATGAATTTGTATAAAGTGTGAGATATGAAAATGATAAAGGAATGATCTTATTTATAGATTTTCTAAGGAAAAATCAATTAGGAGATGGGGATAATAATGAACAATTCAATTAACTAGACTACCTATGGAGTCAACTCAACTAGAAAATATATATTTTTTATTTTGAATCCATGAGAGGAGAATAATAGATTATTTGATTTGACTAATGGATAAATGTGAGAAATATTTTTCCATTTGAAGATTAAGTTGACTAAGGGAAAATGAATAAGTTTCTAAAGTAGAGAATATTTCACTATTGAGAGAAGATTGAGTTTCCTAAATGGAGACTAAGTTGACTGATAAAGATTGAGGATGATTGAAATAGAAATTATTTGAAAATGAGAATTAGATCATATTTAATTAGATAAATATTATTTAATTAAATGGATAAAGTAGGAATTATTAAATGATAATATGTGGTAAATAGTAATTAATTAATAATGGCATTTAAAGAATTAATGCAATGGTGATAATATAATGATAATAACTAGGTTTTGATGATTAGGTGAATTATTTTAGGAGTCTACAACATTACCAAAAACTTAAACCCAATTGAGATGAATTATGCCACTATAGAAAAGGAGTTCCTTGTAGTTATTTATACCATTAATAAATTACATCATTATATTATAGGATACAAGGTATTTGTTCATATTGATCATTCAACCATTAAATACCTTATGAAAAAAGCTATGGTAGGTGGGAATATTATTTTTTGGCTCTTAATATATTATAAGAATTTAATATATCAGTGGTATCATTGAGAAATTAGGAAAAGATAATGGTGTTGCTAACTACTTGTCTAGATTGAATTTGCATGAAACAAAGGAACTAGTGGGTGATTTTTTTTAGATGAGCATATATTTTCCATCTCCATCTAATCACCATGGTTTTCTGATGTGGCCAACTGCATAGCTACAAGGAAGTCCTCTCCCTAATTTAGTAACAAAGAAGTAAAACAACTTATTAGTAATAGATCATGTTTTAAATGGATAAATTGATTGCTATTTTAAATATTATCTTGACCATGTGCTGCAAAAATATGTGTAATAAATAGAAGCATATGGTCCATCATATGTTCCTTCCACAATGAACCTTTCGAAGAACATTTTTTTTCCTTAAAAACTAGTAACGAGATCCTTGGGGCTAGATATTACTAGCCCACCTTGACTAAGGACATCCATCAAAGCATCAAGGATTGCAACCAATATTAGAGGATGGGATGCCCAATAATTTCCAATAAAATACCCCTCTACCCTTAAGTGGTTTTAGATCCATTTGAGAAGTGGTGAATGGATTTTATGGGACCAAAAAAACCTCTATCGAAAGGAAATAGTTACATCTTGATTTACATATATTATGCTACCAAATGGGTCAAAACCAAGGTGCTATAAACATATCATGAAGATAAGGTGGAATATTTTATCTATAAGAACATTCTATAAATATTTGGAACATCACAAGATCTTGTATCAAATCAAGAACCCCAATTCATGTTAGATATGATTAGATAATTCATGATTAAATACTAGATTAGCCAAGAGAAGTCATCTTCCTACCACCACCAAGCCAATGGACATGCAGAGGTGGCTAATTGGGAGTCATAGAACATCTTGAAAAATACTATATTATTAACCAAAATACATTAGGTAGACAACCTATCTAAAGTAGTTCAAGCCTACAACAATACTTGGAGAACCACCACCCACTTCACTCTTTGTGAGTTTCTATATGGGAAACAATCAACACTTCCACTTGACTATGAATTGGAGACACTCTAGATAATAGTGTAATTAGGGATTTAGCTCATAGTAGTGCAATAAAAAATTACTATGAAACTCAATAGATTGGATGAAATGAGAATGAAAGTAGTAAACCACACTAAACTAATCCTATAACAAAGGAAAGTGTAGCATGGAAAGCACATCATAAGTAAACAATTCACACCAAGCGATTGGGAATTTATACATGAATTTTCATTTCAAGACTTAAAGGGAAAAATCCATAATTAATCACTTGGACCCTATGAAATAGTATAGGTATTTAATAACAAAATTGTAAATTTGTTCTCTATTGATGGAATTAGGAGATCACTTTTGGTCAATGGACATAGGTTCAACGTATACCACAAGCCAACCTTTAGGGAATAATTTACAATAGAACTATAAACCCATATATAATACTATATCATGGATTATATTTACTCCATGGACATAGGATTCTAGCATTGAAGCTAATATGTTCAAAAAAAGGGGGCTTGATGATTGAAAACTATAGATAGTGGTTGTCAATATAAGGAAGGACTAAAAATTGGCAGTGGTGGTTCTCTCCCTAATTATCAATATTTCATGTAGGTATCCTCCCTTGAAAAAAATATAGAATTGGTAATTATAGTATGAAATTTTTTTTCCAAGCTCCAAAATGTCAAAGCTTTAAAATAAATCAATTTTGTGGTAACATGGAACCACCATCATCTTGTCTAAGTTTACATGGTATTTAAAATCTGTACAGTTAAGATAACATGTGAAAACAATGTAGGAAATAATATAGTAACCATTTTATGATTTTTTTTTAGTAATTTTTATAGATATTAACATTACAATTATTGTCCACCACAAATGTATGGCTTAAATGACATAAGAAACATACAAAAAGTGACCTTTTGAAGGCTCCTCATAATCTATTATTGTAAGTACCTCCATGCAAGGAGGGATATTGATATATTTTGTAGGATATAGACTACACTTGCACATTTATTACAAATTAGATCACATGTACTACAATGGTTTAAAAGGTACTTACATGAATGAGTAATTACACCATTGTACCAACTATAATAATCAACCATTAGTCCACCTTATGTGAGGGACCAATTATGATACTAAGCATCATATCTCCCATGGATCACTCAAAGGAATCCAAATCAAATAGGATAACCACCTTGAAAAACTTGTTACACCCAATGTTCCATTTCTAAAATTTTAGCCACTTTTTGGAGTTTTCATCATTGTTTGAAATGAATACAAGCTCCATACTCTTCTAAGATAGGTATCCTCTAAATAGAAACTCAAAAGTGTTTTCCTAATACCATTAGAAAGAAGTGGAAGTAAGAACTATAAAATCCTATTTTCAAGGAGCCAATGGTTGAAATTTTCACCGATGCAGGCTAACTCAACTTGAATAAATTTGAGGGGTATGATGAAACCTTGGTAGAAGAATTTTTCAAAAACTTACAACCAAATTTTTTGACTATTCAAGGAGTTCTTATGGAGATCAACCCCACCATTGTTATCCAAATCACTAGTATTCCTAACATAGGTGCCAACATTTTTCACTCCAAAAATTCTTGTGAAGATTTATTGTTCAAGAAATTTATGGTGTGATTGAACCCTTGCTCAAATGCATTATGAGAAAGTGAATTTTCAAAGGGGTGGAATGACTTAGTATTTTATCACCTTTTACCACTACCATTATTTGGGCTATGAAATTCCTTGAACTTGTGACAAATAGTATAGCATTGTTCTAGGTTATGTCACAAGGCTTCTAAACCATATCCACCATGGAGCCTCCTAACAAAATGTTTAGTAAAAATTCCCCTCTTCCTATACAACTATATTCAAAATATGGTTTCTAAACATATATTTTTTGATAACCACTTGCACCATCACAAATTAATGCAATTAATTATTAAACACCACTTCTTGTCAATTGGATGGCCAAAACTAGTGGAACAAGATTTTATAGGGGAAACCATTGAGGAAGAAGATGCATCACCCTACAAACTCTCCATATATTGTTACTTCACATAGTTCAACTATTCAAACCTCTAAGATGGATAGGACTATTGTAGATACAACTCTAGAGCCACCTCCAGTTGAGAACCAACCAATTGCTCAGTCCCCTCTTGGTGCAGTCAATGATGGAAGGTCTAGGAATAGGACTGTCCAACCTTGCAGCAAGAGTAAACACAATAGAAACTCAAAGAAATGGAATAACAATCCCACATGGGTATATATAGAATGATCAATTACTCACTGGCAACATGCCCTGCCCTCCAGCTTACAGTTTACAGAATGATATGGTGTTATGCCTAGAAATACAATACAAGTCAAAACCCATATCATATATCTTCCTACTTATATTCCTATCCTAATGCAACTACACAATGCTTATATATATCAATTCCCTGCTCCTCAAAAGGTCTGCATTGGTCTCAAGAGGTCCCAAACCCCAAAGTTTGATGAAACATGTGAAGGTCATCCAAAACATATGGTTCTACTTTGATCCTTGGATAAACATGATGTGGATTAGAACGAAGGATCCTCGATGAATGTACATCCCTATGAAATGGTTTCCTAAGCTCTACAAGTCATAGAATAGATTTGCACACTTGAAAATCCAAGACTGGTCTGTGAATGCTCTTTGTCCAATTATAATTGATATTTTGTTAGCAATATCTTTGTACTAGGATCTCCAAAACAATTGAATTATGGATATGATGTATATGTTGCAATAAAAATCATATATCCTACTCTGTGATCTCTAATGTTACAATGTGGTATAATGCCTGGTATGAAATACTAAGACTGGGTCTTGACAATTAACTACTGAAATGCAAGAAAAAATGAATGCAAATATTTTTGGTTGATGCAAGATTGCTTGTGACCTGGCATGCTCCTGCATCAAACACTTGAGGTTGAAGAAAAGTGAGCCTCTCACTTTCTAGGGGCTAGAGGAAAACCAATGTTCACCTAAGCCTGAGAAATCCATGATAAATCTTCCTCTGGTCTTCCTTTCCATCTGACTAGATATTCCTTGCATTTCCTTCCTCTAGTACTACATAAAACTCTACTATCTAAAATTTCCTCAATTTCCTCTAGATGATGTGTTATCTAGTCCTGATAATGGGTGTTGATGAGCTTGAAATATGCTCATAATTTGAATATTATGATGTATTTTTAATACCCTTACTCTTATTGCTGATTTTTTTTTTTAACTCTTTGATTAAAGGATTTTTATCTAAAATCGGGTAGTATCCTATAGCAACACATTCCTATATATCTACAGCTTAACATCTCTATGTGTTTGTATTAATTTCCCTATTTGACCTCCCAAATGATTGATATAATGCATGTGGTTTTTGGATAATGAAATGGATTAAATATGTGATTAATGAATGTGTATCATGTTATTTTCCACGTGTGCTTTCTTTTGCTTTTGTCGCCATGTGCATCGCAGGTTGTTGAAGGAAGCATGAACAAGTCAAAGTGCAATAGATCTTGGCCCTACAGTAAAGTCCATTTCCAGCACGGCATCGAGGAAGTTGTTCTAGCAAAGACTCTCTGACAAGGTTGTTGGGAGGAAATATAAATGATCATTAATCTAGGAAAAGTGGAATACTAAATTCTCTCTGAATCGTGTTGAACAGATATGCCTTCATTTATGAGAAGTTTGTTCCTCGGTTTTAGGATGCATTTATGTCCACATCTTTCTCTATTAGAGTTAGGTAGTTAGTTGCTTTTCTAATATAAATAAGTGTTCCTCCTACGTGAGTGAGCAACATAGTGTGTTAAAGTTAGTATTATAATGAGAAATAGTTTTTTGTGTTAGTTTTCTTACAAGCAAAACAATCAATGTATATGATTCCAAGTTATGAATAAAAGTTTATGAATTTTTGAGTTTAATTCTTGCATAAACTGGTTTATTTTTACTAAGGGGGCCCACTTAGTGAGTATCTATAGTTAGTTATTTATTTCCTATTGATTATAAGTTAGATTTCATTCTTGAAGGTTTCAACGCAAACTCAGTCTTATATTGTTCCTACAGCATCGAGAATTCATCCCTATGTTTGTTCCTGTAGCATAAGGCTAGTTCATATTTTGTTTCTTAGTAATAGTTATCATGATTTCTTCTTTGATTAATGTTTAAGTTAAGAATACTTTACATTACATTCCTGTAGCATAATTAGAATTCCTTCCAAGCATTTATTTCTAGTAAATTGTGACTGAAACTTGTTCTTAGTGCACATGCAGTGCCACTCCATTTCAAGTATGTGTTCCTTGGTTTGACAATGTAAATGAATGACCATAAGAAGATGTTAGTCACCTACTAGAATGTCCAATTCCTAGGTTAGGATTTTCCATGAATTTTATATCCTTTTGTGGAATCAACCATTTATGGCGCCATTGTCGGGGATGGCGTCAAGCTAAGAACCTGTCATAGTCATTGTTAGCAGTAGTTTAGTGTGTTTATTAAAGTATTTTCAAATTCATTCAATTTACGGTTAATTCTATTGCATGCATAGAGGAAAAGATGCTCTAGGAAGATTCCTCCCTAACCTTCCATTCATTAATAGCAATTTTGAACCAGCTTATAATCTATTTGAGGAAGGAGGAGACCAAGACATCAATCCATTTGTTGAACACCTGCTTGCTGAATTGCCATTTGTCCCAGATGACAAAGAACCTCAAGAAAATCCATTTACTTTGATACTCAATCAAGCAAATATGGCACATAATCCACCTCATCAACCTCCTGCTTTAGAATTCCCCGTCATTGCTCAGCAAGATAATGATAACCTTAAAAATATTCCTTCTTCATTACTTCCAAAGTTCTATGGACTAGTTATAGAGCACCCAGACACTTTCTTGTTCGAGTTTGACATCTTCTGTCATAGCTATGATTACACTTCAGATGCTCACATGATGAAGTTGTTTCTTGCTACTTTGAAGGAGGGAGCTCTTAGATGGTTTATGAGTTTGGGAGGGGATGTTGATAGTTGGGAAGCTATGCAAACACAATTTCTTGAGAAATACAAGGAATATTGTAAGAGTGGTAGTAAGGGTGATGATATATTCAGAATTCAACAAAAGGAGGATGAAAGCCTAGAAGACTATATCTCAAGATTCTTGTTTTCCCTGAAAAATAATTCAAACCATACTCTCAATGAAGAATCTCATAAAATATTTTTTCTAAGGGGAATCAATGACACATGTATAGATGCCCTGGATCTGATGGGAGGATGAGATATAACCCAAGTGCCTTGGCATGATATCAAGAAAATATGTCGCAACTACTCTCAAGAAATTGTTAAGAAGGGTAGAGGTCATCAAGCCACGGTGGGAAAGTCTTCTACTAATGGAGTTTCACAGATGGAGATCACACATTTGCTATCTAATTTCAAGAAGGATATCATAAACAACATGGCTACACAATTGGATATTATGCAAGCTTAGAAGAAACATGAGGAAGCTGAAGCAATCTTGGCTGAGTTCCGTCCACATTGCAGACAAATGAAATTTGACTATAGATGTAAGATGGTGGCTAACCTGAAGGCTAAGCAATTACCTATTGATTTTAATATAGTATAGGGTGATGATGACCAAGTATTCTTCATTGCACAAAGGCGACCATGAGCTCAAAGACAAGGTATGCCTCAAAACCATTTGATTTTTTGTAATCCTTATTCTAATTACAATAACCAAAGGCAACCTACATATGGCCCATTACCACCTTGAAATACTTCTCAACCACACTAGCCTAAATATCAGAGTCCTCAATTGAAATCTCCTCAAGGAGGTTGGTAGCAACCACAAGGACAATGGACTCCACCCCAAGGTAATTGGTAGCAAAATCCTCAATGGAGAGGTTCTCAACAATGGCAGAACTAATTCCCTGGATCCCTCCAACTTCAACAGCCACAACCTTCGGCCCTCATGCCACCTCCTACAACACCTGTAGCAAATATTGGCCCTCCAAAACAAATGCCTATGCCTACTCAACCATTGTCAAATCCTAATAATAAGCAACAGCAGCCTATGTATTTTGCAGAAGCCAATCAGTATCCAGCTTATGCCCTAAATATTAATGATATCCATCTCAGGTCTAGAACCACTCTCCCTACTCCATAGCTGCCTATAATCACAGAGATTCTAGACTCTGACTCTGAACAACCTACTGATCCTATAGAACATATACCTTTATCAGATGTTGTCTCTAAGTAGCATGTCCTGTAGCATCAGGCCAAACCACCTTTTCCTCAAAGATTGCAAATTACTACATCCAAGTCTATGGAAGAGCCTACCTTTGATATTTTGGATCAGCTAAAGAATGTACACATTCAAATTCCTCTTTTTCAAGCCATGAAAGATGTCCCAATTTATGAAAAAACCATTAAGGAGGCATGTTTAAAGAAACCAGGAAGAAAGAAAAAGCATCCTCAAACTATCCATATGTCCCAATTTATGGAAAAGCCATTAAGGAGGCCTATTTAAAGAAACCAGGAAGAAAGAAAAAGGATCCCCAAACTATCCATGTTCTAGGACAGTTGGCAGATATTATGTTAGAGAAGGTAGTCATTCCAAAATATATTGACCCTGGGAGTCTTGTGGTAAAAATAAATATTAATTTCCAGATAGTAAAGAATGTTTTGATTGCCCTTGGTGTAACCATCAATGTAATGACCAAGGATACTATGGAGTATTTGAATATCCTAACTATTCAGTCTACACCTACCATCCTACAGCTTGCTAATAGTTCCACAGTAATGCCTGATGGAGTGGTAGAAGATGTCATTGTCATCCTTGAGTCTTGGGAATACGTAGCAGATTTCACCATATTTTCCACTAAGGAAACTTTGGGAGGATATCCTATCATCCTAGGTAGACCATGGTTAGCCACACTTGATGCTTTTATAGGATGTCATTTAGGAGACATGACAATTTCTGATGGTCAGTCAAGAAAGAAATTGGCTTTATACCCACCTTCCCATCCTCAACCAAACTTGTATCAAACAATTTGGCCAGATATAGGAGAGGAAACTAAAGAAGTCAATTCATTGGCTCAACTAATGATGCTACAAACTAATCTATTTTCCCAACTTACAAGTGACAATGATCTATTTTTACACATTTTTTAGTCCAACTCTGATCTGAGTAGCCCATCTATTCCAGATAGCTGTCTTCAGCAATGTTTCCTACAACAATCGAATCCTGAGAGTCTGCCACCTAAATTTCTTGCAGTTTATCACAATTTGCTTCCACATGAAATACATACACCACCTTTATCAACAGCCTCCATAAATGATCTTACCAAGCAAGTAGAAGTGTCTCCAGGTCCTTGTCTGAACATCAATAATAAGTTGCCTCAATCTCAACAAACTGCCCTAGTCACAATGTTGCAAGATCAACACAGAGCTTTTGCATGGGACTATGGGGATATGAAGGGACTAGAACCTCAACTCTGTACTCATAGAATCTACATTAAGGAAGATTGTTCACTTGTTAGGCAGCCTCAAAGAAGGATAAACCCACTACTCAGGGAAATAGTTAAAAAAGAGCTCCAAAAATTGTTTGATGTTGGTTTTATCTACTCTATTTTAGACAGTCAATGGGTATCTCCATTAGTGATTGTTCCTAAAAAGGGTGGAAAATGGAGAGTTTGTGTAGACTACAGGGAGCTAAACACATCAACTAAAAATGATCACTTTCCACTGTCATTTGTTGACCAAGGTCTAGACTCATTGTCTGGTAAAAAGTATTTCTCCTTTTTGGATGGATATAGTGGGTATAATCAAATCAGAATTGCCCCTAAGAACCAAGATAAAACAACTTTTACCAGTCCATGGGGCACTTTTTCTTACTTTTTCTTACCTTTTGGCCTGTGTAATGCACTTGCAACATTTCAAAGGGCAGTGATCAGTATTTTTGCTGACATTTCTTATGATTCTATGGAGATCCACATGGATGACTTCACCACTTATGGAGTTACTTATGAAGAAGTATTAGAAAATTTGGAGAAAGTGTTGAAAAGATGTAAGGAGAAAAATTTGTCTTTGAATAGTGAGAAGTGCTTTATGATGATGCAAGAGGGAATTGTTTTAGGCCATCATATCTCTCAAGCAAGAATTCAAGTTGATCTTGAAAAAATAGAAGTTATTCTAACTTTGCAAACACCTATGAAACAAAAGGATATTAGAAGCTTCCTAAGACATGTTGGATATTATAGAAGATTTATTAAAGATTTCTGCAAAATAGCTAGTCCATTATATGCCTTATTGACTAAGGATTCTAAATTTAACTAGACTAAGGCCTGTGACAAATCTTTCCTGTAGCTTAAGAACTTACTTACTCAGGCACCTATTCTTCAAGGACCAAAGTGGACTCTGCCCTTTCATATACACACAAATGCTTTTGATTATGCTATAGGAGCAGTTTTAGGACAGAAAGAAAATTTCATAGAGTATGCCATATATTTCATTAGCAAAAACCTTCAAATCCCTAAATTAAAATATACTATCACAGAGAAAGAATTGCTAGCAGTTGTGTATGCCCTAAACAAGTTTCAGCATTATGTCACTGGTTACAAAATATTTGTCCATATAGATCATGCAGCAATAAGGTACCTCATGAATAAGCCTGTCATATTTGGAAGATTAGCAAGATGGCTCCTATTGTTGTAGCAATTTGATATCACAGTTATTGATAAGCCAGGTCGGGCTAATGTGGTGGCTGATTTCTTGTCAAGACTTCAAACAACTACACCTACTACCCCTAAGGTAATTGATGATAGCTTTTTTGATGAGCATATATTTTCTATTGTTGTTCAAACTCCATGGTATGCAGATATTGCAAATTATTTAACAGCCAACAAGATTCCAGCCCACTTCTCACCAAAGGAAAGGAAATTGTTGGTAAAGAAAAGTTTTAACTTTTCATGAATTACAGACTATTTATTTTACATAGGACCTGACCAAGTCATGAGAAGGTGTGTTATGGAAGATGATACCTATGAAATTTTGCATGCCTTTCATGATGAGCCATGTGGTGGGAACTTTGTAGCCAAGAAAACATCTATGATAGTGCTTGTTATAGAATACTATTGGCCCACACTACACAAAGATGTTGCATCCTACACTAGAAAATGTGACAGATGTCAATGCACGGGGAGACCAACAAGGTCTAATGAAATTCCCATGTATCCTCAAGTGGTAGTCAGTCTCTTTGACAAGTGGGTATGGATTTTTTTGGGCCTATTGACCCTCCATTCAATGGGAAATCATACATTTTGGTTTGCACTGATTATGTAACCAAGTGGGTGGAAGTGAAAGCAATGACATATGCCCGTGACAATAAAGTTGCCGAGTTCCTGTATGAGCAGATTTTTACTCGATTTCGAGTCCCAAGGGAACTTGTTACTGATCAAGGAGCTCGTTTTACATCAAACTTCATCACTACATTAATGAATGATTACAAGATCAGGCACAGAAAGTCTAGCCCCTATCACCCTCAAGCCAATGGTTAGGCAAAAGTTACGAATAGAGAAATTGAGGCAACCCTTACTAAGACAATACAATTACACAAGAAGGATTGGAGCAGTCGCCTTCCTAAAGCAGTCTGGGCCTATAGGAAAACATGGAAAACAAGTACATGGTTCACTCCTTTTGAGTTACTCTATGGAAAAACTTTCATGTTTCCAATAAAGTTTGAGCATAAGACCTTAAGGACTACTCTCCAGCTTAACACTGATATTTTAGAAGTCCAAAAGGAATTCCTCCTACAGTTGAATGCATTGGATGAGATAAGGAAACTTTCCCTATAGCATACTGAAGCTATCCAACAACAAAGAAAAAAATGGCATGACCACCATGTCAAAACTAGACAATTCTCTGTCGGTGATTGGACACTATTCTATGACTCTAGGTACAAGGAAAATCAAGGTAAACTCACCACAAGATGGCTTGGTCCTTATGAAATGGAAAATTTGTTTGATAATGGTTCAGTTCAATTAGCTAAAATAGATCCTATCTAATTCAAACTACTGGTTAATGGACACCGTCTTAGGTTGTATCATAATTCAGTATCCAAAGAAGAATTTATGAAGTAGTTTGTTTTAGATGTGGCCACTGATCTTCCTGCAGCAAAAGGCTTCAACCTTTCTCCTATAGCATCTCCTTAAAATTCTATGTTGCATGCCCATGATAAGGTTTCCTTTTTAAGGAATCCACTTTCTCCATTTTTCATACATCGCCACCATTCATTTCCTCTTCTTCCACATCACCCATCCATGTCATCCATCCTTTCGTACCGCCCTTATTTATGGTTTCAATTCCAGCCGTCATTTCATGCTAAGATCTAATCTTTCCCAGCATGTGCGAGCACTTATTAAAAGGTACGCAATATATTTTATTGTCACATCATTTATTTATTTCATTTATTCATTAATTGCTATGTACATATCAGTCATCATTGCATGTTCTTCGCCTATCCTTTCACACATGTGTGGACACATGCCAAATTTTTAGTAGGGGGTGGGGATAATCCATTTCAACTTTTTCTTATGCCACTATCATAACTGTTAAGAAATTTTTATTTTCTTGTACTTACCAAGTACGACAGCGTGCTTCCATCCTAAACAACAATTAACTACTTGTTTTGAGTAGTTTTTAACAATCATTTCATGCAATTATCCTTTGTGTCATTCTTGGAAAGGTAAAGAAAAATGATAGTAGGGTAGAAGAATTTTTTCGAATTTTCAGAAGAAGTTTGAGTTTCAAAAATCTCAGTAGAGATAATTTGTGAATATGGGTGGCCAGTTAGTAAGAAATGAGCATGTAAATCATGAGCCCTTGACGCAAAATCCTCAAGCGGTTTAGGGATTCATCAATTGCGGTTGGCTGAATTATTTTCTGAGGATGGATTCCTATAATGAGGAAGTTGAAAGTGAGTTTTTGAGAACTCTTTTAGAGGGAGAAGCTACAGTGTGGGGTTTGATAGTATCCGTTATAGATGAGTGGATTGCAGAAGTAGCTAGGCTATCGATGGTAGGAGAAAATTTTTCTTCAGAGAGAGATGTTGTCTCTGCTAGGATAGAATTCACAATACCAACAGATGGACCCTTGGAGGTTTCCAAACAAGGATGCAAATGGGTGTCACTGCCTCCTCCATACTCAGAATATACCACCTTCATAATCAGGTATTTGACTTGTGAGGGAAATTTTTCCTATTTGCATTCCTATCATTTTAAACTATTGAGTCATATGAGGCACGGTTTAGCTGTCAATGTTCCAAATTTCTTGTTAAACCTTTTGAAACATTGTTCCCATGAAACCTAGAGGGGTAGGGATAACTTTATCGCCATCATGCCCTCATTAAATTTTTGATCGAGCATTCCTTGAGGGATGTATCACCCCTTTCTTGGCAAGAATGTGTTGCCTAGAATGGTCTGCAACCTCTAGAGAATCCTAGAGCACTCCCTGCACAGCACAAGAAAAAGAAAAAGAGAGTAGAATCTACAAGTAGGGAAGTAGAGCAAGAATCATCTACTCTTGCAGCACTTAGTCCTGCAGCCTCCACACCAGAGCTCTCTATCCAAGTACAAACCAGGTATACTGGTAGAAAATAAAAAGGGCAAACAAAGGTAGGAGAGTCATCTAGGGCAGAAAAAACCTCAGAATTTGACCATCATGTTCAAAAGTGAAAACGTTCTACTCCACTCTTTCTTGCATCATCTTCACCTATAGCAATTTCTCCTGCAGCAATGCCTATTGCCACTGCAATTTCACTATCATCTTCTCCTACTGAGTTTGAATCCTCTAGGCAGGTTAGAAAGAGGAAAGCCATAAAAGTGTCTCCTATAGCTGTTACTTTAGAAAACATTTCCAAAAAGAGTTTCATCAAGGAAGCAGCGTAAAGTTACCTCAACCTTCGTTCAACCTAAAATTATAGTAATTCCTGAGGAATCTAAAGAATTTAGTCATGATGTTTCTTATAATATATCTGAGAATGTTCTACAAAGTCCATATGTTATTCATAGGGAAGTGCAAACTGAAACAGTGGAAGTTGAGGAAGCACAACATGGTAGTGGTAATGAAAGGGGGATGCCAAGTCTTGATCACTTGGCTAAAGCAATTAGGCAAGTTTAAGAAGAAACACAATCTCCTATTGAGTAGCAACAGGATTCCATCCTACAGCAAGAGGAAGAACAGTTTGAACAATCTGAAGTGTCCAATAAAACCCCATTACCCCTTGAAACTTGTTGAGCATTGGTTGTTTATAAAAGGACATTGTTGATTGAATATTTGGAATATCTTGGGACTACATGGAGGCCTATTACATTTCAAACTTTGAGTTTCTTCCATTTAGCTAGAATTGAAATTCAACAAAGTCTTTGGGAAGAAGAAAAGAAGAAATTGAAAAGGGAAATTGAAAGACAAAAATAGGAAATTCAAGAAATGAAAGAGAAAATGGATGAAATGGTGAAGATAATTGATAAAATTATGGAATGTAGACCACCACCTAGGGTATATGCTATGTGCCTTAAAGAGCAATTTCTTTGGTTCTAATTGATGAGAGTTTCAAGAAATTTAGACCCTGTCATTCACACAGCTAAAGAATTTTATGATGCATATCAAGTAGCACCTAGTTGGCTGAAAAGTTCTTTATGTGAGTTTTATTTGCATGGTTTGCTAATTCCCTCTAAAACAGAGTGGAATCCACTTCTCTATATTGGTGACATTCATCTGAGGTCACTCATGTCTTGGGAAGCAAATGAAACTAACTATGGAATACAATTAGAAGATTATGAAGAGGCTAAAAGGAATGAACCTATTCCACTGTGACCTGAAACCTCAGCTCCCCACACAATTCTGAGAACTTGGCTTACTATTGTGTATGGATTCAATGATCATACAGAAAGAATGAAAATATTTGATATCAAGAAGCAGGTGTATGATGAGTTCAAAGACCAAACATATCTGTTTTGGAAGATTTCATCTTCCAGAATTGAAACAAGATGGGAAAAGTTGACTGTTGGTCTAAGGAAATCTAAGCCTCATAGCCCTCTGAACTTTAAGGCAGCCATTAGAAAGATAGAGAAGTATATGCAACTTGGTCTCCAAAGAAGGTTTGAGTTATGGTTACCATTAACATTTCAACCTCTAGTTTTGATGTGGCCAATTTACCCTTGTTGGGCTACAGATATTAATGAGGATGCAGAAACCTGCAGGTATGGAGATGGAAAAGTTTCAGAGGTTTCTACTACAAATTTGAAACTTCATTACAGGGCCATACTACTCCTACTAATTTTAGAGAAACAACTAGAAAGCTTAATGCTGGAGGACCATCATTAGGATAAGTAGGGGAAAATGATGAGCTTGAAATATGCTCATAATTTAAATATTATGATGTATTTTTAATACCCTTACTCTTATTTTTGATGGTTGTTTTAACTCTTTGATAAAAGGCTTTTTTTATCTAAAATTGGGTAGTATCTTGTAGCAACACATTCCTATATTCCTACAGTTTAACATCTCTATGTATCTATATTAATTTCCTTTTTTGACCTCTTGAATGACTGATATAATGCATGTGGTTTTTGGATAATGAAATGGATTTAATATGTGATTAATGAATGTGTATAGTGTTATTTTCCACGCGTGCTTTCTTTCGCTTATGTTGCCATGTGCATCGCAGGTTGTTGAAGGAAGCATGAATGAGTCAAATCGCAATAGATCTCAACCTTGTAGTAAAGTCCATTTCCAACATAGCATCGAGGAATTTGTTCCAACAAAGACTCTCTGATCGGGTCGTTGGGAGGAAATCTAAATGATCATCAATTTAGGAAGAGTGGAATACTAAATTCTCTCTTAATTGTGTTGAACAGATATGCCTTCATTTATGAGAAGTTTGTTCCTCGGTTTCAAGATGCATTTATGTCCACATCTTTCTCTGTTAGAGTTAGATAGTTAGTTTCTTTTCTAATATAAATAAGTGTTCCTCCTGCGTGAGTGAGCAACAGAGTGTGTTAAAGTTAGTATTATAATGAGAAACAGTGTTTTGTGTTAGTTTTCTTACAAGTAGAACAATCAATGTATATGATTCCAAGTTATGAATAAAAGTTGATGAAGTTTTGAGTTTAATTCTTGCATAAACTGGTTGATGCTTGCTAAGGGGGCCCACTTAGTGATTATCTGTAGTTAGTTATTTATCTCATGTTGATTATAAGTTAGATTTCATTCTTGAAGGTTTCAGCACAAACTCAGTGTTATATTGTTCTTGCAGCATCCAGAATTTGTCCCTATGTTTGTTCCTGCAGCATAAGGCCAGTTCATAGTTTGTTTCTTAGTAATAGTTGTCATGATTTTTGCTTGGATTAATGCTCAAGTTAAGAAGACTTTACATTACATTCCTGTAGCATAATTAGAATTCCTTCCAAGCATTTATTTCTAGTAAATTGTGACTGAAACTGGTTCTTAGTGCACATACAGTGCCACTCCATTTCAAGTATATGTTCCCTAGTTTGACAATGTAAATGAATGACCATAAGAAGATGTTAGTCACCTACTGGAATGTCCAATTCCCAGGTTAGGATTTTCCATGAATTTTATATCCTTTTGTGGAATCGACTAGGTGTTTTAGCACTTCTCAACATAGGTAATGCATAAGTGCATCACCTCTCTTGAAAGATAACTTCCTACAAGCAAGTTGTAGAAAACTATCCCAAGGTCTCTCAGGTGTTAGGTCATGACTTGCTTGGAATGTCTCAGTTGGTTCATGTGATTTTTTGGTAATCATAGGGAAGCCTTATGTATGTTAAATTTTAAGGAGATTGGATCCTTAAATGGAGCTTGTGGAATTTTGAAATGATGTTCTATTGTTGCAAGTTTAGGACAATAGTCTAAAACTCCATCTTTGACATCAGATTTGGGCTTTATGATGATGCTAGAACTTAGTTTCTAACTTATTCTTCAAAGAAAGATCAAAAGGGAAGGGAAATGTAAGAGTTCCTAGACCTAAAACTACCGATGAACAATGATAATAGGGGATACTACAGTGGACAACCCTCCTAAAACTAAGTTCCACTTAGCCAAATCAACTAACAATATCATGAAACTAGTGCTATCTTCTAAGGTCTACAGATTTTCAATTGTTCATTCACCATAAAGCATGAATAAGAAGATGAATTTTATGTGAAACAATGAATTTATGTTCAGACTAGCTTTACACTTTTTTTTATCCTCGACAAGCAATAAAAAGTATGAATAAGGAAGGGCATCAACACATCAATATTCTTTAGTATCAATGAACAACATTCACTAAACTATTAAAATCATGTAAAATACATAGAAAAGAAAATTAAAACTACTCAAATCTATCAACTATGAGGAAATGATTCATGAAACATGAGAGAAACTCAATAATCCACCAAAACTAATGAATTTCTATTGAAATTTTAGCAGCATGTCATTACAACAACTCAACTCTCTCTTGCAAATGAGAGGATACCCCCCTATTTATAGTTTTCCAAAATAAAATTAATGGCCAAAATTTAATCTCATTTTTTGTTGAAGATTCATTACAAATTAGGGTTTCACCTACCCCCAATATTTCACAATTTAAAATGCATTCCTTGTCTTTTTCCTATTTTTTCTTCTAGTGGTCTGGCACTGTAGTACTTTTGGTTGCAACTAAACTGTTAGGAACTCTTCGTTGATTACAGGATTTCCTTGATTCTTTTGGATGGTGGCATGCTCCACAAATTTTCCCATCAATGCCTCAAGTTTATTCCACTCCATGATATCTAACTAGAGCACTTAGAAGGATAACTTCTTTGATCTACCAATGATCAACTCCCAATTCTTTAGACACTTAGGTGTGTTCCTGATCACCTGCTCCAACTGAGTGAAGGATCGAGCAAAAAAATTCATGAAGTTTGGTGTTAATGAATCTATGGCCCCTTTCTCCATTTTCTTGTGGAAATATGGTCTAATCTTCCTTGGATCCAATGCCACAGTGGGAATGTCATAATTTTTCATGAGCTTTAGTTACTCCTCATTTTCCATCCTATGTTCCTTGACCCATTCAAGGTCAAACTTTACTTCATGGAGCACTCTCTCTAGGAAGTTTCTTCTATGATCTAGGCCCATCTTCCACATCTCCACCAGCCAATGATCATCTTTCACTAGGGCCAACACCTTTTCCCAGGTCTTCTTGGGCATTTTGAGGATCGCCTCGAGCTTAGGATACATAATCCTATATAATTCAGGGAAGTTATTTCCAATTTTTTCTATGCCCTCGTTCTACTTTTGCACTTCTTAGAACTTATTGGTTGTTTAGATAGCATGACCAATATCCATATCACCATTGTATAGCACCCATCTGAACCAATCTGAGGTAGCCTTGGTCCAATTCCTCATTTTCTCCATCTTGGAGAATTCATCTTGGGATAGCAACTGGAGTGTGGAGGACGTAGTTGGGGCTTCATTTCTAGGGACATCCACTATTGAATGCACATGTTGAGGTTCACCACTTGTGCCTTCAACACCTCCTTGGAGGATTGATCCTTGTTCATTTGCTCCATTATCGTGGCTATCGATCCCTAGAATTCATTTATTTTATGATCTCTCATAGTAGTACACAATTCAATGGTGGAAATATCATAACTCCTCCTTTTCCTATTATCGGGGTGGCAACCTACATGGTCCTTGATCCAAATGCATCAATTGTTATATGGGAGTGAATCTTTGGCTTCTTCTCTTTTGGTGCCCTTGTTTTCTCCTGTGCTAAGATGGCCTCAAGTTTTTCCTTTGCATCCATGAGGACGAGGGATTTCTTTTGTAGCTACTTCTATAACTAATGAGACATCTAAGACTCCCCTTTTGGTGATTCATGATCAACTTCCTCTTTTTGCTCAAGTTGGGGCTGCTTTTCCTCATGACCTGCGACTTCAAGCTCCATTCTCTCTTCTTCCTCATTTGAATCTTGGATTAGTATAGCTTTTTCCCTATATTTCTCAGTGGTGGTGATGTTTTCTTCAGTGATATCCTCCATCAATGGGGCCTTCTATATTTCCTGCTTGAGCTCTTTGTGTCATTTTGGCTCGGGGCTCTTTCTAAGCTCAGCCTCTTCTTCAGGCCTATTTTTTTCCTCTTCTTTTAATTCAGCCTCCTCCTCTTCCTTTTCTTTCTCGGGGGGTATTTCCTCTTTCTAAATGGGGCCCTTATCTTGTCCAACCAATGGAGGGTATTCTATCATTTATGTCTAATCACCAATATCATCCCTTTCTTTGAAGGGTTTCTTCTCATGCTCAGCTTCTTCTCTAACATCTTTGAGTTGTTGGAACAACTCCTCTTCATATTCTTGATCAGAGGTTTCAACTATATTCCTCTCATTGAGTTCCTTTATATCTTCCACTAAAGACTTCCTTTTCATCTTAAGAGGCCACCTCATCTATAGTCACATTCATCCTACCTTTGGGGAGTTCACAGTAGTCATCCTTAAAAGGGTCCTCTGACTCCTCAGCTATTTCCTTGGTGGCCTCCCTCTAGTGTCTCTCCATTTCTTCTAATTTGCATCGTACCCTCCATTTTTGGTGGATCTATGAGAGGAGGGACAGGGAGGCTAGCTATAGCTTGGGCAATCGTAGCTTCTACCATAGGATTCATCAACACTCAAGAGAGTTTCATGGGTATGTTTTGCATGTGTCTCACAAAGGACTTTGGTAAAGTGAGGGAGGGCATAGTTGTTGTAGAAACTAGAGGAATTTTAGTAGAAGGATACAATGAGGAGGAGGATAGTGGAGAGGTTGTAGTGGAGGAAGAATCTCACATAGTGATGAGAGAAATTGGTGAGGCGGAGGCAAGGTGAATCGAGATCTCCATAGCGGGTGGGGATGAGACTAATAATGTCTGAAATGTGGAAGGAGTAGTAGCAGCAGCAATACTAGGAAGAGCAAAGGAAGCAAGTGGGGATTGTGGGTTCTCAGCCTCTTCTTCACCTTCATGTTGTGGATCATGTTGAATTATGGGCATCTCATTGAATCCTCCTACTTTCTTTGCTTTCTTTGAGGTCTCACCTTCTAATGCCTTCTGTATATAAACCTTATGCTTTGATTGGCATTTAGATACCTCTTTTCTCTTTCTTGACCTTGTGGCTAGAGGATATTTGGGGGCTTCCTCAGTAGGGGCAGCAATGGCCCCACTATTTTTCTTTCTCTCAATCTCATCTTCAAGCTCTCCATAAGTTAATGTGGCTCCCTAAAGCTTAAGTTGAGAAATTTGGGCATCAACCCATTTCCTTGTTCTGGTCTCAATTGGTTTAGTTACAACATTGAGGTCATTGACCTCTTCTTCACTCCAGTCTATTAGTGGTAGTGGCAAGTTACCAACTGCATCATACCTAAGATCCACAAGGGTGTCTTTGTCTTCCATAATTTGATGTAGTACAAGAAGAGCTTGGTTTCCTTCACGAACTGGGTAGTCATCCACATATAGTGTTGCATGCACACCTCATTATCATCATGACAATTTTCCCAAAATTCTTCAAAGTGGGATAGGTGGGTGTATTATTTCCAAACAAACTTATTTAACTTGTTGTAGGAGTCCATTCTTCTTCCGGCTATGTGGAGATCTAGAATATACTCCATAATTTCTTTTTCTAAATATTCAGCACATTAGGATGCAAGAATGCCATACATGCCTTGGTTGAAAGTGAGAGGGTAGGGAATGCCTGCCCTATGCTTGTCACTCATAGACATGACCTTGGAGGTGACTTCCACCCTATGGAACTAGTACTTCATTTGGTCATTTTCCTGTCTTCTACCCCTTTTCCTTGTCTATAGACTCTCCTGAGGGTCCTATAGTAGATTCCAAAAATCTTGTAGACAAAGGCAGGATGAGCATGTTCATATAAAATCTAAGGAAATGCCCATGCAATCTTGCAAAAAAAATGTTAGATTAAACAAGTCCTCCTTCAAAGATCATAATGTTCATCAAAATTTATCATTTGGCTCTTGTTTGGGGAAGATAAGACAATGCAGGCCCAAGGACATGGACTTCCCTAGGCTGGAAGCCATTTGGAGGAAGCAACAAGGAGATGGTGTAGTGAAGGCAACGACCCACATGCGGCCACCTGCATTTGAAATTCAAGGTCTGGCTCAAGTCTTAGGGAATTTAGGAATTTTTTTGAATCATTCATGAGGTCCTTGGAGGTGTCAGCTCAATCACCATGCATACGAGTCAAGAGGAGGTCAAAGTTGGGGCCATCATGGTCATCTAGAGCTTCATCATTTAGAAACGGTGCTAGCAAGGCAAAGGTCTGCAAACAGAGTTCTGCATTGTGGGACCCACAAGCAGAAATGGAAGCTCAGTTTAGCTTTTAATTTTAAGTCACTCAGAGTGATGTGGGTGGAATTTTGTGGGATGTGGCCAGGTGATGGCCGTTTTGAAGACGGTGAAGATAGGACGGTGGCCAGAAATGGTGGACCACACCATCAAGCCCAAAACAAACATCGACACCACATTTTATCTTCGGAAGACCTAGATGACGACAGAGGAAGTGGGTGCATGGTTAGGCATGATTATTAGGAAACAATAGAGATAGGATGGCAGCCCTATGGTGGTGGTCCACCATGGAATGCCCACTCCCAACTTTACATAGCCATTTTAGAGCATGAGGGGCTAAGGGGAGATGAACAGCATGGAGTCTGCAACCCAGATGAATGGGGACTCCTAGCCATTTGCAAATAGTGAAGGAGAAGATGTGACCCATGGATGAAATTCCACAAAGCCCAACCTGCAAGGGATTTAAACTTAGGAAAATTTTGGGAGATTTCGATGGTGATAGGAGATGTTGGGTTTGTGAGTCGGAAGGAAGTGAGGGATTTTCCATGTATGATGGGTTTTAAACTAATGGTGAAGGGGCATTGGAAACCCATGAAGAACAACCTACAAATGGCTCAAAAATTTAGTGTTTTCATTTAGGACGTGGGCTAGATGGGGCATATCACATGGGAAGCTAGAAGGAGGCAGTCATTTGAGGAATGTTGAGCAAGTAGGGGCAGCCCATAAATAGAAGTCCACAAGAGCGGGCCTACAATGGCTAGAGGACTCCCGACTCAAACTTAGGGTTTTCATTGTCTCAACAATAGTGACAAAGAGATGGCATCAGTTTGAATTTGCGGGCCCACCAAGGGTGAGGGGCCTATTCAAGAATGGTAGCGGAAGGGTTAAGTCTCGCATAACCCTAAATGGCAGATTTTGAAAGCTTTTCAAAATTTTATAACATGGGTTTTGTGTGAGATTCGGTGTTTAAACTACTGCCTAGGGATTTTCTAGTTTTTTAACCTTAAGATTTTGTAAATTTTCAAAAAACAAGATTGAAGGTACACGACTATGGTGGTAGAGAACTCAATTAGCTAACCCAAAAAATCAAGATGAATGCAGAAGTTGAATTCTTCCTCCATGTGATGCAGGTGCAATGGCGGCGAAGGCAGGAGGTGCACTAACAACTTCTAACTGGGAATGTCAGCGAAAATGACAAGTTAACCTTTTCTATTTATAGAAAAATTGGCATTAATTACCCACATTAAGCATTGTATAGTGTCTGGTGAGGTTGGTGGACACAAGATTCAAAATGACTAGTGGTAGGGAATGTGGAGCCCGAGATATGGGCGGTAATCAGGTAATGATCGTTTAGTGGGTTGGTGAAGGGAATGGCAATGGAGGATGTGTGGTCCATGATGTGGGTGGATGCCCTAACTTGACCATCATAGAAATGACAAAGGAGGAATGGAATCCTACCAAGGGTGATCCGCATGGATGGACCCACAACAAGAGAAGGACATTAGTTTCAAAGACTTAAGGAAAACTACCAATGAAACCCCACAAAGGAAAAAGACTTGGAAATTTCCAAGGTGGTGAAACTTGGTCAACTCAAGATGATAATTTTATGAATCCTTGACCATTTGAAACTTGAAACAAGGGGCACACAAAATAAGGTGAAGGAAAAAAGTGACCTAGTGAAGGTGAAAAAAGAGAGGGTCCCCATTCCAAATGAGGCATGTGTGCTATAGGAACAACAAATGGCGACTCTATTGGGAAAACTCTCTCGAGCATTCTAAGGATAAAGATTCATTTTGAATCTAGAATCTCTGTTTTTGTACACCAGGAGCCAATTCCTAGAAGTGAGCTAGGATACTTGAAGGAGGATGGGATCCTTAACTGAATCAAATCATGGGAATATCTCATAAGTGTGTGTATGGTGAGGTCATTTCCTTTCTTTAGAAATTGTAACAAATCACCATTAATCAAGCAAAGCAAACTATGTAAATTTCCTAAACCCAAAAGTAACCTAGACATTGCTTTACTGCTAGTCAAGCATCTGTAGCCCCGACGGAGTTGTCACTACGACACTAGGAACATTTCTCTACTGCCAGTAGGGCATCCATAGCCCCAATAGAGTTATTCACACACCCACAAAGTTTCTTGATTCTCATTACTTTCTTTCTTTTCTTTCTCTTCAAATATTTTATTTTTGTGCTCTTCCTTTTGCTCAACTTTGTAAGCATTGAAGCTTACTATGGGTTTGGAATCACATTGGTCACTAGAGCAGACTTAAGAATTTTCACTTGTCTGGCCCTCATAATAGCCACTATACAGCTCTTCAGAAACCAAATTAATTTTTGTGCATGATCTAAGATAAGTGCGAAAGAATTCAACCAAGTGTCCCATTCTAGGTCAAGTCAGAGTTAAAATAAGGAAATCACTCCAAAAAATTGATCAAAAATCAATAGTTGGGAATGAATATTTATCCAGAGAACACAAGAAAGCAACAACAAAATTAACTGTTCATCAGGTCGAGCACGACCACTACATCAGAAACAAAAGAACACCTTCAACATAACAAAGTAGTAAAGAGAATGAGCAAAAAAAAAAGCAAAGCGCAACAATGAAACAAAGGAAAACTAAACTAACCTATATACATGTATTTACAAGGACTAGCACAAAAGAGCTCAGGCACAAAAGTAATGGTTGAGGTGTCACCCATTGATAAGAAACATGAAATCTTCACCAATTAGTGTCTTGAGGCGAAAATCATTATCGCCTAAAATCTCATAAATTTGAAAGGGGCTAAGCCAAAGCTTGTTGAATTTTTCATGCCCCCCTTCATTTTCATGGGCCTTGTCCCAACAAGGGACTAAATCGGCAATTCTAAAGGCCTTAACTATGGCTCGATGATTGAACCATCTTTTAACCATACTTTGATGTTTGGCGAAATTTTCAATAGCCTAGTCATGGACTTCTTCTAAGTGGAGTAGTTCAACTAAATGAGCTTCTCAACAGTCTCCCTCTTCATAAAAGGTGTTGATAAACTAGAGGGTAGGGATATTGAGATGGACAAGAAATACACACTCCAAGCCATAAGCAAGATGGAATAGGGAATCACCCAGATAATCCTTATGGAATGTATGATCTACCCAAAGGGAAAAATGTAGCTATGTGTGCCAATCTTTGGGGTTTTTATTGAGCAATTTCTTGATCACGGTTATCATATTTATTTTTTGTGGATTTAGCTAGGCCATTTCCTTGGGGGTAGTAATTGGATGAGAACTTTACAATGATGCCATAATCAAAGGCCCAACTAGAAAATTTGAGTGAGGAAAAGGAAAGGCCATTATCATAGACAAGAGCATAGGGGAAACCAAAATGATTCAAAATAAAGCTTTCAAGAAAATTAATAACCACCTCAGTAGTGTATTTCCTACATGTAATCACTTCTATCCATCTAGTATAGTAATTAGAGGTGGTTAGAATATACCTATGACCCATAGAGGATGGTGGGTTTACTGGACCAATGAAGTTGACACCCCACTAAGCGAATGGTCTTACCTCCAAGATTGGTTGCAACAGGACAACAGTATTTTGTTCTTTGGTTGTAGTAATCTGGTACACGTGGTAGGTTTGAATGTGATTGTGAGCATCCTTAGACACCATTGGCCAATAGTACCCAGTTGGAAAGATATAATGAGCATCAAAAGGGCCAGATTTGTGGCATGTTCCAAACTTATAATGAAATTCCTTTAATACACATAATGCTCCCTCTTTCCCAAGGCATCTAAGATAGACCCCTTCATGATTTATCTTGTATAGAATAAACCCCTGTAGCATGTAGTTGTTTATTTTTAGTTAGAGAGCATAGTTTTGTACTCCTTGTAGGTGACGTGGATACTTTTTATTCAGAAAATAGTAGACAATGTCATTGTACCACTCCCTAGGGGAGACATCCTCCAATTGATACTATTGAATAGTGAGCTCGGGTCCTGCTTCAGTTATTGTTTCAACTATCATTCAGGTGATGGCCTACCCTTGAACCAACCTCATGGGTTGAATCTCCATATCATATTCCTACAATAGAGTGACCCATTTGGCTCTCCTTTCTCCTAGTTCATTCTACATTAGCAATGTTTTTACCACAAGATCAAGGACAATGGAAAACACCTTGTTCTGCAAGATGCAGTGTCTAAATTTCTTAACTCCCTTGACTAAGGGATATGCTTACTTCTCCACATTGTGGTATCTTAGCTTAGCATCTTTTAGTGGAGTTCTCATGAAAGAAATGGGGTGTTAATTTCCCTTGTTTTCTTTCTGAGTTAGTATGTTGGCACACGAGTGATCTAAAGAAAAGGAATAAATGTAAAACAACTTTAAGTAATCTGAGCTAACCATCACTAGCACATCAACAATTGCTTTCTTCATTTCCTCAAAGTCCTACTTCACCTCTGGAGTCCATTCAACTTTGGAATCTTGCTTCAACATAGCATTAAGTGGCTTGACTATCTCAATGAAGCTAGTGATGAATTTTTTGAAAACATTTATCTTTCTAGAGAAATATTTTAGCTCCTTCTTGCTTCCTGGCAGTTGAATCTGTAGAATGGCTTGAATGCACTTAGGATCTATAAAAATTCCCTTTTCTGAAAGCACATTCCCAAGGAGTCTAGCTTCTATAACTCCAAAGATGCATTTCGTTGGATTCAAAGATATACCAAATTCTCTACATTTCTGAAAAACTTTGCACAAAATAGAGACATGATCCTCTTGCTTCTTTCAAAAAACTATGAGATCATCCATGTAGATGATAATGCATGTGTTCATCATATCTTTAAAGGTGATATCCATTGCACATTTGAATGTTACAATGGAATTTATCAATCCAAATAGAATTCTCCTATATGTGAAGGTTCTCCATTTGATGGTGAACATTGTCTTGTGCATGTCCTCATGTTGTAACATTACCTGATTGTGCCTAGAGTACCTATCCAAGAAAGACATCATTTGAGATCCATTAACTACCTGCAACACTTTGTCTAAGGAGGGTACCGAGCAGTTGTCTTTCTCTCAAGCCCTATGCAAGTTGTGGAAGTCTACATACAATCTGATTTCTCTGTTCTTTTTCTTGACTAGAACCAAATTGGTCACCCATGTGGAATGCTTGACTGGAAATATGATTTTGGTGAACAAAAATTTCTAGACTTTCTTGTAGATTATTGGTTCTAGTAGTGTTTTGAATGGGCATTGGCACTGCCAAAAAGGGCTCACATCTAGCCTAACAGGGATGGTGTGTGTAATAATTGAGGTATTATATGTTTTTAAAATCCTCATAGCTCCAAGTGACCACATCATGGTAGTTGTGTAGGGCGTCAATGATCCCTTTCTTTTCTTCTAGAATGCACACCATTCCAATCAATACATTTTTAACCTACTCAGTTGTTCCAAGATTATGAGTATCACATTGATTGTCAATAGAAGCCTTCTTTGCTTGCTAATCTTGATCTCTAATTTGATCTAGGTCAAATATTCACTCAAGCTAAACCATGCCCCATGGAATAGTGTTGTTCTTGAGGTTGATGACCCCTTCTATAACTATTTTAGCCTCTTTGGGCTCGACCTCATCAATTATCTAAGTTGCAAACACATAAGAGCTCATGATGAAATCCAAAATTTGCTTGTTGTCATTAAACACTTGGAAGTTGGTGATGTCATTGGGCATTGATGGAGAGGAGGTAAGCTCAATAGTGAACTTTCTCAAGCCTGATAGGGAAAGAGGCTTAAGGGTGCCAGTAGCTTGGGATAAGGCATCATCTATATGGTTCTTGGAGTAGGGGATTAATTGGATATTAAATGCATCCAAGACCTCTATAAGGTCCCAGACTCTATGCCTATAATTTTCTAGTCTCCTATCATGGCAGGAATATACTTTTCTAACCTACTTTACTACTAGTTCTAAGTCACCAAATACTTGCAACATGTTGACCTTTTTCCTTAGAGCCATTAAAATACCATGGACTAATGCCTCATAATCAACTACATTGTTTGTATAGTAGAATTGAAGCCTATGAGCAATGAAGTACATCTTACCCGTGGGGCTGATAAGATCGAATCCAGCTCCTGATCCTTGCTTGGACTTAGATCCATCAAATTGCAACGTCCAAAACTTAGAGGTTTCTTTAACTCCAAGGCTGGTCATACATCCATCTTTCCTTAGCTGCACATTTACATTAGCAACTTCTGGTAAAGGCACAGGTTCAACATTGTTTTGGTCAGGTCATCCTATTGGGAGCTCCTCTTTGGGTGTGATGTGTCCTCTAATATGTTTAACCGATGTTTGACAAAGACAACATTCAAATTCTGAGTGAGAAACATTGTGTACCTAGCACCAACTAGGTAACAAGTGCTCTTGAAAGTCAATTTTTTCCCCTAGATTGAGTTGATCTTGCACACACTTTTCCATGAAATCCTAGAATCCATCTAATAATCCTATATTTCCATCATCATAGGATTTTTCATTATCTAACTCAACTAGCATTTCAGTGCTTTGAGTTGTGTAAGCTAAATTGACAAGAGGACTACACAGTACAAGGAGGACCTCTTTAGTCACCCTCTCTTATTGGGACTCTGGTTCTTCTTGGTAAGCCACAGGGTAGTAATTACCCAACTCTGTTTTAGAAAATAGCGCCTCATTTGTGTTGTACTCAATGATCATAAATTTCATGTGTGGCTCCCAGTCTATGTGAATCTGATTTGGAAACCCTTTCCATGGCAACCACAAATAAGACAAGTCAGTTGCAGTATATCCATTTAACGCTCAGGTGAAATCCCTTTCCAGTATTATACCATATGTGTCTAGAATATCAGAAACTTGAATGTCAATGACTTGTTGCACCCTCAAGCAAGCAGAAATCTACATAAGGATACAGTTGATTTCACTGACTATATTCACCTCTATTTTATCCAATTGGGTCGACTTCCTTTGTGAAGGAGTAAGAACTATTCTAAGAGCCTTACATATGAAAAGACACATGATATTGGTCAATGTGCCTGAATCAAGCAGAAATTTGTGTAGGTTCTTCCCAAATATCCTTATAGTGGTAAGGAAGGGTGGTGTTTCTAACTTCCCTTGGAACAAGCCCATGGGTGTGTCTACCTGAGCCACTTGATTTTTATCTTTATCATTTGTCCTATCCTTATTTGGCACATGGTTTTTCTCCTTGGCAGGTTGCTTTCCCGTTTATTTATTTGAGGGGGCATCCATTTTCTTGCCTAATATTTCTTTAACTACAGGCTCATTTTGTGATTCATCAAAGGGGACTCTCTTGATAGGTATCTCTTGTGTTGGCTTGAAATAAGTGGTCCCATCAATCATTCTAAAGAAAGCATTCCTCATGGATGGGTTCTTAAGTAACTCAAAGGCAGACAAACTTATTTTAAGCTTCTTAAATTCTTTAGCTTCATATTCGCCCATTTGTTCAATTTCATCCTCAAAGGGTTTTCTTTGGGAGGAACTAGTGGAATATTTTTGCACTTGACTTGGCTACTTGCTTTTATCAAAATATTGAGTAGGTACATGGGGGTAACCTAGAATATTTCTAGCATTTGGGTCAAGTGGAGTGTTGAAGTTATTGGGTGGCATGGATGTTGTAAAAGGCCCTCCTACTTTCCTATTTCTTAAGTTATATGGGGTCACTCTTTGGTGAAACATTTGAACTTCATCCTCACGCAACTCCTCTTCATCTACTGGACCATTATCTATTGAAGTGAAAAGTGGAGATAGAAAGTCTTTGCTACTTACCTCTTTTGCTTCTTCATCCTTTGGGGCAGCAATCTCCTTTTCAGGCGTGTTTCTTTCACTTCTCTAGAAGGGGGCTTGGTTGACCATGAGCATGAAAGAATCGTATGGTTCATATGGGACTACATCTTGAAAACTAGTGCTTTCTACAACATTTTTAACTTCCACTTGAAATATCTCTACAGTTGTGTGGAACTATGGGCAATCCAACTCGAAGTGCCTATTCATTTTATGGATTTGGCACCATCCAAACAAAGTTGCCTCGACAAGGTATACCCCACTTGTCATTTCGTCTATGTTGTTTGGTTGGTCTAGAGAAGTAGGAATACCTCTATTGTTTTTTCTCATATTCCATGTATAGTTTTGTCTCCGTGAAGGCCTCCTTTCAAAGCTTTGACTAGAATTTTATCCTCTTTCATAATTCTACCCAAAGGAAGCACCTACATTACAGTTGTCTCTATTATCCCAATTGAGGTTAGCTTGAATGCTTCATTAGGAAGCTTGTAGCTGGTTGTTCTAATTTCTTAAGTGTGTCATCTCAATTGAAATTTTCTTCATCATATCCAGTATCTCATCTATTTGATCCTTCTTTGCATTGATCAGTTACAGTGCTTGATTTTGGAGGAAGACTGGTTGTACCACTAGTTGGTTTTAATGAACAGGAAGAAACTTGGGCCCTTGTAAATATGGAGGTACTTGAGGTGGTTAGGGATGGACCTGCTACTACTAGGGCTACAAGTAATGAGGCATGGGAGGCACCTAACTCAGTGGTGGACTTGGATGAGGAACCATGGGAAGTTGTGGAACTTGATTTGTAATAGGTATTTGATGTGCCAAGGCTTGAGTAAGTCCTTGAACTTGCATCAAATGGGAAACTAGTCCTAAAGAAGGCAGTGGGCTAGAAATATTTTGCGCCAAGTTAGTGCTTACTATGAATGCCTTAGCATAGGTGTCTACCAAACTAGTGGGTGGTGGGTGCATTCTTTTTACAAGTGTAGATGTGAGGTTATCTAGGGCAGCGTAATAGAACAATCGAGCTAAAGGATCATCAACCACATATAGGGCTTACAATATCATATATGCATGATGAAACCGATCATTGAAGGAGTTGATTGGTTCATTGACTTCCCTTCAAATGGACATGAATTGCTGGTATAATTTTGAAGAGCTCATTGGGATCTTGTATTTTTGCAGGAAGGAATTCTTTGATAGGTTCTAGGAGGTGATGGACCCCGTTGGAAAACTGATGTACCAATAAAAAGCCTCTTCTCCCAAAGAATAAGGAAAGAGTCGGAATCCCACATCCTCATGATCTATTTGCATGTCCTTCAATTTTGTTTGAAACATTTTGATATGTTTCGTTGTTTTCCATTATGGGTCACGAGGATGAAACTTCATGCAAAATCCATCTAGGTTCTTTGGCATGTCATGATAATCGTTGAAGGATAGCAGAGAAGGATTGTTACCCAGCCAAGCCATGAAGGGAGATGGAGGTTGTGTTGGCATATTGCTTGGGAAGATTTTTTATGGCTTCTAGTGTTGTCATTCATGGCAATTTAGGTCATTATCTCAGTCTATAGATTAGGATCTACTTACACCCGTAGGAAATGTAGAAGATAGTGTGTTACCAACAGAAAGCATGAAGAACAAGGTATCTAGTCAAATAGTCAATTTGTATGCCTCACCGGATCATCATTTTGTGTTGTGGATCCCTAGGAAAGTTTGTTGAGCATGTATGTTACCTTATTGGTAAGTTTTATGGTGTTGTAGCAGTCATTGTATGAGATAAGAGATTTGGTAGAATGATTTTTTGTTTATTTGTTCATTGTGGTCGACTCAATGAATGTAGCATGTCGTGGATGTATAAGGATAAGTTGTTTAATTATTTATAAGTTTAAGAATATTGTTTTGGGTCCTAGCTATGTCTTAGTTGACTTGTCTAAGTGTGTATTAAAGATTGCTCAATATTTGAGCCAACAATTAGAGAATATTTCATATTTTGTAAAAGTTCACTTAAAGCAATGAAATATTTTTTAGCAGATATATATATATATATATGAGATCAGTAATTCATTTTAGTGTGAATGGACTAGTGAGAAGGTGTGTGTGTGTGCAGAAAAAGGGTAGAGCAATTGTATGAGAAAAAATTAGAAGATCTATTGAGTGAATTTTTGCTTGTGCAAAAGAAGGGGTTTTGTGTAACCAGAGTAGAGCAAAGTAGAGTAGAAGTGTGAATTGGACGTAAGGTCTAGAATCTATTTTATGTGCTTCATTGGAACTGAACCCAAGAATTTGTAAATTTTATCTTCTTAGTTCAATTTTTGTTGTAATAACAAACTTCTTGTAAGGCATTGAGCCTTCTTTATTTTGAGCAATGAGCTCTAGGCTATTTGCTTAAATGCAAGCACATTCCCTTTTGTTCATACTTTTAATAGAGTATAAGTTGTGGAATAATCTCCACCGTGGTTTTTCCCCTAACATGGTTTCCACATAAAAATATTGGTGTTATGGTGCTTTATTATCTTGTTCATGTTCTTGCATCTTTATTTATGTTTATGTGTTGTAAATAGTTTATGATCAAAATAAATTGTCTGAATATTGTTGAACACTGGTTCACCCCCCCTCTCAGTGTTCCCTGAGTCCAACAATTGGTATCATAGTAAGGTTCCTCTATATAATTTTAATAGCTTGAGGTGGATCCTAAATTACAATGGACTCTGGTGGTATTCAACAGTAGCTTATGGTGGCACTCGATGATCTTGATCAGTCTAAAGTAGAAGTCATGGAATTAAAAGAAAATCTTGTGGATTTTGAGAAATTTATTCAATTATTGAAGGACAAAATCAATGAGTCAAGAGAAAAGAGGAAGGAACTTTGTGATCAGTTGAAGCAGAAAGAGAATAAAATTTTGATAGATGTTCACTTGAATCAAACCCTAAAAGAGATATTTGAAGAATGTGAAAAACTTGCTAGAGACAATGCTACTCTGAAGTTTGAAATGGAATTTGTGGTGATGAAGCTAACTAAGGAAATTGAAGAAAGAAAGAATAATGAGGATAATTTGGCCTAGTCCTTAAAATAAAAATACAAGGAATGTAGTCGAGTTGATAGTGGATTCATTTAGATGGAAATCAAACTACAACAATCCAAAAATAATGAACAAGAGCTTGAAAGACAAATAGTTATTCTCAAAGATGAACTCACTATTGAAAATGAGTATAAGGAGAAGTTTAGGATCAGTTCTGCTAAGCTTGATGAGCTAACTAAAGGACAAAATAATGCAAATGACAAGAGAGGTCTTGGCTATCAGAAAGGAGAAAGCTCTGGATCTGAACATAAGGATTCTAGACAAGGAAATTAGATGAACAAAGGTAGAATATATCAGGTAAGAAAACCAAATGCACAAAATTTTAATGGTTACTACTTTCCTTGCAATAAATTTGATCATATGGCTTCTCAGTGTAGAAGTAAAATAAATCAAGGCAGTCCATCCTTTCCTAGTCAGTGTTTTAGTTGTAATAAGTTTGGTCACAAGTCAATTGAATGAAGAAGTATGTCTGTTAGTGTAAGGAATGTTAAATGCTACACCTGTGGAAAATTTGGGCATGTTTCTAATCAATGAAAATAAGGAGGAAATCAATGGAATGAATGGTCTAGACAAAGAAATTTGGTATGCTATAATTGCAACAGACTTGGTCACATTGCAAGATTCAGTAAGAAAAAAAACATGGATAGAAGAGGTCTAGTATATAGACGAAGAATTTCATAGAAAAATGACAAAGGAAAAAGAAAAGTGTTTGTGGAAGAGATAAGAGATTAGATGAAGAAAATGTGGGTAAAGAAGAGTGAATCTAATGAAGGAAACACACCCGTACCGAAAGCAACCACTAGTAATCTCTCTAGAAATTGATCTTAGGCTTTTGGCCTAGGGGGAGTTTTTCTCAAGAAAACTCATTTGATCCCCTGTCGGTAGCTGGCACCAAAATGTAAGAAATTCTCAATATTTGTGATAGAATTTTGCAAATGCATCAGTGATCACTTTTGCAGAAATATGAAAAGTAGAGGGTCCACAAATGAATTTTTCTCTTGTTGTCTGAGAAAATAGAGTTTATGGAACTCCTAGGGAAAATTTTTAATGTTGCTAAAATTTAAGCATACAAAGTTATAAAAGGAGTGTTTGGAACACTCATAGGTCACCTTGCACCGAATAAGAAGAGAAGGAGAGCCTCTACAACAAAATTTAAAAGAAGTCAAGCAAATTTGGCAACAAATTCACCAAGTATTTTTGATCGCTTGTTGAATTCCTAATCCTATGCTCAAAAGAAAAAACTGTTTGGTACATAAAGTAAAATGAAGCAAATCGAAGGAACAATAACTTTGGATTAATATAGTAGTAGGAAGATTAGGGATGTAAGAAATTTGCTGCTAGCCGGTGAATTGAAGTGGCTTGAAGGTGTGAAACATAAGAATTTGGACATTTGGAATGAATTTCCTTATTTCATCAATGCAGAAGTGGTTCGGTTTATCTTGAACATATTGGATGATGATATCCTTACTCTGGAAAAACCCTATCAAATTTCAAAAGAAGTGATCAAAAATCTAAAAAGATTATGCAATATTGGTGTTGTTCCAAAAAAGAAGTCGATGCAGAACATTGAAGTCGAAACCCTAACCGAAGTAACAAGAGATCAAAGGGCTCTAGTAATTTCAATGATCAAAGATCCAATAATGAGGTACTTTGCACATAGAATTTCATATAAAATTTTCTTCAGAAACAACGAAGGCACAACCTCAGCAGACGCAATTTATATCACTCACAAAATGATAATGGAAGATGAAGAATTTTATCTATGTGGATTGTTGAAGGACAGGTTGATGGAAAATGTACAATTGAAAAAAGATGAAGACTATGCCTTTAGGTTTGGTACCCTAGTTATATGCATTATGATGTATTTTTTGAATTGCTTCCCTCAGAATGATAATGTGGTTTCGAAGGAAAATGAACCCATTTGTAAGGAAATTTATAAACATTTCAATACTTTGAAAAATTGTGAGCAAGTTTATGAAAGTTTCTTTAGAGAATTGTAGGAAAAGTTTGGAATAGTTGGCATCTCGCTTTCGGTAGGAGCAGTTGAAGTTGGGTCCTCTTTCGGTAAGGTGGAGAAGAAGCAAAAAAGAGCTCGAGAGTTTGTAGATAACATTTCTCCAAAATTTGAAGATAAACACAAAGAGCAGGTAATTGTGGATATACCAAATGAAGATTCTAATGATTACACTCCTAGAGATGAATCAGAATCAGTGGAACAAGATTTCATAATAGTAGAAAAAAGCGATGAAGAAGGTGCTCTATTCAAGACAAAGATATTGCAAATTGTTCAAGAGGAAGATGGAATGTAAAATATTTTTGAAATATGGTTAAATGTACCATCATATGAATAGGACATTATTGAGGATACTCTAGGAAGTTACTTTGTGCACAACAACATTGAATTAGAAGGTTTGCATAATGTCCTTCCAGAAGAATTGATTGCATGCATCAAGGAGGATATGGCCTATGTGCTTATGGACAGGTAAGAGGAAGAAGTAATTTTACATCTGAAGGAGCAATTTAGGCTGTCTCTTGCCAAACTGAAAAAGAAAATGAATGTGCTAAGGCAATGCATTGACTGAGCAAATAAGGTCTACAATTATTGTCTTTAGTGGCCTCATGTGGTTGGTAAATACAAGGATAAGCTAGAGAAATTTGAGAGTGAGTTGATAAAAATTGTTCAAGATTACATTATGCTTCAAGACCAGGATGGAACAGTAAAGAACAAAATTCATGAGTTGCAAGTTGAGCATGCAAAGGTTCCCTTTTCTAGAAACACTCTTATGGACACTTTTTGGAAAGTGAAGGATCTAACTAAATGTAGATTGGAGCAGCAAATTGAGATTATGAAGAAAGGAGAGAAGTTGGAAGAATCAATTACAATTCCAGAATCCCTTATCTAGATCATTAACCAAAAATTAGAAAATAATAATTTGTTAATCATTATTGAGATTCTTGTAGATGCTTGGAAGAAATTTCTTCCAGAAGTAAAAGATAAGTATAAAATAATTTTATGATTTGTTCAATAGTTGCACTTCAAATTTTGAAATTTTGAAAAGGGGAGTGAGAGGTTAGTAAAGAATATATTTTTCATTGATGTCAAAAGGGGAGCAAAATAGTGAAAAATGATTTATCATTCTAAAGGGGAGCAGTGTTTTGATGTGTTTTGAAATCCTGAGTTTTGGTTCTAACACTTAGTCATTTTTCACTAAGTGTTGCCATCAATGCTAAAGGGGGAGATTGTTGGAATATGGCTTCTAGTGTTTTCATTGATGGCAACTAAAGTCATTATCTTGGTCTACAGATTAGGATCTACTTATACCAACAGGAAATGTAGAAGACAGTGTGTTACTGACAGAAAGCATGAAGAATAGGGTATCTAATTAGATAGTTGATCTGTATGCCTCATCGGATCATAATTTTATGTTTTGGATCCCTAGGAAAGTTTTTTGAGCATGTATGTTACCTTATTGGTAAGTTTTATGGTGTTGCAACAGTTGTTGTATGAGTTAAGATATTCAATAGAATGATTTTCTATTTATTTTTTCATTGTGGCCAAATCAATGAATGTAGCATGTCGCAGATGTATGAGTAGTTGTTTAATTATTTCTAAGTCTGATAATATTGTTTTGGGTCCCAACTATGTCATAGCCAACTTGTGTGGGTACACATTAAAGATTGCTCATGATTTGAGCTGACTATTGGAGAATATTTCATGTTTTATAAAAGACAACTTGAAGTGATGAAATATTTGTTAGCGAATATATATATGAGATCAGTAATTCATTTTGGTGTCTGAATGGAGTGGTGAGAAGGTTTGTGTGTGTGTGTAAAGGGTAGAGCAGTTGTATGAGGGAACATTGAAAGATTTTTTGAGTGAATTTTCACTTGTGCAGCAGAAGGGGCTTTGTGTAAGAAGAGCAGAGCAAAGCAGAGCAGAAGTGGGAATTGGATAGAAGGTCCAGAATATGTTTTATGTGCTTCATTGGAATTGAACCTAGGCATTTGTAGATGCTATCTTCTCAGTTCAATTTTTTTTGTAATCACAAACTTGTTGTAGGGAAGTGATCCTTCTTTATTTTGAGCAGTGACCTATAGGCAGTGTGCCTGAATGCAATTGTATTCCCTTTTGTTCATACTTTTAACAAAGTATAAATTGTGGATTAATCTCCACCGTGGCTTTTCCCCTAACAAGGTTTCCACATAAAAATATTGGTGTTATGGTCCTTTTATTATCTTGTTCATGTTCTTGTATATCTATTTATGTTTATGGGTTGCAAATAGTTTATGATCAGAATAAATTGTTTGAATATTATTGAACACCGATTCACCGCCCCTCTCAGTGTTCCCTGAGTCCAACAAGTTGTACCTATTGTGCAATAGTAACTTGGGGCTACAAAGGAGTATTGGCGCTCGAGGAGACTCCTTGGCCTTGAAGAGCAAGGGCAAGGGTAGTGCCCTGGCCATGGGAAGTAAGCAACTAGGAGGTAGCTTGGGGTGGCTAAGAAGAAGTGGATGTTGAAAAAGAAGGATGAGTTTGGTGTGGATGGATGGGAGGGAGAGGTGAAGATGGAGGTGAATTGTATGGAGAAGATGAGGTTGATGAAGTTTCTTCCCCTCTTTTAGCTCTCTTAGCCTTGCTAGGGGGATGTAATTCTTGGAGTTCCCCTTTTTTGGGTGTAAACCTTAATATTCTTTGGAACCTATTAGGGGAGAAGGAGCCAATTCAATCCAGCTTAAAAAAAGGGAGGCCCTCCTTCTAGCACCAATTCTTTTGATGGGTGTTTTAGCACTTCTACACATAGGTAATCCATAAGTGCATCACCTCTCTTAATAGATAACTTCCTACAAGCAAGTTGCAGAAAACTATCCTAAGGTCTCTCGGGTGTAAGGTCATGACTTGCTTGGAATGTCTCAGTTGGTTCATGTGATTTGCTGGTAATCACAAGGCAGCCTTATGTATGCTAAGTTGGAGGGATATTGGATCCTTAAATGGAGCTTGTGAAATTCTGAAATAATTTTCTATTGCTGCAAGTTCAGGACAACAATCTAAAACTCCATCTTTGACATCAAATTTGGGCTTTATGATGATGCTAGAACTTAGTTTCTAACTTATACTCTAAAGAAAGATCAAAATGGAAGGGAAAGGTGAGAGTTTCTAGACCTACAACTATCGATGAATAGTGATAATGGGGGATACTACAATGAACAACCTTCCTAAAACTAAGTTGCACTTAACCAAATCAACTAATAGTATTATGAAACTAGTGATATCTTCTAAGGTCTACAAATTTTCAACTATTCATTCACCATAAAGCATGAATAAAAAGATTAATTTTAAGTGAAGCAATAAATTTGTGTTCAAACTAGCTTTACACCATTGTTTATCCTCAACAAACACCAAAAAGCATGAACAAGGAAGGGCATCAACATAGCACTATTCTTCAGTATCAATGAACAACATTCACTAAACTATTAAAAGCATGTAAAACACATAGAACAACAAATTAAATCTACTTAAATCTATCAACTATGAGAAGATGAATCATGAAACATGAGAGAAACTCAAGAATCCACCAAAATCAATGAATTTCTATTGAAATTTCAGCAACATGTCATTACAACAACTCAACTCTCTCTTGAAAATGAGAGGAGACCCCCCCCTATTTATAGTTTTCCAAAAGAAAAATGAATGGCCAAGATTTAATCTCATTGTGTGGCAAAGATTTAGTAAAAATTAGGGTTTCACCTACCCCAATATTTCACAATTTAAAATACAATACTTTCCCTTTTCTATTTTGTCTTCTAGTGGCTTGGCACTATAACACTTTTATCCTATAGTGGTTTTCCCTTTTGGCTGTAGCTACACTATTAGGAGCTCATCGTCTATTACAAGTTGTCCTTGATTTTTCTGGATTGTGGTATGCTCCACAAATTTTCCCGTCAATGCTTGAATTTTATTTCACTCCATGATATTTGACTGGAGCACTTGGAAGGATAACTTGTTTGATCTGTCAGTGATTAGCTCCTAATTCTTCGTACACTTAAAGGTGTGTTCCCTATCACCTACTTCGACTAAGCGAAGGATTTAGTAGAAAAATCCATGAAGTATGGCGTTAATGAATCTATGGACCCTTTCTCCATTTTCTTGTGGAAATATGGCATGATCTTCTCTAGATCCAACTCCACAGCAAGCATGTCATAATCTATCAAGAGCTTTAGGTACTCCTCGTCATCTATCATGTGTTCCTCAACCCATTCAAGGTCAATCTCTACTTCATGGAGCACTCTCACTAGGATGTCTCTTTTGTGATCCAGGCCCATCTTCCATGTCTCCACAAGCCAATGATTGTCTTTCACTAGGGCTAGCTCCTTTCCCCAGGTCTTCTCAGGCATTTTGAGGATAGCCTCAAGCTTAGGATACATAATCCTATATAATTCAGGGAAGTTATTACAAATTCTTTTCTTTCCCTTGAGCTTCTTTTGCACTACCTAGAACTTATTGGTTTTTTAGAAAGCATGGCTAATGCCCATATCACCATTGTATAGCACCCATCTAAACCAATCTAAGTTAGCCTTGGTCTAATTCCTCATTTTCTCCATCTTGCAAAATTCATCTTGGGATAGCAACTGGGGTACATAGGATGTAGTTGGGGATTCTTCTTCTAGGGATGTCCATTGTTGAATGTACATGTTGAGGTTCAACACTTGTGCCTTCAACTCCTTGGAGGATTGATCCTTGTTCATTTGCTCCATTATCATGGGTATTGATCCTCGAAATTCATTTGTTTTCTAATCTCTCAAAGAAATTCCCAAGTCGATGGTGGAGATATTGTAAGTAACTCCTTCTCCTTTATCTATTACCAAGGTGGCAACCTGGATGATCCTTGATCTAGATACATCAATAGTTATATGGTAGCATATCATAGGCTTCTTCTCTTTTGGTGACCTTTTTTGTGCTCGTGCCAAGATGGCCTCAAGTTTGGCCTTTGGATCCATGAGGAAGGGGGCTTTCTTTTGTAGGTACTTCTGCAGCCAATCAAGCATTTAAGACTCTAATTTTGGTAATTCATGAACACCTTCCTTTGTTTGCTCAAGTTGGGGCTGCTTTCCCTCATGACTTGGGACTTCAAGCTTTTTTCTCTCTTCTTCCTAATCTGAATCTTGGATTTGTATAGATTTTTCCCTATTTGGCTTAGTAGTGGCCATGTTTTCTTTGATGATATCCTTCATCAGTGAGGCCTTCTTTACTTTGTGCTCAAGCTCTTCATGGCATTCTAGCTTGGATCTCTTTATGAGCTCAGCCTCTTCTTTAGGCCTATTTTTGTCTTCTTCTTTTGATTCATCCTCCTCTTCCTTTTATTTTTCAAGAGGTACTTCCTCTTCCTGAATGAGACCCTTATCTTTCCCAACCAATGGAGGCTCTTCTGTCTTTTTTTGTCTGATCACTGGTATAATTTCTTTCTTTAGAGATTTTCTTCTCATGCTCAATTTCTTCTCCAACATCTTTGAGTTGTTGGGACAGCTCCTTTTCATATTCTTGATCAAAGATTTCAACTATATACCTCTCATTGAGTTCCTCTATATCTTCCTCTGAAGACTGTGACTCATTTCCTTCTTCATAGGCCACCTCATCTATAGTTACATTCATCCTACCCTCAGGGTGTTTGTAGTAGTCATCCTTAAAAGGATCTACTAACTCCTCAGCTATTTCCTTCATGGTCTCCCTCTAGCATCTCTCCATTTCTTATGATATTTGTATGATAGCCTCCATTTTTGGTGGCTCTATGAGAGGAGGGATAGGGAGGCTAGCTATATCTTGGGGCATCGCAACATGTACCTAGGATTCATCGACACCCCCAAAGAGTTTCATGGGTATGTTTTGCATGTGTCTCACAAAGGCCTTTGGTAAAGTGACGGAGGGCATAGTTTGATGTAGCAGCGGAAGGAATTGTAGTAGAAGGATACAATGAGGAGGATGATAGTGGAGAGGTTGTAGTGGAGGAAGAATCTTGCACCATGATTGGAGCAGTTGGTGTGGAGGAGGCAAGGTGAACCGAGATGTCCATAGCAAGCAAGGATGAGACTAACAATGTCTTAAATTTGGGAGTAGTAGTGGAAATACTGGGAAGAATAGAGGAAGCAGGTGGCTATTGTGGGTGCTCAACCTCTTCTTTAGGTTCATGTTGAGGGTCCTCTTGAATTGTGGACATCTCACTGAATCCTCCTTTCTTTGATTTCTTTGAGGTCTCACCTTCTGAGGCCTTTTGTATATAAACCTTATGCTTTGTCTAACATTCAGATACCTCTTTTCTCTTTCTTGACCTTGTGGCTAGAGGATATTTAGGGGCTTCCTTAGTTGGTGCAGCAATGGCCCTACTATATATCTCACTCTCTAGATCATCTTTAAGCTCTATATAAGTTAATGTGGCTCCCTACAACTTAATTTGAGCAATTTTTGCATCAACCCACTGCCTTGTTCTGCTCTCAATTGGTTTAGTTACAACATTAAGGTCATTGATCTCTTCTTCACTCTAGTCTATTAGTGGCAATGGAAAGTTAGCAATTGCATCATACCTAGGATCCACAAGGGTGTCTTTGTCTTCCACAATATGATCTAGTACTAGGAAGAGATTGATTGTCTTCACAAACTAGGCAGTAATCCACATATAGTTCCACATGCACACCTCCTTATCATCTTGACAATTCACCCAAAAGTCTTCAATGTGGGGTAGGTGGGTGTATTATTTCCCAAGAAACTTCTTTAATTTGTCGTAGGGGTCCATTCTTGATTTGGTCTTGTGGATATTTAGATTATACTCCACAATTTCTTTTTCTGAATATTCTGTACATTGGGATGTGGGAATGGTATACATGCCTTTGCCGAAAGTGAGAGGGTAGGGAATGCTTGCCCTATTTTTTTCGCTCAATAGAGTATGAGTGTGCTATAATTGTTGAGAGACTTCTAATATGACCATCCAGTCGTTAGGATATTGGGGAAATTTGTATGGTCTCTCGAAGAAGCCCTCCATTATGATGTACGTGAATTTGGAGAACTGAATAAACAAGAACCTAAACCTTTGAATGAAAGTGAGGGAACTATGTGAGAGCCTCTTGTTAAAATCCCCTTTGATGAGCCTAATAATATGTCCAATGAAGGCATCATTTACTCTCAATACTCTTCCTTGAAATTCCTGTATTGTAGTTGCGGGTACCAGTCATATACTTTGAGTTCCCTTCATGGGTTTGGATTTGGTGCAATGAAAAGGCCCTCATATGGGAAAGGCTATGCCAAGAGGTCATATACATTAGGGGAAATTTACTTAAAAAATGGGCCTCCTAAGGAACTCTAAAAAAGCAAAAATTATCTCATATAATACAAATTATTTAAATATAAAAAATATAAATTACTTAACTACATGAGTTAAGTGGGGACACACGTTTCTATTATAATTCCTTAAAAAATTGAAGTCCATGATTTTTTAAAAGTGGTAACATATATTTCTATTATAATTTATTAAAAAACTCAAGTTCACTTTCTTCATTATTTATTTTTTATTTAAAAACTCTTAAACTCAAGTTTGGTAACTTATACTTCTATTATAATTTATTAAAAAAGTCGAGTTCACTTTCTTTTCTTGATTATTTGTTTTTTTTAATTATTTAAAAAGTGGCAAAGTAAAAGATAATGAAAATTAGCAAAAAAGAAAGTAATCTTTTAAATGGTCTTTCTTTCAAAAAAAATTTATAAAAAAGTTAAAAGTTTAAAATTTATATTTAAAAAAAAATTAAAATAATAAGGGGGGCCACTAAATGTGAGCACTCCCCCTTAAAAGGAGGAGTGCATCACATAAAGTGAGTGCACCCTTATAAAAGGCCACCGAAAAATTTAAAATAATAAAATTTTGATATTAGAATATTTAGATGCTAAACATTTAAATATTAGAATATTTGAAATTATTAAAAATAATTAAAAAAAAAATTATTTTGCAACACTTCATAAATTATTTTTATGATTTTTAATATTTATTTAAATGTTTTTTATATTTTTTTTCTTAAAGAATAAAAATATTTTTTTGAAAATATAAAAATTTCTATATTAGAACTTAAGAATATAAATCTAAAAAACAAAAAGAATATTTTATATTTAGAAAGATGAATGAGATAGAATAGGATATGTAGAGTTAAATTAACCATCATGAGTTAATTCATAAGATTTTAGAAAGTTTTATTTTATAAAATAAATAATTTTATTGTTATTTTGGATGATGTCACCGTATAGGTTGATGTCATCTTTTAGTTGATTTTTGATAATTTAAAAAGCTAATGATGTCATCCTTAGGAGGCCCATTTTTTTATGCAAATTTCCCCTAATGAAATTGTGAAGTCTTCTTCACGGCCACAAACTGATTATGTAAATTTTCACTAATGACCTTGGCCGAGTGGAATTTTGTTTCTACCTGAATGTCTTCCTCGACAAAGTAGAACATCCATTCTTGGAAGAATTGATGCAAGAGCATCCTTGGCTCTTGGAAATCTTGCATCAACCAAAAATATTTTCTTTTAGTTATTTGTTCTTATTTTGTTCTTGCTCATTTCATGTTGGTGGATTCGTCATCTTTGCTCACCAGACCCTATGGATCTTTACGTACATCATCAACATGTTCATTTTCCTTGTTTCAAGATTTGAGAGTGATTGGATCTTTTTCTGGTAAGTTATCACTTCTAGATTTCATGGAAATTTCTTGAACTAGAACCAGAATCATTTCAAACCTTTTGGCCAATTCAATCATTGTGGATCGTCCCTGTGACTTGTGGATCTTAACAGTGTGATTTTAATTGTTTTGTGGATTGTCCCAAACCTTCATTATAGGTTCACACTTCATCTTATGCACCTATTGAAGAATAATTAAATTTTAAGACCAACCTATTCATGTGCATGTTACATTTTCTTTCCTTGGATAATGTGATGATCTTTGGCCAACACGGATGTTTCTAGAATTGTGGATATGATATAAATCTTGTAATTGATCATTAGAATGGTAGTAGTTGATTGAGTAGAATAAGATAGACTTGATATGTAATATTTTCACTCCCATATAGGAGCATGTTAGAATGTTGTATTTTTTAGCATGTTTTATCGGGCCTATGAGTCGAATCTATAAGCTCGGATGTTATCGGTTGAATGTAACTGAGATTTTTGTTAATGAGAATATTTGCATTTGTATTTTCCTCCATATTCGATGTTGCTTTCATTTTTGTTACTCTTGTTGCATGGTTTGAATTGTTCACTTTGAGGACCCTCCTACTGTGGATGTGCCAAATTGGTATCATAGCGAGATTCAATTTGCATGAGGTCGTTAAAATTCACTAAGTCCTATTGAATATTTGTTGTGGGGTGGCGGATTGAGGATTCAACTTGTAGTTGCAGAGGACATGTGTAAAGATGGTGGGAAGAAGAAATGGTAGATGAAATGGAGTGCATGGAAATGCAGATCTAGCTATGATGTAGATGTTAAGAGGAATTGTTGAGAGATTAGATGTAGTTGAAATGGCCCATAGGAGAGGTCGACCAGTTGATGATGTGAGTGATGAAGTAGAAGTGCAAGAAGAAATAGGAAGAGAAGAGTAACCTAGCTTGGATCAAGGAGAAGAGAGGTTTCTAAGAGCCCTAACTAAAGTGAATACAAGACCACATTTCAATCCACCAAAAATTATAATGGTAAGTTGGATTCAAATGTATTATTAGATTGACTAATAGAGATGGAAAAGTATTTTGAATTTGAAGGTAACACTGAAGATAAGAAGGTGAAGTTCACTTGTACAGAGTTGAGAGGACATGTATCCCTTTGGTGGGAACATTTGAAGACAGATGGGAAAAGAAGAGGAAAAGAAAAGATAAAGTCATTGGATTGGATGGTAAAAAATTTGAAGACAAATTTTATGCCTGCATATTATTAGATTAGTTTGTTCAAGAAGTTGTGAAATCTAAAGCAGAAAGAATCAAGTGCGGCAAAGTATACTGAGGAATTATATTAGTTGAATATCAAATCTAGACATTCGGAGGATGATATTGAGAAAGTAGCCAGATATGTGAATAGTTTGAGGTCATCTATATAGGATGAAATTAGTTTGATCAAGCTGGCGAGTGTGGAAGAAGCATATCAATGTGCCCTAAAAGTAGAGGAGAAGTTGAACAAAAGACATGAGCAATGACAAAGAGGAAGATGTGGAAGATTTCAAAGAGGAAGAACTTTTGTTGGAGGAGGAAGAGGATCCTTTCCAGAACAAAATAAGGATAAGGAGGTCAGTAAGAATGACAATTCATACTAGAGAGGTGATGGTAACTCTTACAAAAGAGGAGGTTATGGTGGTTACCAAAATGAAGGTTATAGAAGAGATGATAGAGGACAAGAGAAAAGAATATTCAAGGGAACTTTTTATAAATGTGGTGGAGAAGGAATTAGAGAATTTGAATGCAATCAGGGAGAAACAAGCAAGAAGACAAAGAACAATAGAAGGACAACCTTTGTTGAGGAAGAATATACTGGAACATCTAATAAACTAGAAGATGGAGAAGTGTTGGTGAATAGGAGAGTATTGTGTCAAAGTGAGTTGGAGAAAGAGCCATTGTAGAGGAAGAATTTGTTTCGGACCAAATGCAAGGTGAATGGAAAATGTTACAAAGTGATTGTTGATAGTGGAAGCTCTATCAGATTGCTTGGATTCAAGATGAGCATAAGATACTAGTAAGTGAACAATGTTTGGTGAAGTTAAAGATAGGAAATTACCATGATGAATTTTTGTGTGATATCATGCTTATGGATATATGCCATGTTTTGTTGGGAAGGCCTTGGCAATATGATAGATAGGTTATTCATGTTGGAAAGAAGAATATATACACTATTATTGCTAACGGGATGAAGAATATTTTGTTTCCATTAGAAGATGTTCCTATAGTTGAGGTTTGTATGAATGCTAGGGTTTTTCTGGTTGATGGAAGAAGATTCCTTGATGGATTGAGACATGAGAATGTATGTTATGCCTTGGTGCCAAAGAAGGATAAAGACTTGAAGCATGTAGAAGAACACCCGAAAGAGATAAAGGATTTGTTGACAAAATATGAGATCATTTCAGATAATGTACCTGAAGGATTGCCACCTGTGAGGAGCATTAGTCATTGTATGGATCTAATTCCTAGAGCTAGTTTTCCTAATAAAGGAGCACACTGGATGACACTAACAAAGAATGAGGAGTTGAATAGACAAGTGCAAGATTTTTTGAGGAAGGGATTGATCAAAGAAAGCTTAAGTCCATGTGTAGTACCTGTTATCTTAGCACCTAAGAAGGATGGAGAATGGAGAATGTGTATAGATTTTAGAGCTATAAATAAGATCACAATGAATTACAGATTTCCTTTCCCCCTAATAGGTGACATTGTGGAATGCTTGAGTGGGGCTAAGTACTTTACAAAGATAGATTTAAAAATTGGATATCATCATATCATAATCAAAGAAGGGGATGAGTGGAAAACACCATTCAAGACAAATGAAGGATTGTATGAGTGGTTGGTGATGCCTTTTGGATTGAAAAATGCACCGAGTAATTTCATGAGGTTGATGAATGAGGTATTGAAGAAATTATTGGTTAAGTTTGTGATTGTGTATTTGTTTGTTGCATATAAGAAAAGTTTTGAAGAGGTTGAGAGAGGAGCACTTGTTGATAAACATTAAGAGGTGTAGTTTCATGAAGGAGAAGTTGGTATATCTGGGATTTGTGATATATATGGATGGGTTGAAGATGGATCCTGAGAAGGTAAGAGAAATTGTTGAGTGGACTACACTAGATAGCATTGGAGAGGTAAGATCATTTCATGGATTGGCTAGTTTCTACCGAAAGTTCATTAGGAATTTCAATTCTATTTGTAGTCCTATGACAGAAACAATGAGAGGAGATAGGAAGGCTTTTAGGTGGACATCTGGAGAAGATCGAAGTTTTGAACTATTGAAACATAAGGTAAGTGAAAAACCTATGTTGGCTTTACCAAATTTTAATAAGGTATTTCAAGTAGATTGTGATGCAAGTGGAAATGTAATTAGAGTAGTATTGAGTCAAGAAGGGACACTTGTAGCTTATTTTAGTGAGAATTTGAATGATGCTAGGAGAAGATATTTAGTGTATGATCAGGAATTTTATGCTATATTTCAAGCCTTGAAGAAGTGACACATAATTTGTTGCCTAAGGAGTTTGTGTTGTATACGGATCATCAAGCATTGCAATATTTGAACAGTCAAGGTAAGTTGAATCAAAGACACATGAGATGGGTAGAACTCTTGCATAGTTATACTTTTCTTTTGAATAATAGGAGTGGAAAGTCAAATCGAGTTGTTGATGCCTTGATTAGAAGAAGGAATTTACTAATAGAGATGAGAGTGGAGGTATTAGGCTTTGTTGAATTGAAGAACTTGTATGAGGAAGACCCATATTTTGAAAAACCTTTGAGAGCTTGTAAAGAACCTGTTTTAGAGGATAGAAGTTAATGGTTGGATTATTTCATTCAAGAGAATATGTTGTTCAGAGGTAATTAGATGTGTATACCCCAAATTTCAATGAGGGATAACTTGGTAAAGGAGAAGCATAGTAGAGGATTGTCAGGACACTTTGGAGTTGATAAGACAGTAGCATTGGTGAGTGAGAATTATTTTTGGCTATAGATTCATAAGGATGTTAGGAGATTTGTGCAGAGTTGTAGAGTGTGTCAAGTTGCAAAAGGAGGTAGTCAGAATGTTGGATTGTATAAGCCTTTGATAGTTCTAGAGAGACCTTGGGAAGATATCAATATGGATTTCATACTTGGTTTGTCGAAAACACAAAGAGGTAATCATTTTGTATTTGTGGTGGTAGGTAGATTTTCTAAGATGGCACATTTCATACCTTGTAAGAAGACAACATATGCAATGCATGTGGCAGATTTTTTTTTCAAAGAAGTGAACAAATTGCATGGGTTACCTAGAAGTATTGTTTCAGATCAAGATGTAAATTTTGTTGGTTACTTTTGGAGGACACTTTGGAAGAAGTTGAAGAACGATTTGAAGTTTAGTTCTACTTTTCACCCACAAATAGATGAATAGATAGAGGTAGTGAACAAGATTTTAGGGAATTTTTTGAGATGCTTGGTTGGAGAAAAGACTGGAAGTTGGGATTTAGTCCTTGCATAAGCAAAGTTTGCCTACAATAATTTAGTGAACTGGAGTATAGGAAAGACACCTTTTGATATTGTTACTGGAGTTCATCATAGAGGTATATCTAAGTTGAGAGACATAGGTATGGAAGATAAAAGGAGTGTAGAAGCAAAAGAAGTTATAGAACACACGAGGAGTTGCATACTCAAGTGAAACAATAGTTAGAAGATATGAACCAGAAGTACAAGGAGAAAACAGATGAAAAAAGGAAACAAGGAATTTGAAGTTGGAGATGAAGTGATGGTATATTTGAGGAAGGAAATATTTCTAGTTGGAACATATAATAAGCTAAAGATGAGAAAGTTTGGACCTTGTAAGATTTTGAAGAAGTTTGATTCAGGAAATGCATATGAAGTGGAGTTACTGGAAGGTATGGGTATATCACCTATATTCAACATTATAGATCTACATCAGTATCATGAAGCAAAATTTATTGAAGAAAGTAAAGAGAATTTGGAAAATCAGTTTCCTAAACAACAATCAGATGAGATTGAAGAGGTTTTGGATGTCAGAGATGGGAGGAAGACTAGTGGAAGACAGTACAAAGAATATCTTGAGAAGTGGAAAGGTAGACCAGTTGAGGATTCTTCTTGGATTTCTTAGGCTGAGGTAGACCATCTTGGCTTTCCTTTAGCCCCAACAAAGTGAGGGACTCAATTTTCAGTAACCTCGGATGTTTGATGCAAGAGCATCCTTGGTTCTTGGCAACCTTGCATCAACCAAAAAAAAAAATTAGTTTTATGTTCTTGTTCTATTCTTGCTCTATTCATGTTGGTGGATTCATCATCTTTGCTCACCAGATCCTATGGATCTTTTTGTACATCATTGACATGTTCATTTTTCTTGTTCCAAGATTTGAGCGTGATTGGATCTTTTTTTTACAAGTTATCACTTCCAGATTTCATGGCAGTTTCTTGAACTGGCACCAAAATAATTTCAAACCTTTTGGCTAGTTCGATAATTGCGGATCATCCATGTGACTTGTGGATCTTAATGGTGTTATTTTAATTGTTTTGTATATTATACCCGACCTTCATTATAGGTCCACACTTCATCTTATGCACCTGGTGAAGAGTAATTCAAATTTGAGGCCAACCTATTCATGTGAACATTACATTTTATTTCCTTGGATAATGTGATGATCTTTGGTCGACGCAAATGTTTCCAGAATTTTGGATATGATATAAAGCTCGTAATCGATCATTAGAATTGTAGAAATTGATTGAGTAGAATAAGATATACTTTATATGTAATATTTTTGCTCGCATATAGGAGCATGTTAGAATGTTGTATTTTTTAGGATGTTTTATCAGGCCTATGACCTGAATCTATAAGCCCAAATGTTGTCGGTTGAATGTAACTGAGATTTTTGTTAATGAGAATATTTGCATCTACATTTGCCTCCATATTTTGTGTTTCTTTTATTGTGTTACTCTTGATGCATGGTCTGAATTGTTCTCTTTGAGGACCCTCCTACCATGGTTGCACCAAGAATGCAGTGCTATGGAGGCCCATTACTTACTCAATAGAGTAACCAAATCATTGTACTCTTCATGGAAGTCACTTTGGAAAATCTCCTACGATACCTTAGCAGCACTCCCCCTCTTCTCCTTCAACTAATGCTAGTTGATCAACTTTTTGCATCCTAAGGGGTTGGCCTTCCACATATTTTCTGCATACTCCTTAGTTTCCTCCATAGGGTCAAAGGTAGGGATATGAAATGTTTCCCCTATGGATTGTACGGACAAGTCTGCTAACACTCTACCATCATGGTTGATAATCTTCCTGTTACCATGGTGGTAAGCCTCCCTACATTCCATTACTAGTTCTATAGCTACCAGGGTGGGTGAGAAGTCGGTCGCCTTGACCAAACCACTCTTTCAAATCTTTCTTGCATCCTCCATAATGGGTTTGCATGTGAGCCTTCATCAGAATTCATATATTTATGTGTCCCAAATTGGTGTTTGATATCCAATCCCACATAGATGTGACCTTGGAGGTGACTTCCACCCTGTGGAACTGGTACTTCATTTGGTCCTTTTCTTCCTTTCCTCTAGGAAATTTGGTTGTCTTCTTCCCCTTTTCCTTCTCTATAGACTCTCCTGAGGGTCCTGCAGGAGATTCCATAAATATTGCAGACAAAGGCGAGGTGAGCACGTTTATATAAAAATGAGGAAATTCCTGCGAAATCCTGCAAAATAGATGTTAGATTCAACAATTTTTCCTTCAAAGTTTATAATGTTCATCAAAATTTATTTTTTGGCTCTTGTTTGGGGAAGATAAAGCAATGCGGGCACAAGGACATGAGTTTCCCTCAGTTGGCAGCCGTTTGGAGGAAGTAGTAAGGAGATGGTGCAAGGGAGGCGGCGGCATGCACGTGGCCACCAACATTTGAAATTCAAGGTTAGGCTCGGTTCTAAGGAAATTTAGGTACATTTGTGAATCATTCATGAGGTCCTTGGAGGTGTCAACTCAATTGTCATGCATGCAGGTCAAGAGGAGGTGGAAGTTGAGGTCATCATGGTCATTTGGAGCTCCATCATTTAGAAATGATGTTGGAAAGGTGGAGGTCCACAAACAGAGTCCCGCATTGTGGGACCAAAGGAAGAAAGGGTGGCTTAGTTTAGCTTTTAAGTTTAAGTCATTCAAAGTGATGTGGGTGAAAACTTGTGGGATGCTACCAAGCGATCACTATTTTGAAGATGGTGGAGATGGGATAGTGGCCTGCAGATGGCGGTTCACGCCGTCAAGCCCACAACAGACATCGGCACCACATTTCAACTCAGGAAGACCTAGACAGTGACAGAGGAAGCAAGCCCTGCAAAGCAAGTGGAAGGTCAAGCCCAGCTATTAGGAAATGACAAAGACAAGATGATGGTCCGCAAGTGGTGATAGACAATGGAATTCCTGCTCCTAACCTTACTCAGCCATTTTTATGTGTGAAGGGTCGAGGGGAGATAAATGGCGCGAAGTCCGCAACGAGAATGAATGGGGCCTCCCAACTATTTGCAATCAATGAAGGGGAAGAGGCAACCTGGAAATCGAAGTTCACAAAACCTAGCCCATAAGGGATTTAGACTTAGGAAAATTTTAGGCAATTTGGATGACAATAGGAGATGTGGGATCCACAAGTCAGAAGGAAGTGAGGTCTTTTCCATGTATGATGGATGTTAAACCAGTGGTGAAGGGATGGTGGAAACTCATGAAGAATGACCCACAGATGGCTCGAGACCTTAGTGTTTTCATTTAGGACATGGGCCAGGTGGGGCACACCATGCAGAAAGCCAAAAGGAGGTGGCCATTTGAGGAATGGAAAGCAAGTAGGGGTGGCCCATAGAGGGAAGTCCACAAGATTGGGCCTGCAACAGATGGAGGATTCCTGACTCAAACTTAGGGTTTTCATTATCTCAACAGCAACAGCAAAGAGATGGCATCAATCCACATTTGTGAGCCTGCTGAGGGTGAGGGCCCTATTCAAGAATGGCGGTCAAAGGGTTAAGTTCTACATGGACCTATATGGTAGATTTTGGAGGCTTTTCAAATTTTATAAAATGGGTTTTGTTTGGGATTCGGCGTTTAAACTACCGCCTAGCGATTTTCTAGATTTTTTGCCTTAATATTTTGCAAATTTTCAAAAAAAAACTTGAACGAACACGACTATGGTAGTGGTGAACTCACTTGACTAACCTGAAGAATCAAGATGAATGTAGTAGTTGAATTTTTCTTCCAAGTGATGTGGGTATGATGGTGGCGAAGGCGAGAAGCACATTGACAACTTCTGATTGGGAATGTCGACAAAAATGACAAGTGAACCTTTGTTATTTATAGAAAAATTGACATTAATTACCTGCATTAAGTATTGTATGGTGGTTGGTGAGGTTAGTGGACACAAGTTTCAAAATTACTAGCAACAAGGAAGGTGAGGCCCAAGATGCGGGTAGCAATCAAGTAATAGCCATTTAGCTAGTCTGCAAAGGGAACGGGGATGGAGGATATGAGGTCCGCAATGCAGGCAGATGCCCCAACTCAGCCACCACAAAAATGACAGAGGAATGGAAACCCACTAGGGGAAACCCGCATGGACAGATCTGCAATAAGAGAAGGATGCCAATTTCAAAGACTTAAGGAAAACTACCAACATAACCCTGCAAAGGAAAAAGACTTGGAAATTTCTAGGGTGGTGAAACTTGGTCAACTCAAGACGATAATTTTACTACTCCTTGACCACTTGGAACTTGAAACAAGGGATACACAAAACAAGGAAAAGGAAAAAAGAAACTCGACGAAGTTGAAAAAGAGAGGGTCCCCATTCCAAATGGGGTGTGTGTGCTATAGGCACAACAGGTTCAGAAAACTAACCTCTTTGTCCTCCGGTGACTCTCCTTCATGATACTGGTATAGGTCTATAATGTTGAATATAGGTGATATGCCAAATTCCTTCAGTAGCTCCACTTCATATGCATTTCTAGAATCAAACTTTTTGATGATCTTACAAGGTCCAAACTTATTCATATTCAACTTATTGTATGTCCCAACTGGAAATCTCTATTTTCTTAGATATAACATTACTTCCTCTCCTACTGCAAACTCCTTATGTCTTCTCTTCTTATCTTCTTTCTCCTTGTATGTATTGTTCATCTTCTCCAGATGCTCCTTAACTTGAGTATGCATTGTTTCCATGAATCCTACAAATTCTTCTACCTCCACACCATTTTTATTCTTCATACTAATATCTCTTAAGTATGTTACTCCTCTGGGTTGGTGTCTTCCCTGTGCTCTAGTTTACTAAATTTTTGTATGCAAATTCTACTTGCAGAAGTATTGTCCCAATTTCTTGCTTTACCTTAAGTAAAAAACCTCAATAGATTCCCAAAACTCCTATTTACCACTTTTGTTTTTCCATCTTTCTGTGGGTGAAATGTTGAACTATACTTCAAATTTGTCTTCATCTTCTTCCATAATGTTGTCTAGAAATATTCAATGAATCTAGTGTCTCTTCTCGATACTATACTCCTTGGTAGTCCATGTAATCTCACAATCTCTTTGAAAAATAGGCCTGCAACGTGTACTACATCATGGGTTTTCTTACAAGGCATGAAATGTGTCATCTTAGAAAATCTATCCACAACCACAAATATAGAGTCAAATCCTCTTAGTGTCTTCAGTAATCCCAAGAAAAATCCATGCTAATGTCTTCACATAGTCTCTCTGGTACTATCAATGGGTTATACATTCTAGTGTTCTAGTTGTTTCCTTTTGTAACTTGATAAATCCTACAACTTTGAACACATTTCCTGACATCCTTAAACAACTATGGACAAAAATAGTTCTCAATCTCCAATGTTACATTCTTATCAATTCCAAAATGTGTTGCTAATCCTCCGTAATGATTTTCCTTGATCAAATTCTCTCTCATTAAACTTCTAGGGATTCATAACTAGTTGTTCTTGAATAGCATACCTTCCTAAATGAAATAATCCAACCATTTTCTTCTATTTGTCTCTACAAGTTCCTTGCAAGCCTTCAATGCCTCAAAAAAATCAATGTCATCCTCATACATATGCTTTAGTTCTTCAAAACCTAATACTTCAATTCTCATCTCTATCAACAAACTTCTTCTCCCACTCAATACATATGCAACCTTGTTTGACTTTCCACTTTGGTGCTTCACCACAAATGTCTACCTCTGCAAGAATTCTACACATCTCATATGTCTCTAGTTCAGCTTCCCTTCACTATTCAAATATTGTAATGCTTGATGATTCATATACAACACAAATTCCTTAGGTAACAATTAATGTCTCCACTTCTTCAAGGCTTGTATTATTGCATCGAATTCCTAATCATAAATTGAATATATTCTCCTAACATCATTCAATTTTTCACTAAAATAGGCTATGGGTCTCCATTCCTAACACAACACAACTCCTATTGCACTTCCACTAGCATCACAATCTACTTGGAATACATTATCAAAGTCCAGTAGTGCTAACATAGGTTGTTTTTTCACCGTTTGTTTCAACAACTCAAAACTCTTTTGTGCTCCTAATGTCCACTTGAATTCCTTCTGATCCCCCCTCATTGTCTCTTTCATAGGTGTGCAAATACTAATAAAGATCCTAATGAACATCTGGTAAAAGATTTCTAGTCCATGAAATGATCTTACCTCTCCAACATTCATAGGTGTAGGTCATTAAACTATTTCTCTAACCTTCTTGGGGTCCATCTTTACTCCTTACATAGATATCACAAATCCCAAATACACTAGTTCTTCCTTCATGAAGCTACACTTCTTGATGTTTATCAAAAATTTCTCTTCCCTTAGCCTCTGAAATACTTGTTTGATGTGCTCCAAATTTTCCTTCTTAGTCTTACTGAAAATTAGAATATCATCTAGGTAAACAATGACAAACTTCCCCAAGAATTTCTTCAAGACTTCATTCATCAGCCTCATAAATGTGCTCGGTGCATTAGTTAGTCCAAATGGCATGACCAACCACTCATATAATACCTCATTTGTCTTGAAAGCAGTCTTTAATTCATCTCCTTCTCTGATCCTGATCTGATGGTATCCACTCTTTAGGTCTATCTTGGTGAAATACTTTGCTCCACTCAAACTATCCATGATGTCATCCATCCTAGGCAATGGGAGTCTATACTTCACTGTGATCTTATTGATAGCTCTTGAATCCATACACATCCTCCATTCTCCATCCTTCTTAGGTGTAAGTACAGCTAGTACCACACATGGGCTCATACTTTCTGTGATCAATCATTTCTTCAACAATTTTTGTATATGTTTGTTTAGCTCTATATTCTCTACTGGTGTCATCTAGTGTGTAGCTTTGTTTTGAAAACTAGCTCCTGGAATAAGATCCATATGATGAGTCATACTCTGAATTGGTGGTAATCCATTAGGCACATTCTTTGATACAAGATCTTGGTACTATGTTAATAGTTCAGTGACTTCCTTCTCTAGTGATTCCTCATCTCTTGTGGTGATTCTCTCTACATCTAGGGCTCCGCACTTCCTTGGAATCAAAGAAAAACACATGTTTTCATGTCTCAATCCATCCAAAAAAATTCTTCCATCTACCAAATTGATTCTAGTTATACCACATACTCCACTTTTAAGTTCATCTTGCAAAGGTGTCAAGGTGATTCTCTTTCCATTGGATGTTATGGTATAAGTATTCTTTCTCCCATCATGTATAGCTTTCTTATCATACTGCAAAGGTCTACCCAACAACATATGGCATACATCCATTGGCATAATATCACATAGTACTTTATCATGATATGATCCTATACAAAACTTTACTATACATTGCTTGAACTTCTAGTATCATGTGCTCATCTTGAATCCAGGCTATCCTATAAGGCTTCGAATGTTTTCTTCTTTCCAAATTCAACTTTCTCACCATTTCCTCAAAAACTAGGTTATTTATACTTCCACTATCAATGATAACTTTGCAACACTTACCTCCTGCTTTGCATCTATTCCGAAACAAACTTTTCCTCTGTGGTGCTTCCTTAAGTACTTCTTTCTTTTGGAATAGTGCTCTCCTCATGAATAATGATTCTCCCTTCTCAGGAATTCCTTTGAAACTTTGTGATTGTACTAGTTCTTCCTTTGCATATTTGGTTCTTTCATGATTTTCAATCTTCTTACTTTCTTGGCTACACTCAAATGCCCTGTCCTTATCCTCCGCACTTAAAATAGGTTCCTCTAAAATTTCTCTTATCATATCCTTTCTCATCTCTCTAGTATCCATCATTGTGGTAAGAATTGTATCCCCTTTGTTGTGGTGGTAAGAATTTATATCATCTCTCCCTTTATGGTATGAATTAGAATCCCTCTCTTCCTTGCAGTGTGAATCTTTGTCCTTGTTTTGCTCTACACATGGTTTTTCCACTCCGAAATGTGACCTTCCTTTCTAAAATCTACCTCCTCTTCCTCTTTGCCTTTGTTCATGTCTTTTTTCTAGCTTTTCCTCCACCTTTAAAGCAAATTGATATGCTTCCTCCACCAAAGTCATTCTTACCAAACTCAACTCTTCCTGAATGTTCATCCTCAGCACATTGATATATCTTGCCACTTTCTCCTTGCTTTCTTCACTATGTCTAGTCCTAATAATGATCTTATGAAATTCCTTAGTGTATTATTTCACAGTCTTTTCCTTCTATCGCAGGTTTTTCAATCTCTTCAGTAGCTCCAACTCATAGTCAGCAAGTATAAACTAGTTCTTCAATTTTGTCACCATTCTATCCCATTTTACAATCTTCTCTTTACCTTTTTTGTTCCTCTCCAATTGAACTTCCTTCCAACATATTGCAGCATGTAATTTCAGTTTAGTCTTTGCAAATCTCACTCTTTCTGGATCTTCAATTTCTTCATATTCAAAGTATTCTTCAATGTCATCTCTCCAATCAATCAACTCCTCAAGGTTTAGGTTATCGATATAGTTCGAAATCTCCATTCTAGGTCGCTTTCCTATTTTTGAAATAGCCTTCAATATCTTCATCTGATCCAATTCTTCCTCTTCTGAGGTTTCTTTAGTTAGGCATGTAGCTTGAACTTCATCATCATCACTTTCATCATTAGGTCTAGGGTTTAAGCATTTTATTTTGTCTTCTTCAATAGCATCCAATCTCAGGGTGATCCCACAAACCTGGTTTACAATTTCTAGGAGATTCTAATTTTTACTAAAATCACATATTTTAAGAAAATATAATGATTTAAGCATTAAAATGTTCCATTTAAAGCATTCCAATTGAAGAGTGTTTGATCAAACTACCTTAGATCAAACACCCTTGGATAGGACCCCGCTAATTTTAAACCATACCTATAACGGAGTCTCCTTTACACCTATCAAAATGCTAGTAAAAAAATCATTTTTGATTTACCTTTTGGGGGATCAAATGAATTCATTTAAAATTTAGTTTTTGTAAGTATGTAGTCCTTATTGTAAGCTTCCCAAAAAGTATAATTTTAAATAAATTTAATTTTATTATTATATTTATTTTTTATTTCTTGTGAATGTAGGTTTTTCACCGAAAATCAAGCTCTTTACTTTTCACATCTAGAAAAATAGAAGATTATCAAAAAAAGATTGAAAAATATGAGTGCACCAGATATTGAAGTCCTTGATCCAAAAAAAAAAATTAATTTTGATACATACAAAAAATGTTGTGTTATACAATCCGCCTATTTTGAATTGTAATTGGTTTGACTTTGAAACTTGATTAATGAAAAAAAATTCAATAAAACACTATGAAACCAATTGGAAGCACTAGATATCATAGTTACAAATCTAAATTTCCAAAAAAATAGAATTTTATCCTACATGGAAAAAAAGTTGTGTTATACGGTGAGCATCACTCCTTAAAAATGGTGTTTACTGAAAAAAAACTAGTTTTTGAAGGATATGGAAAAAGAAGTGCAATCTGATTCCAAAAATTTTGAAAAAATTATATTTATAATCTACAAAAAAAATGTCACAAATCACTAGTTTGCATCATCTTCAAATTCCTCACGATTTAGTCGCTATAGGTTCCTAAAAGTGAAGATTTAGTTAGAAAAAATTAGTTCAGTGTCCAGTTTGTCCAAAAATTGTAAACCAATGTTGTGGGATCACCCCTCACTTTCATTGTTTGCATCATTTCCATCATCTCATCCATCTTTCCAGCAACATTAACAATAGTATGAATTCTCCTCGATGACATCTCTTCATAGGATCTAGTTCAACTGCCTCAAGTTGGTGATATGCTTATAGGGTTGCAACTACCTCACAATCGGTGATCTATTGACAAACACAATTAGGCTACCTCAAGTCAGTAATCTATACACACAAAGATCTTACAGAATGCCTTGCTCAACTTTTATCTCCTCTCCCAAGGTTTGCAAACTCACTTTGATGCCACTTGGTGTAGTCAAGGATAGAGGGTCTAGGAATAGGATTGTCCAACCTTGCAGGAAGAGTAGACACAACGAAAACTAAAAGAATTGGAATACCAATCCCACATAGGTATATAGAGAATGATTAGTTATTCACTGGCAACATGCCCCACCCTCTAGCTTACAGTTTACAAAATGATATGGCATTATGCCAAGAAATACAATGCGGGTCAAAACCCTTATATCATATAGCTTCCTACTTCTATGCCTATCCTAATGCAACTACACAATGCTTATATATATCAATTCCTAGCTCTGAGAAAGGTAAGTGTTGGCCTCAAGAGGTCCCAAACCCCAAAGTTTGATGAAACATTTGAAGGTCGACCAAAACATATGGTTCTCCTTTGATCCTTTGATAAACATGATGCGGATCCGAACGAAGGCTCATCGATGAATGCGCATCCTTATGAAATGGTTTCCCGATCTCCACAAGTCATGAAATAGGTCTGCACACTTGAAAATCCAAGATTGGTCTATGAATACTCTCTGTCCAATTACAATTGATATTTTGTTAGTGATATCTTCCTACTAGAATCTCCAAAATACTTGAATTTTGGATATGGTGTAGATGTTCCAATGAAGATCATATATCCTGATCCACGAGCTTTGATGTTACAATGTAGTATGAAATACTGAGACTGGGTCCTAACAATTAACTACTAAAATGCAAGAAAACATGAATGCAAATATTTTTGGCTGATGCAAGATTGCTTGCAACCTAGGATGTTCTAAAACATCAATCACTCAAACATACAATGTTACAGTTAGAGGATAGATAAATTAGTATGCATAGCCAAATACCTTGAGTACAACACAACCAAAATGGAGAGCTCAATAGCCTATCAAGATATCCTTGAAACTAATCATCGAACATATTGATGATGAACCTTCCTCACCAACTAAAGCCTCTGCAACCCTCTAGTCTCATCATAGGAAGTTTCTCCTTCAACCTATGGAGGAAGAAGTAAACATTAGTATTTCTAAAATTTTGTGTAGTTTATTTGAAGGCTAGCAAGGCCATCCATCAAAGGAAGTATCATCCATTCTCCTACCATATTTAAATTCAAAGGTTGTTCCTTAATGCTAAAGCAAGAGCCTATGGAAGGAAGTTTACTTAAGAAAATCGTGGAATATATCTTTGAGTAATGACTTGACCCATTTTTTGGACAAGAATAGCAACAATCAATGGATAGAAATGGATCAAATAGTCCCTTTTAGGAGGAGGCATAACAATTGTAGAATACAAATACTATTTCAAGAGTTAAAAATTTACTTTAGCAACATCAACAATAGTTTGAAAAACATCAAATGCATTTCTTTACATGGGAGAAATATCGAGAAAAGATAACTTAACAAATAGCCCAAGGGAAAGAATAAAATAACCAAACCATTCTTCACCTCCAAGGAGCTCTAGACCAATAAAAGTCAAAATCAACTTAGAAGGATGTTGAGATCTTCTATCCCTAAAGTAGCATATGTATGCCCCCCTTCCACCTTAGATTCCAACACTCAAGTGTCTTTCCTATGCCCACACATCACCCAAGTACTAAGGGAATGGATCAACCCATGTTCTCAATGGTGGTAAGGAAAAGAATAGCTAATTTGAAGCCCAAATTATGCAACTAAGACAAGAAAATGTAAATTTGAAATAGAAGGAAGTTGAAACTATTGATAGAGTGAGTCTACTATGTAAGGTAAGTGAAGTTATCTCATTTTTTCCTCCATCCAATGTTTATGCTCTCTTTTTATGACAATAATTTCTAAAAATGGAAGATTATGAGAATCTTCCATAATCTACCATATGGTTTTGAAACAAACCAATATTTCTTATGAATGTACTTCAAGAGTACCTCTAAATAGTAGTAAATGTGGTGTGAATTCTACTAGTATGGTTTCCTATTAGGAAACCTTAACTCATCCATGTTAAATTTGTATATACAGGAAGCTCAGTTGAAATCTCTTGTTTCATTATTATGACATAAGTCATATAGGAAAAATACTTGGCTAATTATCATTGGCTAAACTCAAACCAATAAATTTTAATAATGGTAGGATCAAATCCATGCTACACAAGGCTATGCAATCTCACAAGCTTACATTGCATATACAAAATGGAGAATTATGACTATAGTAAGTTGCATGAGGAGAAAACTTCAACTAAAGAAGAAGAGATGAGTTTAATGCCATGTCTTCAATCAAGGGGAGAAATGATGAGACAATAAAAATATTTCATGATTTATGTAAAAATTTCATGTTCTTACTGAAAGATTTTGGTATTGTAGATAAAACTATAGAACTAATTAACTTTAAAGCTATTAGAAGTAGATTATGAAATTTATTTTCTATTTGCTTCTCTTTTATGATTTCATGGGTAGATAAATATATATACTCCATTTTTTTATGTATAATCTTTTCTTTATGATGAATGGAAGACTTGGACACATTTGCATGACATGGAGCTATGGAGAAGGAATGGTTTTCACAAATATTGTATAGTTGGGCTTGACTATGAAATAGATAGAACTAGTTCTAGAGTCAACACAATTGGCTTACACTAAGATGGGTATTTCAAAAACATGTGGCACCATATTTTGAGAGAGTAGATAAGGGAAATATCGCTTGCCTTTGGATTCTTCACAATTAAATATAGGTCCTATGTCAACTTCTAGCTTTCCAAATTGCATGTGTACATACCAAATAAATTTCCATTTGTCGAGCCAAGAACATCATGTTCATGAGTTGTCCTTCACTATTCAATAGGGATTCATATCTTAAGTTTGAGAATAACTAAGATTAAAGCACTTCAAACCGCCTAGAATCGTGATTTATAATACTCCTTTAGAATAGAAATGTGACTCATCTATAGTAGATAAATGAATATATTGATCATTGGATTTGATAGTCAAATGAAAAATGGATTTCCTTGTTTAAAAAAGTGAAGGGAATAAGAATATCATATAAGAATCTAGTCAAGTCTCTCTCTCTTAGCTTAAAATTAAGATATTATGTAGCCTCTTAGTGATAATAAGAAATTTAATGTAATCTCATATATTATTAATAAAAGGATTGTGAAGTTGATAGATCTCTCTAAGTAATATGTTGATCTAGAAGGGGGGTTGGGCCCACTCACCTAAAGGAAATATTCTTGGAGATGATGAAAGGTGTAAAAGACACAAATAGATAAACTGAATGAAACACACAATTTTCCTTGCCTTTTACCTTCTCATCTCATAGATTAAGCTGAAGTGAATGCACCCTCCTATACTTTATTTTCTCTTTTTGATGTTGTTGTTGGGGGAATATGGTTGTTTAGACCATCAATATGATATTATGATGAAGATAGAATGGATAGAAGATAGTACATCCTTTAGTTAAAATATGAAGAGATGTTAAAAATGAGAAAAAAGGTATTCATTTATAGATTCTTGATGATGAAAATGGAGGGTCAAGATGGCATGTCTAATGGATGGATATGGTTGAATGAGAGTGAGGACATTGATTGAGGGATTAGCCTTGTGGCACGTGTCACAAGAGGAATGGAGGTGTAATAGCTATTTGTGCTCACATACGAGGAAGCTCGTGAAAGGGACAAGTGAGGGAAGTAGGGTGGCTACTTTATGATGTGTAAGAGGTAGGGTGGCTTCAGATGTGTGAGAAATGGGTGGGTTAGGTAGGTTAGGACACTTGTCACATGATGGAAAGCTTATATGTTGACCTATGTAGATGGATTCAATGGATAGGATTGAATGGTCAAGGATTGAGGATGAGGTGAAATTAAATATTAAGGAAAATGGTAATGAAGGTTAATTAACCTAAACCAATTAATTTTTTTGATAGGTAAGATAGTGTATTATATTGATTTAACAAAAATATATTGCATTTCTAGCCCATGATTGTGGAGAAAAGGAAGATCTTCATTATTTACCAATCTAAACAGTTCCTCCCAAACTGACCATGTAGGGTTGATATCATCCCCAAAACTAGCTAAGCCTACACCAGTATATACTATTAAGCATAATAGAACTTAAATAAGGTCGAAGCCATTCTAAAAAAACCACCACCCTAGATACCAAACCATCCCACTCAACAAAACATTAAAGCACCCATCCAAACCATTTAGTAGACATTGTTATGTGTGAAGACACGAAATTCATATTTCCAAGCCAAATTGTGGACTGCCACAAGTTGATATTTCTTCTTCAAGAACTCCACCTCTGTTGTTGCTAGTCAATGATGTTCTATCAATTCCATGCCACTAATATCCAGTAGAAAGGGGTAAAATTTAACCAATGCATCTAGGTCCACTAGAAGCTCCAAATCGCGTGGATGAGGGATACCATTTCCCAAGGAAGCAGAAACTGGAGTCTCCTCTAAACCAACCAAAAAATCCTTTCTAAACAATCATTGCATTATCACCTTCACCTCCACCTTAAGAACTTCTAAGTCTAGCATACCCACCAAGACCCTAGAAGAGATATTGGTGTCCAACATGTAACCTTTAGTGCTCGCCATGAAACCCTTCATAGAGATACACTTTTCCACTACAAACGTGAGGTAATCAGGGTGATCAATGATCAGATTCATTCAGAGTGATTTCATTGGGCCAAGAAAGGCCATTTGATGCTTGGAGTTAAGGAGCTAGATTGGTGTTCCCCTACTACTAGTATCCAATTCCTTCATTAACACTTGCAGAATGAACTTCACCATAACAAATTTAGGAAACATTACCAAATTTAATGTGATCCTAGCAACAAGAAAATCAAGAACTATCAAAACACTAACTCAAAGAGGCCTTCATTATCCATCCTCCCCACTCATTTATGAGTACTGAGAATAACATGCCAACCAACTTTGTATGCCACAAGGCACAAAGCATGTGTTAAACCATTTGACAAGACCCCTAAGGTAGTATCGTCTAAAATCATGAATACAAATGTCGACAATCAAGCCACGTTTAAGCCACCTCATACCGCAATAGTCCATGTCACCTATCATCGCGTTAGTCACTCCACACATGTAATTGGGGAGTGGTGCCCACCCAACCTCCCAAAAAAAGACACGTCATTCACTACCCCAATGTTGACGGTCTCCTTCAAAGAGATCTCGATAGCTTCTAGATTTGAGAGGAGATTTGCCTCTTTATTTCCTTCATGTAAAATGTGATTGATCGCATAATGTTGAAACCTCCTAAGCATGGCCAAAGTGTCCTCATTCAGATCCCCCAACCTCCAATTCTATAATTTCCTTGAACATAAGTCATTTACAATCACCATCGAGTCTCCTGCGATCACAATGTTCATTAGCAAGTTAGTTATGCACATAGTTTTATTCCAAGGTACACGACCTACAACTCCACAGCATTGTTGGTGCTAAAGTTGAGTGGTTGGGAAATCTTTCCAACCACAAAGCCTTCCCAATTTCTCACAATGCATCCTGCACCAGAATAGTAGAGGTTCCATCTTGACGCCTTGTCAAAATTCAACTTATACAAGCTATAATCAGGAGGTTTCCATTTGATGTTTCTTCGCTCCTCTTGATATTTGAATCCACCCAATCCAAATCAAGGTGGAACCTTCAAACCATTCCAATTTTTTCTCATCATAGTGTCCCAACTTGAGAAAAAGGTTTTGGATTTCTTGCCTTTTCCATTCTAGAATTTACTAATTCCACCATACATGCTTCTACTTTGTTTAGAAACCTTCCTAACTTAAGATAGAAGGGGAGAGGGGAAAGACCACCATAGGCTGACAAATAAAGAGTTTCTATAGAAAATAGGCCAAATTTTGAACAAACTTACTATATCATGTGGCAGGGAGATACTCAGATATAGCTTTGCACAAAGTCGTCTCCAACACTTGGCAATGAAAGGACAGTTGAGGAGGAGGTGATCTCTTGCTTCTTCATCTACTTTGCACAAAACACACCTAGAGGGACCACAAAATCCCAATTTCTTAAAATTGTATGTAGTCAACACTCTGCCTTGGATCATCGCCCAAGTGAAAATACCTACCTTTGGAAGACAATTGTTATTCTAGCATAGTGTGTTGCATAGGTTTGATGCCATCTCCTATTGTCTAACAAGAATATTGTATCCATCATGGGTGTTATAGACACCTAAAGTTGCACCACTCCATCTCAAAATGTTGCACCCTTCCTTGATGCATATCAACCACCCCTTGAGGACTTCTTCAAAGGCCAAAACCACATTATTGCTAAGCCGCATCAACTTAATATCTTTCCACTACCATTCCAAGTGACCATTGACCATTTTGGAGGTCAAATAGTCCCTTACATGACTACCCCAGATTTTTTTTGTTACCACCTTGACTTGCCATAAGGCATCATTATCTGCCAGCTTGCTAAAACCACCCCAAGAGTCCTCCCAAAATAGGGTTTTTCTCTCATCTCTTATGTCCCAAGTGAGAAAATCTCATACCAAGTCCCTACAACTACTTATGAAATTCCACACCTACAAACCTTTTGAGAGATATATGGATGTAAATATACTTATTTCTCCATCTTCCAAATACTTGGCTTTTAGAAGCTTGACCCACTAGAGGTCCTGATTTGCATGCAACTTCCATACCAACTTGGCACCCAATGCCTTGTTTTGTAAGGCTAGATATTTTAAACCTATGTTAGCCACCTCCTGCATCCTACAAATCTTCTCCCAACTTATTCAGTGGATATTTTTCTTATCAGAATTTCCTTTCCAATTTTTTTTTCATCTTCTAATTAATTTTGTTACTCACACCACTCAACAGGGGAAGACAAGAAAGCATGTATATAGGCAAGGTCGTAATTACTTACTTGATTAAGTTGAGTCTTCTAGCCCATGAAAGCCACCTACCTTTCTAAGGAAGATAGTTTGCTCTCAACCTTTGCAATCAACAGGTCCTATAGCGTGCCTGACAAAACTCTTATTGCCAGTGGCAGGCTTGGGTATTTACATGGTAACTTTCCCTTTCTAAACTTGAGAACTTGCAAAATCTGCTTTTAATAAGTGGGATTAGTGAAGAAAAAAAAGGCTTCAGATTTATCTAGACTAATCTCCTACCCAAAAGTTGTGGAATAATCTGAAAGAATTATTTTAAAGAACCTCACTTTTGCAAGCCCAACATGGCCAAAAAGCATGGTATCATCAACAAGTTTTTGATGTGTAACTATAGGCATCCCATTTATGATTTGAATCCCTTTGAGCAATCCAAGCTCAATAGCCTTGGAGATTGATTTTCCCAAAGCTTCTACCATGATGATAAACAAGAATGGAGAGAGTGGATCTCCCTGTCTTAGCCCTCTAGAGGCGCCAAAGGAACCTTTAAGGGTACCATTTACTAACATTGAATATTTTGGACAAGCAATCTAATTGAAGATCCAATCAAGCCAATAAGAGTGGAAACCAAAAGCCTCCATTACTTTGAATAGGAATCTCTAGTTTACTATATCATATGCGTTTTTTATGTCAAGCTTCAACAACATAGATTGTCTTCTTATTTTTGTAATTGAATTAATTGCTTCCTGAGGTATAATCACCCCAACAAAGATTGACTTGCCTGGCACAAAACCTATTTGTTCCTCAGAATATTAATCTAGGAAAGATTTCCTTGATATGATTAGCCATATCCTTTGCCAAGATCTTATATATTGTGTTACATAGAGAAATTGGTTAAAATTCTTCCAATTTCTTTGACTTCTCCTTTTTCAAGACTAAGGCGATGAAGGTGGTATTGATCTCTTTTAGAACAATTCCAATTTCCCTTGAGTCTTAAATCACTGCCACAACATCTAAACCAACAATCTCCCAACAATTCTCAAAAGAGGAGGAAGGGAACCCATTCGGGCCTAGGGCCTTATCCAGGTGCAACTGAAAGAGTGCAGTCCTAACTTCTTCTTCAATGAATATATTGCATAACATCTTATTTTTCTCATTTGAAACAAGTTTTAGGATGCACCTAATAATGTGTTTTTAATCAGACATCCTGGATCCATCCCAGTCATTAAGGAGATTATGAAAGAATGCTACAACAACCGCAGATATATCTTCTTGTTTTTATCTCCCTTGCTAAGCTAAAGAACTCATGACGTTTGGCACCAAAAAAATTATTCCTTCGCCAAGATATCTCCCAAACTTTTAAGCAACTCCTTTTCTTGCAAAAACCTGGCATTTTCCATTCCTAAGCTATAGAATTCCTCATTTAGAATCCTCATATCTTCCTTGATCTTCCTCTTTTCCTCAAAGATATTTTTGAAGCAATCCCTATTCCACTCTTTTAAGTGATGCTTCACCTATTTTAGTTTTGTTGCAAGAATAAATATTTTTTATCCTACCACCTTAGTCTTTCCACCAATGTGCAATAAGGACCTTCATATTCAAGTCTTTGAACCACATAAGTTCAAACTTAAAGGGACACCTAAACGGACTCCTCTCTCCCACAATCTCTAGAAGAATAGGAAAGTGGACCAACCTAGAGAAAGGAAGAATATTACCTTCTAAGGTGAATGGGATAACACCAAGATCCCACTTGAAAAGAAATCTATCCAGTTTCTCAGCAATGGAGAAAATTTTGTGCCACTTGTTGGTCCATGTGAATTGACCATTAGTCATAGGGATCTCAATGAAATGGTTCCTCTCAACAAAATCTTCAAAGTCGATTTGAGACTGAAGCTTCTGCACCAAACCTCCACACTTATCCTCAGAATACAAAATTGCATTAAAATCACCCTTGATAATGCAAAAGTTGTAAGCAATATTGTTACAAATAAGATCAATTTCTTTCCAAACCTCCTATTTTTGGATGCATGTGTGCAAACCGTATACATTGATTAATAAAAATCACACATTTGATGCAAAGCTTTTGACTTTGCAAGCTAACCATCTATTGTTTGCAACCACTTTTTCCAAAGACACTTTATTAGGAATCCACAAAGTCACTAACCCACCAGCCTGGCCAACTGAATTAACTGCCAAAACCTTCCAATACTCCATCTAATTTTCAAATGACATGACCTTCTCTTGACACAACTTTATTTCCTAAAGAAGATAAATTTCCACTTGGGCCAGCTCGAGATGATGCTTCACCAAGTGCTTCTTGTTAGGGGAATTAATGCCCCTAACATTCTAGGTTAGGAGTTTCATTTCTCTTCAGGAAGGGGCTTGCCCTTCCCTACTTTTAACATCTCCTTGATCTTTTTTTTCACATTGGTCTCACCGTCAATCTTGATATTTTCATAATTAGGAATCCTTCCATTCCTTTTCCTTTCTCCACAATGTTGAGAGGACTTTTCCACATCTTTTTGATAAATTCCTAACTTTTCCTGCCCTACTTGAGCCAAATTTTGGTCAATTTTGCTCAACCCCTGCTTGACTTCTTCAACAACAATGTTTTCTTCCCAATCTACATCAAGACTTGGCCCTTCACTAAGTAAGCCTTGGGGAGCATCTTTAGCCTCTTCAATTAGTTATACCAATTCCTTGCTAACCTTAAGAAGGGAATTAAGGTTCTCCATTCTAATGTTATTACCAATCATATCTATTACTTCAATCATCTTCTCATTTAGAGCCTAATTCAATTCATCAATCTCTTTTAACTGATTGACTCCAAACGAGTATGCTCTACCATCAATGGATTGAACTATATCTTTGAATTCGTCATTGGAACCAAGGTTCCCAACCAAGCCTGTGTTTCCTTGATCTGCTATAATAGGGCATATATTCACCTTAGAGTCCTAGTTTGTGGATTGATCCCAAGAGTGCAAACCCAAAGTACTAACTAGGTAGCCATTGGGCTTTGGCTCAAAGATTAAAGGTTGCTTGAGAGTGCCCCAATCAGTGTAGATCTCTAGCTCCTTCCAATGTGAGCAACTTGGTTTATTCTCCACGTACATCCTTACATATGAGACAATACCTTCATGCTTCAACCATTCTTCCACACACAAATACTTTCCCAGGTTGTTGCCAATTTCCTCCAAAATGACAGGCTGCCAAAATCCCAAAGATAGATTGGGTAGTTTATACCAATTGTAAATATGATGCATCTAGTGATGGAAGGGATCAAAACCAACTTCCCACTTGCAAATGTAGAATCCATGCCCATCCATTAGCCAAATCCCTACATAAATTTCTACTTCGATAGAAGAAGGACAAATAACTAGGAAATATCCATTTTCCAAGGCTTTGAAACTTATTTCTAACCCCCACCACTCTTGCCACCAATAGATCAAACCATCCCAATTTAGATTTAATCCATACCACCTTGCAATTAATCCAAGTTTTTTCTAGCCGCTCTATCAATGGACCTAATAGCTTAGGGCCCAACACCACTGTCTTCTTGTTTCCCTTTCTGAGCTATATGTATTTATATATAAATAGATTCATGTTTCCTTTTTTGACCAATAAATGCACACTATTTCAGATCTAAAAATAGAAAATGAAGTTGTTGCTGAGATTTTTTGGATTCCATTATGTTTGAATTTTTGGATTTGGATCCAAAAATTCAAACACAATTGAATCTAGAAACTCTCAACAACTTCATGGATTGTGGAAATCTATTATCACTAATGGAAAATGAAGTTTCAAGCTAGGGCTAGTATCTAGGTGGTGTTTAAGTTAGGTCAACATTCACCAATTTATGTGAGGAAATAAGCAATGTCCTATACTTTGATGATATAATATAATATAATATAATAATCAAGCAATGAAATCAACAACTAGTTCTAAATCAAATGAATTGAGAATTAAAAGATAGAGGTAGATAAAAATGCTTAGTTATTTTGGAATCATAGTGTGTTATTGTGATCTTTTTTTGTTGACGTGTGACAATTAACTCTAAATAAAAAATACAATGTACAATAGATATTATAAAGTGACAACAAATTTTGGTGAAAGCTACATTTTTTAATGAGGTAATCTTGAGTGAACAATTCTTAGACTAAATCAAATTATGTAGACAACCTTTTTCCATGACATGCTATAACATTGATGTAAACTTTTAGAATTGGTATGCCTGCATCTTTTGACTTGTAATTGAAAATGGGTTGTGATAAAAAGTACAATGGGGCTTTCTTTGAGGTGAGAGGTTAAGACATTGGCTTGTTGCTTGGCTTGTTTAACTTAAAGTCAAGCCCTTAGAAGGTTGTCATACAATTTCCTAGACACACCACACAAGGAATGCAATACGAAGATGCCTAATGATGTAGAGGTGAGACTTTAAAGTTCTCTATAATCAAATAGTATTTTAAAGTTGTCTTGTGATTTTCTATTTGTAGATGATTCTCAAATGTCGTAATAATGATCTAGAATGTAAATGAATGTTTTTAGTCACGTAGCTCAATCTTTTGGGTCAACAAATTGATAAGATGACGACTAACTTTCATAAACAATAGATTATGAATGAGAGAGATACATTTTGAATAATGTACATTACGTCACACCTTATGACCTAGTCTATTGACAAATATAAACTATGCAATGTAGTCTAAATTAACAAGGGACCTAAAATTGTAGACTAATCCTTACTATCACAATGTATATAAAAAAATAAAAAAATTGAAATAAATACTCAATAATAAATTTACTGTACATATAAAAAATAATATAAAATAAAAACAAGATAGAAACTTTTAATCCTTACAATTAGAAATATTATTTTGAAATAATATAAACTTATATTAAACATAATATTAAAATTTGATTGCCAAATGTTCATATAATAATATATATTTATATACCATTATTTTCACATAAATCATCTAAAGACCAAAATCGATTAATTTCATCCAAAAACTAAAACATCTCGCTGCACCAAAATTCACCATAGTAAAAGTGTTCACCCCGGCGAAGGATATCATAGTAGCGCTTTTCCGATGTTTTACTTTCTGTAGTAGATAATGTTATTGTTTGCACCTTGGTCTTTGTCTTGATAAAGTTTTCTTCCTCTGCCATGACAAATTGAACCTTTAAACAACCATACACTCTTATCTTTTCTACACTCTTCAAACTCCAATAACACTGTGGTTACCTCTGCAATGCCTCACACTTCATTATCGTCAATATTTTGAGTGAAGGCAGGGCTCCCTCTTCCACTATTGGCAGCTGCTCTATCTTCTCCACCTCCACCATTGAAAATACCTCTAGTCTGGGAAATGCTCCTTCCTTGCCAAATTCCTCTGGTAACTTTTCTATGTTGGGGCACTTAACGATCTGTACGTGCTTTAGATTCTCAAGCTTCTGCAAGGGAGGTAGTTGTTTCAACTTCTGACAGCTGAACAAACTAATGTAGCCCAGATTTTGAAATCCACAAAATGAATCCTCTATTTGGAGTAAGTGAGGACATACTAGCCAGAGTTTCCTCAATTTTGACATGGCAGTCATGTCATGGGGTAGGCTTTCCATATCAGTGAGATCTAGAAATAGAGTTTCCATCTGCTTCATGGTTCCGAGCATGCCCTCTCGAATTATTTCACCATTATTTGTAAGCGCCAACCTTTTGAGTTGGTTTAGGGCGCCCAAATCATTAATTGAAAGACGACCTCTTCTGCACTTATTCCACCCTGTATTTCGAGAACCGCCTGTGTTCAGGTACTTTAGAGACCTAAGGTGTGAGATCCCATAAGGCATGCATTGCAGGTCTTGACAAGAAGCAACATTCAGAAGTTTCAGAGAAGTCAAATTAGAAACGCTGGATGGGAGTTGTGTGATATCAGATTGATAAAGATCTAACATTTGAAGGCTTCTGAGGGCAGCGACAGAGTAGGGTAATCTCTTGATTGGCACATAGCATAATATGAGGCAAACTAAATGCTTCAAACTTCCTATGTTTTTTTGGCAACGACCGGAGAGCAGTCCGTGACAGATCCAGGACCCTTATATCTAGTTATCATTTGGTTGATGATTCATCTTAGTTAGTAATGTTTGGAATCAAAATACATAATCATGAATGTGCTCATTATTCCCTTATTTTCATTTTAGATTATATTTTAGATAATATTACCTTTAAACTGTGCTTATTGAAGGTGTGGGACAACGACAGAATTTGGTAGCTTGGTCTAAGAGAGAATTCACCTATATGATATTGAAAATAATATTTATAATGCACAATATTTTAGTATATGTGAGAAATTTATTTTTGGTAATTTCTCATCATACATATGTCTAATAATGGCATATTGAATGGATATATTTTTTGACTTATAATTGAAAATGGGTTGTGCTAAAAAGTATCATAGTGCTTGCTTTGAGGTGAGAGGCAAAGACATTGGCTTGCTGCTTGGCTTGTTTCAAATTACAAGTGAAGCCCTTAGAAGGTTGTTGTACAATTTCCTAGACACACAACACAAGAAATGCAAGAAGAAGATGCCTAATGATGTAGAGATGAGACTTTAAAGTTATCTATAATCAAATAGTATTTTTAAGTTGTCTTGTGATTTCCTATTTATAGATGATTCTCAAATGTCTTATCCATCTATAAATAAATGTATTTAATTACTTAGCCCAACCATTTAAATCCATAAATTGACAAGATGACAGCTAACTTTCAAAAAACTTAAATTAGAAGTGGGAGAGATACATTTTGAATACTATACGTTAACCTCCTATCCCCATGCTATGCTTAACTCCATTTTCTGCTTGGATAATTTGGAATCTTTTCCTATTTTAATGGAGCAGCTACTATTTAGGAATAGGCAACAACTACATATTGCTAAAAATTCGTGTGGCTCCACAAATTTATTTCCCTCTTTTTTAATATTTTCTTTTATTTTTCTTCTCCTATTTTTTTTTTGTACAATAAAATTTTAAGCTGGCTGTTTATAAATAAGCAAAAAAATTAAACATTCATTGGGCCATTAGCTCCACAAATAACTCCTAAATAACTTGAGCAGTGACTGCTAGCCAAAATAAACTAAGCAGTCACTTGGAAACCTGCCCTAAATCACCCTATATAACCCTATCTATAAACAAATCTATATAATCTCATGGACTTAAAATTGTGGACTAATCCTACTAGCACTCTATAGTATATATTTATATACCATTGTTTTGACATAAAACATATAAAGACCAAAATCGATTAATTTTATCCAAAAACTAAAACATTTCGTTGCACCAAAATTCACCGTAGTTGAAGTGTTCACCCCGGCGAAGGGTATCATAGTAGCGCTTTTCCAATGTCTTAGTCTCTGTCGTAGATAATGTTATTGTTTGCACCTTGGTCTTTGTCTTGATTAAGTTTTCTTCCTCTGCCATGACAAGTAGAACCTTTGAGCAACCATAAACTCTTATTTTCTCTACACTCTTCAAATTCCAGTAACACTGCGGTAACCTCTGCAATGCCTCACACTTCATTATTGTCAATATTTTGAGTGAAGGCAGTGCTCCTTCTTCCACTATTGGCAGCTGCTCTATCTTCTCCACCTTCACCATTGAAAATACCTCTAGCTTGGGAAATGCTCCTCCCTTGCCAAATTCCTCTAGGAACTTCTCTATGTTGGGGCACTTAACGATCTGTAGGTGCTTTAGGTTCTCAAGCTTCTGCAACGGAGGTAGTTGTTTCAACTTGCTACAGTTGAACAATCTAATGTAGCCCAGATCTTGAAATTCACAAAATGAATCCTCTATTTGGATTAAGTGAGGACATGCTAGCCAAAGTGTCCTCAATTTTGACATAGCAGTGATGTCATGGGGTAGCCTTACTGTATCTGTGAGATCTAAAAATAGAGATTCCATCTGCTTCATGGTTCTGAGCATTCCTTCTCAAATTATTTCACCATTATTTGTAAGTACCAACCTTTTGAGTTGTTTTAGGGTACCCAAATCATTAATTGAAAGCCGACCACTCCTGCACTTATTCCATGCTATATTTCAAGAACTGCCTGTATTCAGATAGTTCAGAGACTTAATATGTGAGATCCCATAAGGCATGCACTTCAGGTCTTGGCAAGAAGCAACATTCAGAAGTTTTAGGGAAGTCAACTTAGAAATGCTCGATGGGAGTTGTGTAATATCAGATTGATAAAGATCCAATACTTGAAGGTTTATGAGGGTAGAGATAGAGTAGGGCACTTTCTTGATCGGAATAGAGCATAACCTGAGGCAAACTAAATGCTTCAAACTTCCAATGTTTTTTGGCAACGACTGTAGGGCAGTCCGTGACAAATCCAGGACCCTGAGAGCTGTCATACTCCCAATCACTTCTTTTGGAATTTCCATCAAAGAAGTATTACCAGCCAGTAGCAAGGACCGGATATAGGGAGCTCCGAATGCCTTTGGAACCTTTGTCAAACTGTTGTCCATTAATGAAATTCTGATGTTTCACCACAGTCATCAGCGGGGAACTCTCCTAAATCTCTACGTGCCTGAAAGAAGCATTTTTCTTCCTTTTCAGCAATTTGGTGTGCTAAAAAGTGGTGCAATACATCATGCAGCCTGAAATTGATCACCTTTCTGTCGTGATCCTTCTGGATTGGTTCAATAAGGCATTGGTCTGCTAACAAAATGAGGTATGTCTCTCCAATTTTGATAGGATCCAGTCCGGGGACCAACCCTTCTCCTATCTAGTACTTGATAGCAATTGCAGCCAGGATGACTTCGTCTTCTGAGAAAGCAGCGAGGCAGAGGAAGCACAACTGCAAGGAAATGCCATAGCCAGTGAAGTCGGCCAAAGCATCATAGCTTAATCTCAACTTGCTTGAAAGCGAGTGCGTACTATCATTTTGCAATCTCTGGAGTGCGAATTCCCATTCATTTGACTGAGCAACACCTGCCATTGCCTGCCTGACTACTTTTATGGCTAATGGAAGTCCCCCGCACTCCTTGCAAACGCGTCTCACCATTTCTTGGTCAATACTCATGGGCAAAACTCCATGGCTATGTGGAAAAGCATGGGAATAAAATAATCTCCAGCTATCAGCCTCAGTCAAGTCTTGCATTTGTATGATTATGGAGGTGGAACACCCAACTGTGAGAGCACACTCTTACTTCTGGAAGTGACAATGATGATGTTTGAGTTGTGACTTGAAGAGTGAGGAACACACAAATCCTCTAACAAGGATGTTGCACTTGTTTCCCAAACATCGTCTAAAAATAGGGCAAACTTGTGTTTTCTCATGCTTTCATTCAGCCAAGTTTTCACACGGTCTTCATCTCTACTGTCCAATCTTTCATTCACTGTAACAGCTATTTGTTTCACAAGATCATTTCTAAGGGCATTGAAAGATGGATTTTGTGAAATAGTAAGCCAAAGCATCAAGTCGTTGCAAAAGAGACTCTATACCTGGTCACTGTTGAAGACTCGTTTGAGAAGTAGAGTCTTACCGGCCCCGCCTTTCCCAACAAGGCCGAAACAAGATACGTTTTTGTGCTACTCTGAATCAATTAGCTCCTTAATTCTAGTTGATGCAGAATCTTGTCCGACAATGAGTGCCTCCTCAATATACTTCGTGTTGGGAGCAGCTGGAGGAGTAGATGGAAAGAGATCTCCAAACGTGCCGGCAAGTGCTGAAGTATGCAGATTAAGAGAATCCATCCTCCCTTTAATCTGCTCGAGCACTTGTTGATTTGTCACATGCTGCTGTAATTGATGCAGAAAAGCAACGGAAGGCGTGGAAGCTACATGCTTTTCCAAAATTTCTTTGAGTCGCCTGATCTTTCTGCTCGTTCTGTAACGAGCAAAGAGATGACAGTATGAGCGTATAGTGCAGTGCTGGGCCAAATCAGATGCTTCCTCCAGAAGAGCATTCAATTCGTTCAACCAGCTATTGATCGCGAAGGGCAAAGGAGGGTCAGAGGATGTAGTCACTCTGCCAGAGTTTAGAGCTTTTCTATATTGTTGCATTTCCATGTTCATTGATTGAATTTTGAGAAGCAGGACTTTCAGGGCATCCAACTCTTTCCTGCATCTGATGGCAACATTGATGTATTGAACAACCTAACTTGTAGCCAAATGAACGGCGTAACCAATCATTCCGGAGATGAAGCCAGGATCACCCATTTTTAGGGCACCTTAGGAGAAAATTTAAATTCTAATGAAAGTTTCTTTCTCAGGTAAAGCAAGGTAAATACAAACAAATAGCAGCTAAAGGTCTTGCTAGAGAAGCAGAGTAATCTTATGGCTCATCTGAAAAGCAAACACTATCTTAGCATTTAATATTTCACATAGACCTCGATTGACAAGACTATTATATACTTAGGAAAGAGTAGAAAGATCTTAACAAAAAAACCAGTAAAAACAAGTCAAGCGGGTCATTAGTCAGCATTTCTTCATGGTTAGAAGTTGAAGGCATAATAGAACTCTTTGAAAAAAAAAACATTGATTTCGCACAGAGTTCGTCAATAAAATTGGTTCCCTTTGCTTACGGAAAATTCTGTTTTTTGGTTTTTTCTTCCACTAAAATGACAGCCACTTAGCTTCTTTGGTCGTTTGGCTGTGTACGAACCGGATCTCTCTGCTTGACTCATGAAAGCCATGGTTGAGGAAAAGTGTTGCAAAAAAGATTCCACCCCTGCTCCAAATTCCACGCCAGTAATTTTCTGCACTTTCACCTTTGTTTGAATAGAAAAATTCGAAAGGAAGAAAAGAATAAAGCTCAGTTAATCAAATCATGCATGTTCTTGGAAATTTCTCAGTTATCTACAACATGTTAACCATGGAAACATGAAACAATGCCTTTCCAAGCCATGGGAAGGCTGATAGGAAATTTCATTTCAATTCAACTATATGCATTTACACAATATACTGTAAAAATTCTTTTTATGATATTATGATTTAGTTTTTACAATATAGTTGTGTCTGCATTTTCCAAGGAAGATTCTTTAAGGAGAAGTAATCATTAGGAGCAAGAAAAAAAAGTTCCACGTATGAATTTTTTTTTTTTTTGTATTTCATTGTCAGCCACTACATTTACAATTTCATTATTAGTCATGGATTTTTTTAGTCATTTCTAGTCGCTATTTTGCACAAAACTAGTGTGATTCTTAAAAATACAAAAACTTAATAACTATTTCCATTAGCCATAGTTTTTTTAGGTCATTTCTAGCCGCTAATCTACACAAAACGAGTGCGATTCTTAAAAGTATAAAAACTTAATAACCATTTCTAAAGCATTTCAATGCTTAAGTGAAAAAATATGGCAAACATATGATTTGACCAAGCTTAACAAGCTTTTTTAGCTTTCTAAGAAATGCTATTCTCTTCAAATAAGTTTGAACTGTAAGGGGTATACATATAATTTTTCATATACGAGAGTAGGACCGTATAGATAATGATAAATCATTTCTTTCATGTCTTCTCAGAATAATTCTTTTAATTGTAAAGTTTGAAAGATAGTATGTCAATTGTACAAGAGTGTATAAAAGAAAATGAGATAAGCATGAAGATAAAATATATTAAGAGGATGGAAGAATTAATAATTATTTGTTCATGTAAAAAGGTTATTTAATTGTTGGTAAAAGTATTTTTGGAGATACAAGGTACATATTTATAATTTGAAAATCAGAAGTTGTTTTATTGAAGAAGTATTGAGAGTACTTTGGTTTGCCTATGTAAGAGGATATATTAGTAAACCCAAAATCCTATTGCATTATGAGGTTTATAAATATGCTTGAATTTTTATTTGTGTTGATGGAACTCTTAGAGATTATAGGGTTGCCTCTAGTGGGTAAGGACTAACATGTTAAATTAGAGATTGGAGGAATATTATCAGCTTGAGCTAGCTTTTGTAGATCACAAATGGTATTTTGGATGAGAAGCACTAGTTTATTTTGTATCCCTTTATGGAGTAAGGGGACTTGGCAATTTCATGGCTTGTGGATAGTTGAGTATGTCTTGATTCATGACTTGTTGATTTGTATTCATGGATAGCTGAATATATCTCGATTCATAGGCTTGCATGTGTGTATTTGTGGATAGTTGAGCATGTCTTGATTCATAAAGGGGGAGTTTTACTATAGATAGTTGAGTAAGTCTTAATTCATAATCAGTTGATATTTTTCCCTATGGATGATTGAGTGTGTCTTAATTCACAAGAAGGATAGTGTACTTTTGAATAATTGAGTATGTCTCAATTTACAAGCATCATTAGAAAATTAGGATATTTTCTTAAGCACAAAAAATTTGGGGCAACTGTGTAGAGGAGATTCAGAGGTTAGCTAGACATTTTCCATGACCAAGTAGTTTTGAGTATTGTAAGGAAATTTGGTGTTTAATAAGGACATTTTGCTAGACATGAGAAGTTTGGGGTGTTTTGGATGAACAAGGAGATTTGGTCAAGACATATACATATTTTTAGATGGGCTTCTATAACTAGTCCATGTTGAAGTGTTTTTGTTCTTCTCCTTTTTTTTTTTATAATGTAAAACTTAATAGGAGTGTTGTAAAATTGAGGTCTAAATATTCTAATAAAGTCACTTAGTGTTATATTTAATAAATAATTAGTTGGGAATTAGTTTCTTATAAGGTAGTGTTGTGCCCTCAACACACATGCCCCGTTCGGAACAGGGGCCCTCTTTTCTTTCGCCTTGCCAGGGCGTTTTGTTGTTGCCTTGTTTTGCATGCCCCATTTTGGAGTCCTAAATGGTCAGTGTACTTCCAAAGTCTCATCTTGAGTTAACTATGTTTCATCCCCTCCAATTTTCTTGAGTCCTACTTCCTTGCAGAGTCTCCTTGGTAGTTTGCTTCTGCCAGTGGCCTTAGGGCCTAAAGGGCTTGCCTCTCCCAGTTTCCCTAGCTGGGTTTCCTCCAGGCGTTCACCATTCAAAACAGCGAAAGGCTTTCACCTTCCTGAGCCCCGGGACCTGGCCCCTTCTTTGCTGCCCCATTTAACACATGGTGAAAATCGTCTGCTTTTCCTCCTCTCAGGCCCGTCTCACTAGACTTCCACCCCCGAAACTCCATGTTATCTTCATCATTCTCTATGGCCAAACTGTGACAGCATTCCATCTGCTAGACTTCGGGTTCCCTTTTGCCAGTGATTTGCAAGGTGAACTTTGAAGTGAATGTTTGACCGCGTCCTTCTCATCCCCAGACCTCGGACTTCCCTCCGTTGTCGGAAGTTTAAATCCACCAACCCTCCTAATGACCATATAGGAATTAAATGGGCGTATTAAGTGCTAATTGCGGTATAAATATCTAGCCCAACCTATCATTTCATATGTCAGGTTAGAAGTTAGAGATATTTTGAGGAGCCTAGTGCCTTTGTCGCCCACCAGCTCTGTGCCCATTGCCTTTGTTTGTTGATTATTAGCAAATTCGACAACTTCTTTCACTAAAATTTCAAGGTAGGTTTTCCATCCTCCCTCCTGTAAGGGTTTTCATGATTTTGTGCTTAAAAAAATGAACAAAATGGGCTAAAAATGCTTCAACTTGATAAAACATGACAACACCTGAAAAACCCATATTCCCAAAGTTTAGAAAAACATCCAAAACATCTTCTAAGATCAATCCGGAATTGTACCTCGCCACCACCATTCTTCGCATAGGGCATGCGTGCCCTCTGGGCCCGTGTCAGCTTGTCGTCATCAAAACTTAGCAAATGGACAATCTCCTAACCAAACGGTAGGACCACCTCCCTAACTCGCTACCCTGGACCTCCATTGGTGGATCGCCATTAGAATTAAAACTTGACAAACTCAAAGTCCTACCTCCACTTTGGTTTCCCGAGCCCACTCTTGTGAGATCCCATCCCTGGGACTCCATGACATTTTTTCTATTCCCAAACGATGTTTCTACCCCACCCTCAAAGGCCCACTTTTCCTTTCGTCCTTCAAGGTTGGATGCCAAAATGAACTATCCATCATACTCCCCGAGCCTCGGTTCGCGGACTTCCATCCGCGGATTTCCTATTGGCTTCACCATTCAAAACGTCTGTCTAGTGACGTCTTCCCATCTCTAAGGTCTTGACCCTCTAGTTGCCACAAGCACCAATGTAGAAAGCGAACTTTGGTGTCCTTGCCCTCATCGGGCTCTGCCCACTGGGACTTCGTCCCATCTCAGCCGATTCAAAAGGGAAAAGTAGGTCTGTCTTTATGACCTCTGTGACCCGCTCTCCGAGTTTCCAAAAGAAACTTAAGAGAAAACCTAACGGCCAAGCTCAATGTCGGGTTTGGTCCATTGGGCCGCTCCCACCGGGTTTCCATTCAATGTCGGTTGTTCTGAATAGCAAAACATCAACGGCTTCCCGCCCCTTCACGCTTGAACAACTCAGAAAAAATTGGCCATCCTTTGACATCCTGGGTCCTGGACCTTGGAGCTCCAACCCTAGGATTCCATTTCTTTTTGGTCGTTCCAAACAGCGAAGCCCTGATAGCTTTTTGCACTTGTATCTCTAGGTGCCCCAAAAGTGATCCAAATGACCTTCAATTTGAAAACCAGTCTCGACCCACATGCTCAAATTCAGCCTTCTCCTACATGAGCCCTTCAAACCATCAAAATCTGAAGTTGGGAGAAATCACATGGATTGCCCTACCCTATTCTCCCTTCAAAAAAAAATTTCTGCTAGGGAAGTCTGACCCTCCCGACCCGGTTTGTCCAAAATCCCTCCAATAAATGAATAATGACATCTAGAAGTAAAAGTTTGATTTCATGAATGATATATTGTTTAATTAGATTTTGTCCATGGGATTTCAACTAATGTTCATGCTTTTACAATTGGTTGTGCTCATTATGCCATTGCTTGCAGGATATATGGAATCAGGCGCAAGACCCTCAAGGGGAACTGCAAAAAAGGGCAAAGGGAAAAAGGCAGGAAAGGCTCCTCGAGGAAAAGAGGATAATGACCAAATGAAATATTAGTTCTAGGGAGAGCCCTTACATTCAAAGCTTCTCACAGACTAGAAAGAAATCATAGATACCAATATCGGCCACATCAATATTGAAGAGTTCAAGAAAGGGGTCAGAATCCACCCTAAGACCGACAATGCCAGATTGATCAGGCAAAGTGGAATTGCTAAAGTTGCAGGCTTCCCTCCATCCCTCATAGCCCCCGAATTGGTCATGGTTTGCCAACATGCCTATCAACCACATACACGAACTATTGTAGATAGAGATGGAAACATCCTTGTTGACATGTCAGGTGAGGCGATTACAAAGACTTTTCACATCCCCACCCTTGAATAAATGGAGGTACCCACCATAGCGGAGTGTAAAGCAACATGGGACGAGGACCCGATGGGCTGCAAGAAGCTAATAAACCAATACTGGCTTAAAGAGAAAAGGGACAACCCTACAAAGGTTTCAAGAATTCTTCCGTAGCGACTTCTATGAGGACTACCATGACTTGGTCACCACGTTGAACAAGATGATGGGCCTCCCCACTGCTACATATTTTATGGAATGGATGGTGTATTTCATAGATCAGATCCTCCATGGGGATAAACATATCACCACAAAAGCCTCATTCTACTGGGAAGGCATAGTAAGCAACTGCTTCCATGAGCAGTTCATGAATGTGAAGAAGACCTCCAAGTTCTACATGACCTCCTATATGGTGTACTCACTACCTGAGCGGAGGTAGTACAATGGATTGTTCCTGGCACCTAATGAGGAACTGGGTCGAGCATTGAAAGTCTATTAAACATATCCCCAACTCCAATTTAGGAACTTCAAGAAAGAGTATTGCAGGGTGAACGACACCTTCATTGGCCACATCATCAGATTGCTTGGAGGGGATTTTGAAAGAAGGGTCTCTCATAGTGCTTTGGCATTCTTGAAGCAATACGCCTTCTTATTCATTCAGTACCCCAAGTTCACATATATTCATGCCCAGGGTTTCATAGAGAGGTCGAATAAGCTGCCCTGGTACCCCAGTGACTAGATCATACTGTTGGAGCTCTCCTAGCAGTTGCAACATGTACATTCGGTCCTCATAAGTAGACACTTGGTGGGGATTCCTTATCCCTTAGCTTTCAGCCAGGGGATGTACAAATTGCAAACCTTCCAATGTGCTAGGAATTCTGATAAGGAATTGGCAAAGTACCATTTCTGCCTACACACTCCTCACCCATGAATGGACCCATATGGGCATGTAAGGAAAGCACTAGGACCAGGGTATGCCCATTTGCATCACATCGAGGACTTCTGGGTAGATTGCCAGGATGACAAGAAGGTGTGCACAAGGCACTATAAGAGAATGACTATGTACTTCGTAAAAATAGTACAATTATTTCTTGTACCTGATCAAGTTGAAGAGGATGAAAGCACCATCATGGATCCCAGGTAAAACGTAGTCACTAACTTGCCGCTACCAGTAATAGATTGGGATGAGCAAGAGGTCGATGACCTCAACATTATAACCAAGCCAATTCAGACTTGCACCAAGGAATGGGTTGATGGGCAAGTAGCCCGATTGAAGCAACAAGGGTTTTTCCTAACATATGAGGGGCTCAAGAGTGAGCCTAGTGCTATGAAGGATGTTGCAACCACAACTTCAATAGGAGGGACATCCAAATCCCCTCTGCTCACAAGATCAAAGAAGAGAAAAGGGAATGAGGCGAAGTAGTCGCCAGATCCAAAGGTTTATTCTAGAGAAGATTCAGGAGGCTCACCCTCTAAGAAGCTCAAACGAATGAGAAGTGTTGTGGGGCAGCCAGCAATTCAAGAGGATCCCCTTCAAGAGGGTGAGGAAGGGAAAACATATCAGCCAAAATCTCCTCTAGCTCTCCCTATTTCTGCCACCCTTCCATCTGTGTCCCAGGCCATGGTTGCCACATCCCCACCTGTGGTGACCATCTTGGTCCATATCACTCACTCTCCGCCAACTGGCCCCATAATAATGGTTGACTCCTCTGCTGCAACTTCTCTGCTCTCCTCTACCTCCATGTCCCCCAGTACATCACTTCCATTGGCAACAGTGACAATGCCAATGCTCGCACTCACATTGCCAGAAGAAGAAGAAATAGGGTCTTTCGAAAGTGGAGACGAAGAGGAGGGTGCAAGTGGTAGAACTATTGTACAAACCTTTGATGATGATTTCAAGGAGGAAATGGCCCGATAGTTGAGGGACAAAAAAGAAGAGGTAGAAAGGTCACCTCTCAGAGAAGAAAGGAAAGAAGATGACAAGGTAGTAGAAAATGTAGAACTCCCTACAAGGGAACAATAGGAGAATGTGTCACCTCCTTATAGAGAAGAAGAAAATATAGAAAAAGATGAACCTGAGGGTGAGGTTCCAACTGACAAAAGTCTTAAAGCTGAGTAGACCAAGGAGCATGAGAATAAGGGTGAACAAGATGAAGAAAAGAAAGGGAAGGAGGTTGAGAAAGAAGAAAGTCCTCAGGAGCAATTGCCTACTAAGCCTCCCATCAAGCACCTTGTGTTCATCCAAGACTTTGATGAGGAAGAGTGAGACAACACTAAAATGGAAGAAAGGGTTCCTGCAGGTAAACAAATAGAGATCAAAACAAAGGAGGGCGAGAGTGATCGTGAATCGCCTAAGGGAAAATTTGCTATGCCCGAATGGCTAGAGAGGAAACTTGAAAAGAAAACTCCTACCCAAAAGGATCTAAGAGCAAGACTGGAGGCTATCTTAGCTCAAGCGCATATCACCACCAGAAAATAGAAGAAGCCCAAAATAAGATCCAAGGTAACGATGGACACTTTTGGATCCTGAATTGTGCAAATAGCAATGCCAGTGGTGGGCAAGGAAGGGGTAAGCTATAAAATCTCTGCCATTGACTTGGGAACAACTACTAGAGAGTAGAAGGTGGAGCACCTTGAGGAATTTGTTGCCATGGTAGTGCATTTAATACAACATGATAAAATTTCAAAGGATGAGCTTAAAGCACATGTAGCTGATCTGATAGCTTACATCTGGCAATGGTCCTCAATTGAATAAATTCCTACCATGTTTGCAGCTCCCCCACAACTGTTGTCCAAGGAACAAATTAATAAGCTGTAAAAGAGAAAGAATTTGGACAAAACTACGGAAAGCTAGTTCCGACAGGTTCTATACATCAGAAATATGGGTATCAACCAATTTGTTCAAATAGCCAACAAGTTCCTCTATTTATAGTAGTCTTTAGAAAGCATGAAGAAACTTTTCACTAACTTCCCTATAACATACGAGTCCACCTATCCAAAGATCAAGGCTATCCTCAAATTGCCAAGCGCCACATGGGAAAAGAAACTCACGCTCAAGAGAGACGATCATTGGCTTGTGGATGTTTGGAGATGGGACTTTGAGAGTAGAAAAGAAAGATTGGAGTAGGTCATTGACAAAATAGATCCAAATATTGAGTGGGTCAAAGAGATTAGGATGGACTGCGTCCAATATTTGAAGCCAATGACAGGCTATGAGATGCCCGTCGTACAAATGGACCCAGATAAAGTAAGGCCTCATTTCTAGAAAAATATGAAGGACAAGATGTCAGATGAAATAACCACCAATTTCATGAGTTTTGCCACTTGAGCCTTCGCCCAATCAAAGCTATTTCGGGACCACATTGCCAAGTATAATGAAGACTGGAAAAGGCTTGAGGACAACTCCAAGGAGTGGAATTATCAAGTGTTGTGGTCCAAAATCATAGAAGTTGACAAACTCCAACTGGTAATTTTGAAATTCATGGAGTATGCAGCTTTGAAGAAGCAGGAAGGTGACCCTATTATTAGTGAAGAGCTTCTAAAGGAATAGCTATAGTGAAAGGGAAATTGGCTAAATAACAAAACTGCTATAGTGTTGTCACTAGAGGACAAAATAGAGATGAAGACAAAGTTGTATTTTAAATTTTAATATATTGGGGGGTAGGTAGAATTCTAGTTTGTAGTGAATATAGTCCACACAATGAGATTAAATTTTGGCCATTCGTTCTACTTTTTGGGCACTATAAATGGGGGTCTTCTCTCATTTTCAAGAGAGAGTTGAGTTGTTGTAAAGACATGTTGTAGAAATTTCTAATGAAAATACATTGACTTGGTGCATTTTATAAGTTCTTCACATGTTTCATGATTCAATCTCCCATTTTTAGATGTTTTATTTGGATTTACACTGTTGTTCTAGTTAACTTTAAATTGCTTAGATAGATTTTGGTAATGTTGTTTTGTGATTGTAGAAATTTCTGCTGTGTTGATGCCTTCTAGTCCATACTTTTTGTTGTTTATTACTAGTAAATGGTCTTGTAAAGTTAGTCTGGGCTGAAACTTGAAGTTTCTTTTAAAATTTTACCTTCATTCATGCATGTATGTGGAGGATAAATGGTAAAATATCTGCAAACCTTTGAAGATGGCACAAATTTCATGATACTATAGGTTTCTTGGTTAAGTAGAATATTGTTTGAAGGAAGTTGTTCGTAGCAGAACCTCCATGATTACTGTTCATAGTTAGTTGCAGATCCAGGAACCTTCCCTCTTCCCTACTCTTCTCTTTATTTTTTAGAAACAACCTGTGTAAGGTTCATTACACATTGTAAAGCCAAAGTTTAAGGAAAACATTAAAGTTTTAGATTGTTGTTCGAACCTACAACAAAGTGCACCTTGACTCCCATCTCAAAAACTTCAAATTTTAAGATCCACCTCACATCCAGCTACATAATTTTGCCTTGTGATTAGCAGCAAAAATCGCATCAAACATCAATTGAGGAATTCTATGCAATTCCTAACCTGACACCCGAGAGACCTTGGGGTGATTTTCAGCAAGTTGTTGTTGGAAGTCTCCTTTCAAGAGAGGTAGTGTGCCTACGCACTTCCTGTGTTGAGAAAGTGTACAAAAACACCCATCAATAAAACTAGCGCTAGAGAGAGGGCTTTATGAAGTTGGATTGAATTGGATCATTCTCCCCTGAAATATTTTAGAGAGTTCTATGGTCGACACCAAACAAGGGAGAATTTCAAGAGTTACAGCCCCCCACAAGGGAAAAATGAACTAAGGGAGGGGCCTCTACTTCTCCCTTTTCCTCCACCCCATCCACTTCCCTTCCGCCTTCACCTTCGTTCAGCTCTTATCCATCTTCCATCCATCCATACCAGACTGTTGTTTCACCCCTCATTTCCGACAGCTAAGGAGTTGCCTCTCTCCCGGCCCTTCAAGTTTAGGGCATAGTCCAAACAACTGCAGCTCAGGTGCAGTCCTAGGTTGTTGTCTTACAGCTGACTCAATTCTATATTTTTTCCATGGCTTGGTTGGCACAAAATCCTTCGTCGTTACACTTCACAGCTTACCATGACATACCCAAGAATCCAAAGGGCTTATGTTTAAAGTTCAATCCTTAAGACCCACAAAGGACAATGGAAGAACACATCAAGATATTTGAAACGATTACAGATATGCAGATTGGTCATGAAGATGTTGCATGCCACCTTTTCCCATACTCATTGTGTGGGGAGGCTTTTTTCTAGTACATCAACTTGCCAAGAGGGTCCATTACCTCATAGGACCTCATGAAGAATGTGTTCCTACTAAAGTATAAGATTCCAATCAGCCCTTCAGAGCTATACTGACAGTTTATGTTCGATCGAAGGGAACACAATGAACTTATTGGATCCTTTAATGATCATTTTCATCGTGCCTTCATGAGACTTCGGGATCTATATGTTAGAGCCTTTTTTGGTTGTCTTTCAGGTTCTAGTTGTGTGCCCTTGTTTTTCATTGCAAATCCTTGGCTTGTGAATTTTATTTTTCATTTTAGCACGTGGGTTAAATGGGCTCCCATAAGGGTTGAGCCCAGCGTGCTAGTTTTCATCTCTCCAGTGGGGCGGCCTATGTTAGGGTTTTTCCTAGCTTTTCTTTTTCCCATTTTTGGGCTTTTAATTTGGTTCCCCTTTCTTTTTTGTTTGCCTTGGATTTTCTTTTGTTTTATCGGAGGTGGAATGGATGCTTGAACGGAACTAGAACTTTTCCAAATTTTGAAGTTCTAGTTCCTGTTTACGCATCCATCCCGGTTTCGATTCCGTGTGATTGGAGTTTCTTTTCCTTTCTGCCCTATGTCATGTTGTGCAGTTTTGCACACACGCCCCACTGAAAGTAGGGACCCTCTTTTTGCTCTGACTTTTGGTGTCTTTTGGCCCCTTAATTTTATTGATTTGGTTGCTCTTGGAGGTCCTTAGATGCTCATCTTGCTTGCCCAAGTGATTTCCCTAGGTTGTACTTTGAAAAAACTAAGTTTTGAGCAAAATCTGGGTTTTTACCCCAATCCGGGATTTTTCGGTCCATCTGGATTTTCCCGGATTCTGCTCAAAGTCCGGCTCTGTGCAAAAATTCGGGTTTTTAGTCCAGTCTGGGATTTTCCGCTCCATCTGAATTTTCCTGATTTCCATGAAAATTCTGGATCCGAGCGAAGTTCGGGTTTTTGCCTGTGTTTAGGATTTTCCGCTCGACTCGGATTTTCCCAGATTTCTCTAGTTTTTCGGGAATGTGCCAAAGTCCAAAATTTTATGCCATCTGTGGAAATCTAGTCCACCCAGATTTTTCCAAATTTTCTACCAGGCTTTGTGCAAATTGAAATACTGGATTAAATTGATAAATTTGATGATAAATGCTCAACACCCCATGCTTAATTTGATATATTACACGATGTTACACGCATTCTTGGTTCGTTTTGATGATCTATTGTTGAAATTTTTGCCTTATTTAGTAAAATCCACCTGACTTGGATTTTTCCAGATTCTAGTTTGGAATCCGCCTGACCTGAATTTTCCCGGATTTTCCCCTTGGTCTAGTTTCCTGAAATGGAAATTTTTTCAAAAATAATTATTTTTTCCAAAAGTGGAAATTTTTTAAAAAATGATCCTGAAAATGAAAATTTCTTGAGATAAAAAATTGAAAATATTAAAATGAGGACTTTCATATGGATTCGTGCCAAAAGAGGGAAATCTGGAAATGTTCAATTTAAATTTTCAAAAGCGAGACCTGCCTAAGAATCCATGCCAAAACTGTCTACAGTTGGAGGACTTTCTGGAGGGCACATGAATCTGATCTTGCTGGAGATCATGGGCTGACATGGATAATATTCATGCATTTAATGCAAATCTTGTCCTCTTTTGAATTTATCCTAGGCCAACCTTGTTGTAGTACCGGCATTTAATACGTGCCTTGTTACCAAATTTCTCCTTAGGCTGACCTGTTTTGAGGCCAGTTATTATTGTAAAATCTAATTAGGCCAACATGTTTGGAGGGTTCTCTATAAATGGCATTTGTGCCTCATTTGTAAGAGGGGGAAGATTTTAAGAGTTTGACTAGGCCAGAATTTTGCTAAGTTAGAAGGCCTGAATTGGCAAGTAGTTTTCAGAATTAGCTGTAGGAGATGAGAGACTTGAAATTGTTATGTAATGCTGCAGAAGTAATACAATTGGGTTGTTGATTTGGAAAACTTTGTATTTATTTTCAACAGTTTTTATGGTTTCTTGTTCTTAATTCTCAGATGTTAGATGTTAGATGTTAGATGCTAGATGTTAGATGTCAGATTTCAACTCTTTTACAATGATGGTGAAATGTTAGTGATGTTGATCGATTTCCAGTCCATACTTTTAGTAATTTGTTGATTGTAGATTGTTGTGTAAAGTTATTCTGTGCCTCACTTCTGTGCTAAGTTCAACTATGAATGCTCGTTTACATTGTGCCAGTAGTTGGGTATGTGAATGAATGTTCAAAGTCTGAAAATCTTCAGATTTCCCCAGAAGATCGCACCATTTCTATGTAATTGTAGGTTTGTCCTTGATCAAGCAGAGATCAGTTTATTGCGGATCTGTCCATTTGTAGCATTCATCATTATTGTGATTGATCTTAGGAGTTAGAATTGAATAGAATCTCTCTAAACCCTTATCTCTTTTGCTGTTTATTTTAAATCTGGGTTAGTTTTAGGATTGAAAGCATCACCATATCATTGCATCTGATGAAAATTCACTTCCAACATTGTTTATTTGTAAGGCCCCTTGTGATTACCAGCATTTTCACATATTATCTGAGTTGTTTATGCATTGTCATGACCTGACACCTAAGAGACCTTGGGGTGATTTTCAGCAATTTATTGTTGAAGATTATCTTTCAAGAGAGATAGGATATTGTATTCCATCTGAGTTGTTGCTGTGCAGAAAACACCATCAACATGTTAGTTGCTGGTTGTTTTCCTCTCAGCATTCTTCCCTTTGTTTTTTTTTCTTTTTGTTTGCTTTGTTTCCTTTGGCGGGTGCGGGATTGGAACGAGAACAAGTTTTGGAATCTTTTCAGGGGTTCTAGTTTTGGGTTCTATTCTGCTCCCGTCTCCCTTCCTTTCTCTTTTGCAGAGGCGGATTCAGTTTGGGTTTTGGTCTCAGGTGGTCATTTTGGTTTTTGTCTCTTCCCCCGCTCTGGCTCCGGCTCTAACTCCATCTCTTTTCTAGTTTCGGCTCCGACCTTGTTTGGTTCCCGTTCCACTGGCCTTTTGATTCATTGACCTGCCTGGTTGGTTCGCTCTTCACTTAAGTTCCTCCCCGAGCCTTGTCTCTTGTTGGTTACCAGCCCCTTGTTACCATTTTCACTGGCTCTGCCTTGCCTTAGGCATGACTTTTGGCTCTCGGGGTGACATCTCGGCAACTCTTTTCTATCTCCCTAAGGTCTTCTTTTCTCAGCCGGTGTTGGTTGCGTTGGGGAGATGTCTCCCTGGCCCCTTTGTGTCTCACCGACTGACTTTTCCCTTCGATATGTTGGCGTCTGTTCGGGGTGAGGTCTCAACGATGTCATCTTGTTACACCGACCAGTGATGGAGGACTTAATGCTTCGGCGATATTTTTATTTCGGTGTGTGGTCATCGCGATGGGGTCAGGTCTTATTTATAGCGGTTCAATATGTGGCTTTTGGTGAAGGTCCTAAATTATCTCGGTGAACAAGTATATGAAGGTCTTCTCGATATAACAATGTAATGTCTACATAACCTCTCACCGAGGATTGCATGTCTCAGCGACTAAGGGTGACTGAGGAATTTTGGAAAGACATGATGTGCGGCAGGAGGTCTTCCCAATATCTTGGTGAAATAGCGATGCACAAAAGGAAGGGGTTTTGGTCGGTGTGAGGTCATTAGTGTCTTGGCGATCTATTGTGGGCTCATGATGTTTCGGCAAGTTACGGTTGTCGGTATGAGGTCTCATCGACATTGTGATCTCTTGCCGACTATGATGAGTGTTTGGTGTTGCATCCATCCTTTGGCCTGACGTCTCCCCGAGTTCATTCTGTCTAGCCGATGTGCTTGATGACTTCGGTATGACTCTCTTTGGCCGAGGTGACTTCGCCATGATGTCTAGTCGACCCGACCATCTCTCTGCGACTTCTCCTTCCTCACCCCCTGAGCAACTTAATGGCCATCAGAATGCACATGCATATAATGAACGGTGATGTTTTAATTGAATGGATAGAGGTGCCTGATGTTTAACTTGAAGACTGAGCACCGGGTATATCACGCAGATGTCTACGAAAGTCAACGGTAGTTGGGTGCCGAACGATGAGATCAATGGATCTCGCTTGATGCGCCAGTGCAAGTTGCAAGGACATTATGTCCTGTGAGGAGTGCGATCTAATGGAGGCCTGCTTCAACGGTCTAATGTATTTAAACGATAGCTGTCCGATCTCAGCGATCGACGGTGGAGATTCAAACATGCGCGTGGTCAGGGCTTGGTATTGACAGTGCACACGGTCAGGGCTTGGTATTGACAATGCGCGCGGAAACCTAAGGCCTGGAGCATTCATGGTGGTAGATGAGAGGGTCACTGGATCCACTAAACCAGCATTCATGGTGATGTGACTTTGGGACTAGGACGGTATGGCTCGAGTGTGGGTGTGTGGATTTGGCGGCAGATTTGGTGCAGGTTGATTGATCTCTATCCATGCGAGAATGCCCCCCCTGATAGAGATCTGACTAGTGGCATTTATGAGACCTGTGAAGCAGTTGGAAATAATGACTTGGCCTGCGAGCTATTTTAGGGTTTGTCCTAGTTAGCTAGTGATGTGTATTCTCATCTGGCAGGTTGCTTTTTTCTCTCCCTGTTCCTATAAAGGGAGAATTCATGGCTAGATGTAAGGGTTTGAAACTTTGGTGTTTTGTTCCACATTTTTCTAAGTTCTGGAATAGTCTTAGGATAGGATAGGGTTTAGTATTAAGTCAATATTGAGTCTATAATCTATAAATTTTGAATTTGTCTGTAAATACAATCAGTTTGAGCAATGAAAACATGAAGACACTCGTCTCTCATGCATGTTATCAGGCTGTCTCCTTATTTGTGTGCTATTAATCATTTGAATGAATGCATAAGGTGTCTTTTATCATCTTCTCATACTTCATGAGGTTGTGTTGTTTGTTGATAGGTCTACTTCAAGGAAGCAGTTAAATCCTTTGAACAGATAGCAGTGATTACTTGTTTGCAGGTAGGATTTGGTAAGAAGAGTCTGGTTGCTATAGGAGCTAGATTGTCAGTGTAAGGCACTAATAGTTGATGTAAGGCATCAACAAAACAAGATCCACTAATTGAGTTCTATTTACAGATGTTTTCCCCTTTTGTGTTTGACTCTGTGGCCCAAAATTAGGCACTGGTATGTCTTGTAGCCTATTCCCCTCATAAAACAATTTTTATAAATTATTAATATCCTTATTTGGTTTGTGTCCTACCTCCTAGTTGTTGCAAGTACTGTGTTACTGAGAATCAAAGCCATATTTGAGGTTCTCAATACTTGGCATCAGGAGTCATCTGCTATAAAAAGCAATGTCTGGTCTACTTTAAGGCATTGTGTGGGTAAACCCGCCCTGGTTCTACGGAGCCTAAAGAGCAGGAGATCTCAGTCTTTGACTGAATCTTGTCAGTTGGTCTAGGTCCTCCGAGCTGCCCTTGATTGGAGTTGGCTACTCCATAGGTAGAATAGGAGACCAACCTGGTTGCACAAGAAAAAAAAAACCAACAAGATGGCGACTCTGTTGGGGAATTACTCAGAAATTCGGTTATAAGTGCCATATCAAAGAGTCATATTTGTTTGCCATGTTGGTTATGTTCAAAGTTTGAAGAATCTCAGGCCTGGAGAAAGTTTTGTTGTAGTGAACCTGAAAGCTACAAGATCTATGGTGCTCTGTCAGATGGAACTCAGAGAAAGATTTAGATTCAGTGAGCTTCATACCTTTTGAAGCTTAGTCCTCTGCAAAGAGGTGGTGACTCAGTCAAGGTGAACCTGCTGAATATTTGAAAAATAGTTCCATGGCTGCAACATTCTCAGGTATTCTTCATGCTTTTGAACATTTCAAAAAAAAAAACTTTATTCCCCTTTATTTGGTGAGATCAAGCACTAGCATCAAGGGAGGTTTGAATGTTGCAACTGGATAGTGTAGAGGGATAGGTTTCATTTGCAAAATGCATTGTTGCCCTGTTTCTCCCTCTACAAGCTATGATTCCATGATTAAGGCACAGTCTTGTCTTCATAAGTGGGCGTATGATAATGAAAGATACCACCCTTTGGATTTTGATAAAATATAGGGTTACCCACATGCTGCCCCTAGGGGAATCAATAAATATTTACCCAAATTTAAAGGTGGTGTTATGGATTCAGCATCAAGACATATACAGTGTTTTATTGATTTCATTGGAGATTGTCAAGTTGAAAGGAGGATATTGTCATGAAATTATTTATAAGGACTTTAGAAGGTGTGGCCGATGACTGGTTTACTTGCTTACCTGTGCACTCCATTGGTTCATGGTATCAGCTCAAGACTTTGTTCCTTGATACCTTTGATGATGCTTCATCAGATGATGAGGAAGTTGTTTTTGAACAACTTGCAGAAGTGATACCCCAAGCTATAGATCAAAGGTTGAGTCTCCCAAGCCAAGAACCCAAAGAGGAATATTAGTTGGACTAGCTCTCTGAAGAAGGGAAGTGTGATCAGCAATGTGATGAGATAGTTAAGCAGTTCAAGTGCACAAATGAGTGCAGTATTGACACAAGTATTCATGAGAAGACAAATGAAGTTGCTAATGCAGGGAGTGCTCTAGAGGATATCAGGTTTGACTATGAGGATGTGGGGTTTCACTCTCATGAAGGTAATATTTTTGAAGATACCTTGGGATATCCTGATTTGCTGCTTGGTTTTGCATCTAGTCCTAGTGGAGGTCAAGAAGAGGAAGAAGTGGTTGAAAGGGTAGGATAGAACATTGACCTACTAAGTTGTGAACAAATATCATATTTGTTAGCCACCAAATATCAAAGGTTTGCACACAACTCTAGGTCGTTGTGGGCAACTCATATCAGTCTTGACAATGAGGACCTGTAGGATGAAAGGTATGATGCAAGTGATTCTGATGCCCCTTCTAATGGTGATCTTACAGATTATGATGACACTGATTTCAGTCTGAAATCAGATTTTGCTTCTGGACCAGAGTTACTCAATGATGAGCAAGATTGGGATGATGATGACAGTGGGACAACCCATGAGGATGAGTTAGAGTCCTTTGATGACTCTCATTGCCAGCATGATGAAGAACAGAGCCAAGTGAAAAGAGGAAGTGGGAGTAGTAGTTTAAACCATTATTGCACTAATGATGTGTCTCCCCCTACTAAAAATGATATAGAGCAGTTGCAAGATGTGTTGAATGGTGAGTGTATCCCTTTGTGTATACTTGATGAAGTTTTCACAGAATGTGACAATATGCAAAACACTAAAGCAAGTTGTTTTCAGCTTCAGGATGATATAATTGATAAAAATGATGGCCTTTTGTCACATGACAGTCAGCATTCTGAGGATTTGCCTGATTCTCAAATGCATAGTGACTTTGAAAATGTTTATAATGATGAATATGATAGCCTGTTGAGAGGCACTAACATGTTTTGTCAGGTAGCTAATTGTGATTAGACTGTGTTTTTATGCAGTCCTAATCAGTATTCACATGTATTACCACATGATACAGGATCAAAGAATCAAGAAGGTGGTAATGATGAATTTTATTGGATCTGGTTGCCAGTTGAAGATAAGACTAAATAGAGAACAAGTTTTCACTTGCAAAAAGGCAATTAGATACCTATGTTTGAGATGTGCATTCATTTATATTGTTGTAGATTAGCAGAGGCAAGCACAAGTTAGGGAATGTCAGCTCATTTAGTAGAATTGTGTTCGACAGAGGAAAGTTGTGGCTTCACATTTTCATTTGGTGGCCTAGTGTCATCAAATGAAATAAATAATCAACAATGTGACTCTTGAATTGCCAGTTCATGGATAATTCTCGTAGTGGTGCTTTATCTAAAGCATTTATTTTTCCATGAACATTAGGTTAGGTTTTTTCTTTTCTGGTCGGTTTTGTTTTGCTATGTCTGCAAACCCTGTCTGATTAGCTCCTCGCTATTTTTGGTTTTTTGTTCTGGTCTGCTCTCCCAATGATATGAATTCTTGCTATGCCCACGGGGGGCATACATCCCCAACTGGAGCCTATGTTAGAGCCTTTTTTGGTTGTCTTTCAGGTTCTGGTTGTGTGCCCTTGTTTTTTATTGCAAATCCTTGGCTTGTGAATTTTATCTTTCATTTTAGTACGTGGGTTAAATGGGCTCCCACAAGGGTTAAGCTCAGCGTGCTAGTTTTCATCTCTCCGATGGGGCGGCCTGTGTTAGGGTTTTTCCTGGCTTTTCTTTTTCCCATTTTTGGGCTTTTAATTTGGTTCCCCTTTCTCTTTTGCTTTCCTTGCCTTGGCTTTTCTTTTGTTTTATCAGAGGCGGAATGGATGCTTGAACAAAACTAGAACTTTTCCAAATTCTGAAGTTCTAGTTCCTGTTCACGCATCCGTCCCGGTTCCAATTCCACGTGATTGGAGTTTCTTTTCCTTTCTGCCCTGTGTCGGTTGTTGGTCGTTTTCCTCTCTGTGTTCTTCCCTTTGTTTTTTTTTTTGCTTTGTTTCGTTTGGTGAGCGCGTGATCGGAACGAGAACAGGTTTTGGAATCTTTTCAGGGGTTCCAGTTTCAGGTTCTGTTTCCCTCTTGTTTCCCTTCCTTTGTCTTTTACGGAGGTGGATCCGGGTTGGGTTTTGGTCTCGGGTGGTCATTTTGGTTTTCATCTCTTCCCCTGCTCCGGCTTCGGCTCTAACTCCATCTCTTTCCTGGTTCCGGCTCTGACCTTGTTTGGTTCCTGTTTTGTTGACCTTTTGATTCATTGACCTCCCTGGCTGGTTCACTCTTCACTTAAGTTCCTCCCTGAGCCTTGTCTCTCATTCATTACCGGCCCCTTGTTACCATTTTCACCGGCTCTACCTTGCCTTCGGCATGACTTTTGGCTCTCGGGGTGACATCTCAGTGACTCTTTTTTGTCTCCCCGAGGTCTTCTTTTCTTGGCTGGTGTTGGTTGCATCGGGGAGATGTCTCCCTGACCCCTTTGTGTCTCACCGACTGACTTTTCCCTTCGATATGTTGGCATCCGTTCGGGATGAGTTCTCAGCGGTGTCATCTTGTTACATCGACCAGTGATGGAGGACTTAATGCTTCGGAGAGATTTTTATTTTGGTGTGTGGTCATGGCAATGGGGTTGGGTCTTACCAACAGTGGTTCAATATGTGGCTTTCAGTGAAGGTCCTAAATTCTCTCCGCGAATAGGTATATGAAGGTCTTCTCAGTATAACAATGTAATGTCTACATAACCTCTCACCGAGGATTGCATGTCTCAGTGACTAAGGGTGATTGAGGACTTTCGGAAAGACATGATGTGCAGTAGGAGGTCTTCCCAATATCTTGGTGAAATAGCGATGCACAAAAGGAAGGGGTTTCGGTCGGTGTGAGGTCGGTAGTGTCTTGGCAATCTATTGTGGGCTCGGGATGTTTCGGCAAGTTACGGTTGTCGGTATGAGGTCTCACCAAAATTGTGATCTCTTACCGACTATGATGAGTGTTCAGTGTTGCATCCGTCCTTTGGCCTGACGTCTCCCCGAGTTCCTTATGTCTGGCCGATGTGCTTGATGACTTTAGTATGACTCTCTTTGGCTGCGGTGACTTCGCCATGATGTCTAGCCGACCCAACCATCTCTCCATGACTTCTCTGCCCTCGCCCCCTGAGCAACTTAATGGCCATCAAAATGCACATACAGATAATGAACAGTGATGTTTTAATTGAATGGATAGAGGTGCTCGATGTTTAACTTGAAGATTGAGCGCCAAGTATATCACGCAGATGTCTATGGAAGTCAACGGCAGTCAGGTGCCGAGTGATGAGATCAATGGATCTCACTCGCTGCACTGGTGCAAGCTATAGGGAAATTATGTCCTGCAAGGAGTGCGATCTAATGGAGGCCTGCTTCAAAGGTCCAATGTATTTAAACGACAGCCATCCGATCTCAGTGATCGACGGCGGAGATTCAAACATGCATGCGGTCAGGGCTTGGTATTGACGGTGCATGTGAAAACCTGAGGCCTAGAGCATTCATGGTGGCAGATGAGAGGGTCACTGGATCCACTGAACCAACATTCATGGTGATGTGACTTTGGGACTAGGACAGTATGGCTCGAGTGTGGGCGCACAGATTTGGCAGCGGATTTAGTGTAGGTTGATTAATCTCTATTTGTGTGAGAATGTCCCCCCTGATAGAGATTCGACTGGTGGCATTTATGAGACCTATGAAGCAGTTGGAAATAATGACTTGGCTTGCAAGCTATTTTAGGGTTTGTCCTAGTCTGCTGGTTAAGTGTATTCTCATATGGTCGGTTGCTTGTTGCTCTCCCTGTTCCTATAAAGGGAGAATTCATGGCCAGATATAAGGGTTTAGAACTTTGGTGTTCTGTTCCACATTTTTCTGAGTTATGGAATAGTCTTGGGATAGGCTAGGGTTTAGTCTTGAGTCAATATTGAGTTCGTAAGCTATAAATTTTGAATTTGTCTGTAAATACAATCAGTTTGAGCAATGAAAACATGAAGACGCTCGTCTCTCATGCATGTTATCAGACTGTCTCCTTATTTGTGTGCTATTAATCATTTGAATGAATGCATAAGGTGTCTTTGTTCATCTTCTCATACTTCATGAGACTATGTTGTTTGTTGATAGGTCTGCTTCAAGGAAGCAGTTAAATCCTTTGAATAGATAGCAGTGATTACTTGTTTGCAGGTAGGATTTGGTAAGAAGAGTCTGGTTGCTATAGGAGCTGGATTGTCAATGTAAGGCACTAATAGTTGATGTAAGGCATCAACAAAACAAGATCCATTGATTGAGGTCTATTTACAGATGTTTTCCCCTTTTGTGTTTGACTCCATGGCCCAAAATTAGGCACTGGTCTATCCTACAGCATGTTCCCCTCAGAAAACAATTTTTATAAATTATTGAATATCCTTATTTGGTTTGTGTCCTACCTCCTAGTTGTTGCAAGTACTATGTTACTAAGAATCAAAGCCATATTTGAGGTTCTCAATACTTGGCATCAGGATTCATCTACTATAAAAAGCAATGTCTGGTCTTCTTTAAGGAATTGTGTGGGTAAACCCACCCTGGTTCTGCAGAGCCTAAAGAGCATAAGATCTCAGTCTTTGACTGAATCTTGTCAGTTGTTCCAATTCCTCCGAGTTGCCCTTGATTGGAATTGTCTACTCCATAGGTAGAATAGGAGACCAACCTGGTTGCACAAGAAAAAAAACAACCAACACCATACATACAAAATAATGATGCAGCCCTCCCTATCTACTATGTAGCATTAGATAATCTCACGTCAGCGTTGGTTAAAAGGATGCATTCGCTACTCACCACACTAGTAACTGCTTATGCGAAGGTTGTTGTTGCTAGTGTAGACTTGGGATAGAACATCTCTGGTCCACTACCTTCTTTAGGACCGGTAGCTCACCTAATGCAAGTTTAAGGGATTAATCAAGCATTTGCTCATCAAACCCCTCTTATAAACTAGGTGCCTCAACTACCCATCGTCTCGCACCCAACACAACCATTGAATTATTCACCTCCTATGCCTTCTTATTTGCAACTTCAACAACAAAAAAGCTATCCTTAGGCTCCCCAACAACAGCAGGTGTACTCTCAGCAATCACAAGTACCATTATACTACCAGGACTAGAATTCCCTCCCACACATCAGAACTAGCCAACAGCCCCAACTATCTTCCTCCAAAATGAAGTATCACAGCTGGGAACTGCTAAGAAAGAAAAATTGGAAGAGTTGACAGAAATGATAAAGAAAATTTTCACAAAGATGACACACTTAAAGAATTAGAACAATCAGTTGCAGGCCTCCCAACGTAGCCTCTAGGCCAATCTTAATCGAGATAATTGGGGAGCAAGCACCTCTTCTAGGCAAAATTATGATAGAGGACAAAATTCAAATCAAACCTTTGAGAGGAGGCATTCTCAGAGGTAGAATCACACATAGAATACAAGGCGCAATAATGAAGGTGTGCCTACTCCTCTTGACAAGCTGACCAACAATGAAAAGACAACCAGTGGAGTGTATCCTGCCGAGGTAGCCTTGTCTAGATGGTGTCAGATTCACAAGACCAATAGACACTCCAAGTTGGATTGTCCTAAATTCTAGAAAATTGCTAAAATCTTCCAAGTGGAGGTCTAAAATGTTGTTGATAGTGCTGGTTGCAGAGACATCATCCCATCTAAGCCTTATGAATCTTCTTGTCTCATGGTTAACTAAGCACGATTTCAGCAGAGTGACAACAATGAGCTCAAGGTCGAACTCACCCCCGTTAAGAGTGAAGAGGTCTAAGAGGTAAGTAACAAATAAACCTTGGCTCAGTTTTTTGATTCAGTAGATAATAGTCTAGTAGATGAGGAAGAACTACATGTAAATGAAGTTCACATGTTCGACCAGAAAAAAACTCCTTACTTCCTTAGGAATAGGCAGGCAGGTGGACCCTTTACAACTTTTACCCCACCAAATAATTTTACTACCCCACCCAATCCAAATGCTAGCAATAATCTCAGGCTTCCCCACATGCCCACTTAGTATTTTAGCAAGGACAGGCCTCAAAATCAATCACAAAATCAGATTAAAGGCCAACCCCAAAACTAGTCAAGTCAAACAAAAGCCCAACCTTCTAGCTTTGCCATAGGTCGAGCCTTTGACTCCGAGATTGAACAAATGGGTGAATATGTAGTAGAAGAATTCAAGAAAGTAAAAATTAATTTATTTGCCTTCGAAATGCTCAAAGTCCCTACTATAAGGCATGCCTTCTTCAAGGTACTAAATGAGACCCCATCCTCTCAAACAACACAAGAGGCATCAACTAAAAGAGTCACCTTTGAAGAACCTAGGTAGGAACCCGTGATCCAGGACATCATAGGGAAAAGGAAGGATGTTCCCTTAAATCAGTCTACAGGTCAACAACCGGAAAGAGAATCAGATCAAAATAATAGGCATATTTCCAAGAATCAGCCATTTGGGCGGACCATAGGTAGAACTGGCGATAAGAACAAAGCTCAAGTGGCTCAGGCAGACATGCCTATGAGCCTCTTTCAAGGAAATTTTGAAACTCCCCCTTTCCTTACCACTATTCAGATATTCGGGAAGAATTTGCACAACTACCTACTCGATTCAAGAGCATCGGCCAACATCATGCCCTTGGTTGTATGCAAATCCCTTGGGATTACCCCCACACCTTCAAGAAAAAGGGTGACTCAATTGGACAAAATAGAGATAAATATTGTGGGAGAAATGAATCAAATCCCCATGCAGATTTCCATAGACCTGAGGGTGCAGCAGGTCATTGACATCCAAGTTGTGGATATTTTTGATGCTTATGGAATCATCTTGGGATGGGACTTCACCTGTACCTTGAACGGATATGCCACTACAGATTTCTAGCATATATGGTTGCCATGGAAAGGGCTACCAAATCAAATTTGTATAGATCGCAAGCCTCGTATGAAGTACATGATCACAAAGTACAACTTGAACGAGGTGCTATTTGTTGAGATAGAATTGGGAAATTACTATCCCTTTGCCTACCAAGAAAATTTTGAACCCCAAGATGAGTGTGTTGCCGAAAATACTCTTAGTGCAATGCAACCCTCCAACTGACTTCACTCAAAGGCCTTAGGATGTAGGGATACTAGTAGAGTCAAATGATAAATACGATGAAGATGACAACTTGGGATTACTCGATGGTTTCCATGAATTCATGGAAAAGTGCACAAAGGACCAACTTAGTTTGGGTGCTCGAATGGATTTCCAAGATATCTTGCTTCCAAATTGGTGTAGAATTCATAATGCTGCCCACTCTGAGTTTGATTGCTGCTTGTGCCAAACAACAGTAGAGCATGTTAAAGAATCAACTATCCCTTAGAAGGAAACACCAAAAGAAGTACCAATAGAGCCACCGACTGTTAAACATGCTAAGCTAAAACTATCCCCAAAGGTCACGAAGTTAACCACCCAACCAAAAGAAAATGAGAGCCTAGTTGGGCCTGGAGTCAAAGAGCTTTCCAATTTTTGGACGCTTTGATTTGATGGATCTAAATCAAAACAAGGAGTTGGTGTCGAGTTCGAACTCATCAGCCCAACGGGTAAGACCTTTCTTGTTTCCCATAGGTTGCAATTTTATTGCACCAATAATGTAGTGGATTATGAGGTGTTAGTCGATGGTCTTCTTATGGCCTTAAAGAAAAATTTCAAAGTGCTGCAAGCTTTCGGGGATTTCGAACTCATAGTCAAACAAGTTAGAAAATTGTATTCCTACCATGATAGAAGACTTGCAAACTATAGGCATTGGGTTTGGGACCTCTTGGAAGGATTAGATGCATTTAATATACAGTTGATCCCTTGTGCTTAGAATCATACAACCGATGCTTTGGCTCAAGCAGCAAGCACTTTGCAACCCCTCTCCTTGTCTGGGCTTAAGAAATTTACAGTTGAGTTAACATCTACACCGTCTGTTTTGGATAATGTCACTCATTTTCAAGTCTTCAATGATGATAAGCACATCCTTAAATTCATCATGAGTTTTGATGTCTTTGCCACCCAAATAATTGACAAAGCTACTCCATAAGAAGCCGAGTTTGATATAGAAGGGGTCATCAACCTCAAAACCAACATGATTCCTAGAGGCATGGTTCAACTTGAATGCATATTTGATTTGGACCAGATTAGGGATCAGGATCAACAATCAAAGAAGGAAGCCATAAGCAACCAGTGTGATATTCACAACCTTGGGATTGCCGAGGAGATCAAAAATGTTTTTATTGGAAAAGTGTGCATGCCTGAGGAAAACAAGGGAATCATCGATGCTTTGCAGAGGTATCACGACATGGTGGCATGGAGTTATGAAGATCTAAAGACTTATGACACCTCCATCATCACACACACCATCCCTCTCAAGACAGAAGCGAGGCATTCTGCCAACAACAACATCCCATTAATGCCTTGTTGGAGCCCATCATTTACAAAGAGGTATAGAAGTTGTTTTTGGCTAGGATTATCTTCCTAGTCAGGAATTCCACATGGGTGGCCAACCTAATCCTAGTTAGAAAAAGAATGGAGAAATCAAATTTTGTGTAGACTTCCGTAATTTGAACTGAGCTTCAGAAAAGGACAAATATCTAGTGCCTTCATTGGATGAGGTACTGCAGATCGTTAACGACTCCCAAATGATGCCCTTCCTCAATGGGTACTTCAAATATAACCAAGTTATGGTGTAGTATGAAAACTTCCATAAGACAACGTTCACCACCAAGTGGGGGACCTTTACTTACATGAGAATTCCCTTTGGGCTCATCAACATTGGTGCCACTTTCTAGCTTGCCATGGATATTTCCTTCAAAGATCTAATCAGGAAGTGCATAATCATCTATATGGATGATTTAACTATGTTCTCTACAAGGTGAAGTGATCATGTCTCTGATTTATGCAAGGTGTTTCAGAGGTGTAGGGAGATTGCGATTTCCCTCAACCCAAGGAAGTGCATTTTTGGCGTGACTGAGGGTAGATTGCTTGGACATGTTATTTTAGAATAGGGAATCTCTATAGACCCTGAATGCATCCAATCTTTACTAAAGATCTCACCACCGAGTAGTAAGAAAGAATGAAAATCCTTCTTCAGAAAGATCAACTTCATAAGGAAATTCATTACTAGTTTTGTTGAGATTGTTAAACTGCTCAATTCCATGTTAAAATAGGATGCCAAGGTTGAGTGGATGCCTGAAGCCAAATAGGCTTTTGAAGAAATCAAATGGGCCATTTTTGAGGTGCCTATACTAGTCATGCCAAACTATATGAAGCCATTCTATATCTATTCGTTCACTTCAGAGCATTCCTGTGCTAGTATTCTAACTCAGAAAGATGATGAAGGAAATGAGCACCCAATCACCTTCATGAGTGCTTCTTTGAAAGATGTTGAATTATGCTACCACAACATAGAAAAGAAAGCATATGCTATCATTAGGGGAGTGAAGAAATTTAGGCATTATATCTTACGCAATAAAGTGTTTGCCATTGTCCCTGACACAACAGTGAAAATGCTGCTCATACAAAATGAATTGGGCAAACGAAGAGCTAAATGGGTCACATTGCTCTAGGAGTATGATATGGAAATCCAACTGATGAGATTGGTGATAGGACAGGAACTTACCTAAACAATTGTTGAAGCAGCAGCAGAAGCAAGACTTGAACTCACTGTGTAGCAATATCAGCTCGAGGATGTTTCCCCGAGAGAATGGTATGAGGACGTTGTCTATTATTTGCTAAACCACATGGGTCCACCTCACTTATAAGGAGTCCAAAAACGTGCTCTCAGGTTGAAAATAAGTAGTTCCATGTTGCAAGGATCTATTTTATACAAGAAAAATGAAGGCATCTACTTAAGATCCCTTCGCAAGAAAGAAGCAAATCGAGTCTTGAAGGAGTTTCATGAAAAAATTGGCATTGGTCATGGATCTGGGCCTTCCACTGCACAAAAGATACTAAGAGCAGGGTATTATTAACCAACAGTCTTCAAGGATGCTTATTGTCATGTTTTCTCATGTCACATGTGTCAGACCACCACCACGAAGGAGAAGAATATTTTTTTTCCACTGCAGCCCGTGTTGGAGGTGAGGCCATTTGTGCAATGGGGTCTCAATTTCATTGGTCTGGTAAGCCCTCCATCATTTGTAGGACACAGGTACATTCTTACCACTATTGGTTACTACACTAGATGGACATAAGCAATTATATGTAAGCAATGCACAACTAAGGTAGTTACAATTTTTTTGGAAAGTTTCATTTTAAATCGCTTTGGTTGTGCTTATGCATTGGTGTGTGATAATGGACCCACATTTGCTTCATTAAAATTTGCTAGTTGGGCCTTCGACTATAGGATTGCCCTTAAGTTTTAATCTAATTACTACCCTCAAGGCAATGGCCTTGATGAGTCCACAAACAAGAACTTGATCACAGTGATCAAGAAATTTTTTGATAGGAATCCCAAGGACTAGCATACCCAGCTTTGCTTCACCCTTTAGGCAGACCGCACTTACCATAAGGCTTCCCTTGGTGATTCCCCATTCCATTTTGTTTACAGCTTAGAGCCCATATTTCCTATCCACCTAAATATTCCCACTCTCCAATTTATCAATGAATTTTATGAAGGGGGGGATCATAGAGAATCTTGGTTAGTTGAGCTCTTGCATTTAGAAGAAGTTTGAGACCGTGCAATAGAAAATTCCGCCAAACATCAGAGTGTGGTTAAGAGATGGTTCGACTGTCGAGCCAAAGTCAAGGCCTTTAAAATAGTAGGTTTAGTCTTGTATTCAGATGAGTCCCACGAAAAGAGAGGGGGACACAACAAATTAAAAAAGCTTTGGCTTGGCCCCTTTCAAATAGTTGAAATTTTGGGAGACAATGCTTTCCACCTAAAGACCTTAGTTGATGAGGATGTCCCATTGCCAGTCAACGGGCAACACTTGAAGCATTGCTTCCTTGTAAATATTTGTGTATAGGTTAGGTTAGGTTGCCTTTTGGTTTGTTTGTGCTCCGTTGTTTCGCGTCACTCTATTTTTCTTGTTCCCTGGCTATTTTGTTTTGAAGAGGGTGTTCTCCATCCCATTACGGTGGTCGTGCTTGTTTGACGAACGGTTAGCTTTGCTACTCGTCCTTGGTATTCTTTGGCTAAACATTCAATCTTGACTATTGGTCCCTAAAAGTTGTCTAGCAGAGGTTTCCTCATTGAACTCTACCTTAGAACTCGACCCTTGGTTGGATCTTTTTACGCACATCACAAATCTTGCACAAAACGCATGTTAATTATTTCTAGAGGACTGTATAATGGCTAGTATGATATCCTAGTAAGTGAAAAATCTTACATTTGCTCCAGTGACCACTATGGTTCCCAAACCCATTGTAGGCTTCAGTGCTTACACGGTTGAGCAAAAGATAAGTGAGAAAAGGAAACATTGAAAGAAATATCAAAACAAAGAAGAGGAATAAAATTCTAAAATCAAGCGACTGTATGGGTGTGCGGGTAACTCTATCGGGGCTATGGACGCCCGACCGATAGTAGAGCAATATTTGTGGGATCACAACAAAAACTCTGTCGGGGCTATAGACGCCTGACTCACAGTGGGGTAATGTCCAGGTTACTTTTGGTGTTGGACGGTTTATGTAGATTGCTTAGTTGGATTAATAGCCACTTGTCACGGTTTCCACGAAAAAGAATTAATTCACTACACACACTTCTGAGATGTCTTGTAAACTGACCCAGCTAAGGACCTTGTGTAGACACCTAAAAATGACCTAGGCCTGCAAGCTTCATTTTTACCACTTTCGTCTTAGCATAATTAAGTCATTTAATTATGTCCTTGGTCCACATTCGACTATTGATTAAATAATTCATAATTATTTAATTAATTCATGTCATTTATTCCTCATGATTATTAAATAATTAAATTTTATTTATTTATCTAAATACGTCATTAATTATCTAAGTCTTCCTTTAATTAAATAAATTTCTTAATTTATTTAACTCCCCTTTGTCATTTATTTCTCCTTGATTAATTAAATAAATTTTATTTATTTAATTATGTCACTAATTAAGTCCTCTTCTTTCTAAAATTAAATAAATTCTTATTTATTTAATTTTTGTCCACTATCCACTATAATTGAATAATTATTTTAATTATTTAATTATTCATTAGCCTCTTCTCTCATAAATTAAATAAATTTTATTTATTTAATTTGGTCCACTCTCTTGAATTTTGAATTAAATCATTATTTAATTCAAAATGATTACTTTTGTCACATTCCTCTATAATTAAATAATATCTTTATTATTTAATTATTCATTGGTCACCTAGGTTAAATAATTTTTATTATTTAATTTCTCCAGCAACCTCTTTGTCCGTGCCAGTCTTATCTTCCAAATCAAATCTTATCTTTTGACATCTCATTTAATTTCGGCCCTTGATTGAATTATCTTATAATTCAATCTTGACCCTTCATCTTTATCATTGCCCTAATTTTGATCTAACCCTAATTCATACTACAACATTCAATCTTGACCATTGATTCTAGGGTATTTGTCATCTTCTCATCCTAGCCACACGTTCAAAATTACAGTTTTTATAAAATGGCAATTTTGTTCTTATTCCAGGGACCTGATGCTCATTCTGTCAACTTAGGTTATGATTATTGTCATTTGCAGTCATTGTCATTTTAGTCTATTGTGAGGTCATTTCTTTTATATAAATCCTTCAACCTTTGCATAGGGCTTTGACATTAGTCTAGGTGCTCATTGGAAATCTGAGGGCCTCATTCGATTTGCTGCAAACTAGAAGGTGTAACAAAGGTGAAGCATGGAAGATGAAGACTTAGGGTAACATTGTTCCTTTTTGTTTTCATGTTTATTTCCTTTGTACTTTGTTACTTCAATGGATTTTAATGTTATTATGCTAACCCTTTAACAAATCTTGATTTTCCCTTGATTACATTGGTGAACCCGACTCCGTTTTTCTATTTTTTGTATGGTTTTTTGTTGTTTTTTGTTGTTTTGCAGATACAGGTACGGATCACCGCAAATTTTTTTAAAAAACATTGTGATGCATTTGATGCGTCGCGACGCATCTGCTGACATAAGCGACGCAAGCGCTATGACAAACGGCAACCACTGACCAGAACGACGCATCTATTTTTAAGAGCCGCATCTAAAGACCCAAACAACGCATCTGCTCTGTCGCGCCGCATCTGTCTGGTAGAATTTTTCTTTCAGTTTTTAGGTTCTTATTTTCGGATTTTTGGGTTTTTCTAATTTCTGGTTTTTTGATTTTATGTTTTTCTTTATTCTTTTTTATTCCTGCATGTTGGCTAAGATTAGATTTTGTGTTACTAATCCTCTTTTGTAGCGTGTGGCGATCCCCATTCGTGTGTTTTTTTATTTTGTAGGGTTTTTTGTTGTTTTTTGCTATGTTGTAGGTACAGGTACGGATTGAGGCAACTATTTTTTAAACATCGCGACGCATTTGATGCGTCGCGACGCATTTGATGCGTCGCGATGCATCTACTGACATAAGCGACGCAACCGCTCTGACAAGCCGCAACCGACAACCATAATGACACATTTGATCTTCCGAGCCGCATTTGAATACCCGAACGACGCATCTGCCCTGTCGAGCCGCATCTGTCTGGTAAAATTTTCTTTCGGTTTTGTCATTTTGATTTTCAGATTTTTGGGTTTTTCTGTTTTCTTTTTTTTTTTTCTATTTTTCTATATTCTTTTTTATTCCTGCATGTTAATTAGATTAGATCTTTTGTGTTACTAATATTTTCTTGTAGCGTGTGGCAATCCTCTTTCGTGTGTCAAAGACCATTACATACGAGACTACTAATATTCATTATTTGTAGATTTGCATGTCAAAGAAGGAAGAAACAAACATTGTGCTTGTTTATTTCTAGATTAGCAAACATTTGTTTTTGGTGCTTATAAAATGAAATCATGTCTTTTATGCTTGATTGTGATTGTGGAATGGTAGGTGAGTATGCTCTCACTTGGTGAAAACCTTGTGATCAGAAAACCAGACCCATTCTTTTATGTTATTTACCTTGACTTGGTACATCGGAATATCCTCTCCCCTCGCGCTTTTAGGCTATCTTGGGTGTAAGAGAAATGGTTACCAACTCTAGAAATTGGGCCTGCTTGGGGATTTCATCACCCCAACATGACTCAAATCGGCAATGGAGCTAAAGCCAAGCTACACCTGACCAGTATATAAATGTAAACCTTAAGGGAAAAGCTAAGGTTGCGAGTGCGGATGTGTCATATGGACGAAGTTGTACTCCCTTAAACCCTATTGAGCTTAACCTCTTCAGGCTGGAGTGCCATCTTAATGGTGATTAATCTCTTGCCCCATGTATGGCCACTCGAATGAGGGTCCCGAACTAAAAACTCTTGTGTAGTAAGCCAAAATCCTTCTATTTGCTAGCACAGCACCGGTCGGTGTGAAGGCATCCACACTTTCACAGTTTGTAGTAGAGGTGATCAGCTCGCCATGGGAGTTTCATGGGGATTGGAAGCTTGGTTGGCCTAAGAAGAGAGTGCACTGTAAGGGGGAGCCCGTGTAGCCAAGCTTCTGAATTCACACGCTACAGATATGCGGTTGGGGAAACCCGTGTGGAATCTAGCGAATATTGTCATGGCCTAACCTAGGATCGTGTTTATCTAATGTGTGTTTGGTTACTATATAAAACACTATGTTTGTCAAGTGTTTTCTAGTTTTTACCATAGTTCAAAACAAAAAATTCATCAAACAGATCAAAACTTCCATCAAAACAACACAAAAAACACTTTGAAACAAAACTATCATATCTGTCGAACCGCAACTGATATTTTGCAATGCAACTGTTCTGATAAACTGCATTTGAGACTCTGGACGCCACATCTGTAGGCGTCACGACGCATTTGTCAATTTAAAAGCCGCATATGCTAAATCAAGTCACATTTGATAGTCAGAAATTCGCAAGTGAAAACCTGAACCGCATATGCTAAACTGTGATGCAATTGCCAAACTGAGACGCATTTGCCTGTCAAGATTTTAAAACTTCACACTCGAAACCATAAGTCTTCAAACTGTCAATCATTTGTCAAACTCTATCATCAAGAAGATTCTGTTAGAAACCTAACTTGAAATTGCTCAAAGTTTTGTCTATTAGCTTATATTTGTCACCATAGGTTTCATACATCATCCCTTCTAGTTGCATACATTCAATATTACGTTGTCCCTAGGTTCATATTTTGCATACTTAGGATTAGGAAACTCTTAAGCACACTTTGCAAAGTCATTATTTTCAAAATTAGACCCTCTTGGACCAAGTTATCAAATCACCCTTTTAGTCATTGTCCTCTTTTGTGAGATTTCTTGCAACTCAAAAGTCTAGTTAGGAAGACTCACTAGTCATTTCAACCTTGTCAACTTGTCATTTCCAACTAAGTCCTTTGGCGGTCAAAATCGAAAACAAAGTTCGAGCTTAGAAGTGCTTAGATAACCTTGTCTTACATTGCATACGAATTGCATACCTTTTTCACAAAAATCTAAAAAACATTAGTCATTCTAGGCATCATCTTGAACTTAGACTTCACATAGTGTCATACTTGCAATTAGTCATCATTCCCATTTGAGCAATCTCATTTATGGTTGAAACCAGACTTCAAAAACAAAGGAGACAAATGGAAAACTTTAGACAAGACCCCCCATTTACTGTCAACAATCCTCCATATGACTCAAACTAGACCTTGTACGATCCATTTACCAATCTAGACAATCAACCTCCAATAACAACACAATCTTCGTCAAACAGTACATTCGAACTCTACTTGCAAAGAGATGAAAATGGTCAACTACTTCAGGAAAACATAGAGGCATTGACACAAGACCCAGAGGTCTATCAGCTTGCTGAAACAATAGCGCGTCAAGATAGAGACAGATTTGTAGCTATGCTCTTGAGTGAAGGAGGTAAGTTACCACCAGGATTTGACATTAACACGCTAAATGACCCTAACGCCAACAACACACATAAAATTTCACATAGTGGTCAATCTCTAAATGCTACGAGCAACATCCCTTTTGACACCACAACAACATCGCATACCACATCCAACATCCCAAACATCTCCAATACAATAAACACTACATCTATTGGGGGATCACAATCATCCACAACATCCACAACACTACCCAAATTGGATGGAACCACTCTTGGTTCCTCAACAACATGGGCAAATTATTCCAATCCTCTTTTTACCGCAATAGTAAATACCATGGGGGCATCATCAAGTCACTACAATCCCCCCTTGACAACTACATCTACTACCATGAACACAACTTTGACAAATCCGTTCAGTAGTACTTCACAAAATACTCTGAGAGGATCCACAAGACGTATCTTTATCCATGGACAACAACAAAACATCAACACGACAACACAGTCAAATGTCATTACCTCCCAAGGCACAAACACAAACGTCCCCCTTGTTCAAAATCAGCAATTTACACAAGGTGGCCAAATAACACAGCCCCTGACATCATCAACACACTATAATAGTCATGGCCACTCCATCCCTCAAATAATGACACACATGGGTGGGGGACACATACCAACATATTCATCCAACATTCATACTCATCAACATGCACCCAATCATAACCTCCAATACCAACAACATATGTCATATGTACCACAACACTCCAACATTCATGCACACCAGACAAGAACACATGGTGTACTAGGCAATCCAACGCCCAGAAACATAAACGACCCTACCATAGATGAACTCAAAGCAAGAATGAGGGATATGGAGAAAACTATCTAAAATATGTACATTTCAGGCAAGAAATTAGAAATATCATACGACCTGGATGTATACCCATTTGACACAAGCCTATATATGCCTGCATTCCCACTAGGATACGTGTCACCAAACTTCACAAAATATCGAGGCAAGACAAATCCCATTGAACATGTTCGTGAATTCGCAACTCACTGTATGGATATTGCCTACGAACCCACATACTTGATGAGACTTTTTTCCAAAAGTCTGGCAGGTCAAGCCCTTGAATGGTTTTCAACTCAAAAAGATATCCAAACATGGGATGAGCTTAAACAAAAATTCATAAGAAATTACGCGTACAACATTGACATAGACACCTCTATCACTAGCTTGTGCAATCTCACGCAAGAAGATTCAGGTGAGACATTTATCCCGTTCTTTCAAAAATGGAGAAGCCTCACTAGTCGATGTCACATTGACATCCCCGAAAGGGAAAAAGTCGACATGTTTGTCCAAACACTTCTAGGACCCCTCAAATTCGCATTGCAAATACATTGTTGCACAAACTTTACAGAATTGGTCGAAAAGGGAGTCCAGATTGAGAAAGCTCTTATCGCAAAGGGAGAACTGAGATATGGTCCCAAAAATATGAACGTCAATCCACCCACCGACAAAAACAAATATTGGGTTAAGAATAAGCATGTCACAAATGACGGTGTTGTTGATGCCAAGACTGCAAACACTGTAGGTCCTGTATTGGCCCTAAAAGGGGTTCAACAACAAAACAGACCTGCAATGACATTGACACCTCCTCCCAATACTTTTTCAAACAACCAAAGTGGTCAAAATAGTCAAGGGCAATATCGTCAAATGAGACAATTTACTAGGGGTCGCACATACACCCATTTGGGTGAACCCATTGAAGAAGTCCTTAAGAAATGCATTCAACATGGGGTCATCACACTTCCGAAAATAAAACCTTATGACCCAGGACAATTCAAACCATCATGGTGGAATGACAATGCACTTTGTGAATACCATCGATCCAAAGGACATACAACCGCTAACTGTCGACAACTGAAAAATGTAATTCAAGATCTTATTGAAAATCACACAATCGAAGTAGGCGGATCACAATTCACCTCCAACGCAGATCATACTATTCACAAGAATCCACTACAGGATCATGGCTCTCATAATGCGTCCACGTCAAGTTCACAGAACCAAGCTAACTTTGCTCGAGTCAAGTACGATTATTCTAGCGGACCAATTATAAACAATGTCCAAACTGAAGATGGGTACATCAATACCATTATGGTCAAGAGAGCACCCCAGTGTAATGCTACTACTCACAGTGGCAAGGTCACTATAGTTGGTCCGCCTCCTCCTAGACAAGCCAAAATCACAATACCGGGCCCACCGGCTAAACAATCACAACCTGCTACATCGACTAAATAGCCAAAACCTATCTCAACCCCACAACAGTGGAAACCCAAGAGTCAGTTCAACCTCATTAACCAACTAGGAAGGACTCCCGTGCAAATATCTATCCTTGAGCTGCTTCATATCTCTCCTGCACACAAAGAAATCCTAGACAAAACTCTCCTAGAGTCGTCGGTCCCTAAGGACATCGATGTCAATCAGTTTGAAACTATGGTGGGATATCTCACCACACCGCACCATGTCACCTTCTCGGATCAAGATAACTCATCATCTAAAACCAACCACAATGACGCATTATAGATAGAAATTTTTGTCCACAAGCACAAAGTTAGATGGGTTTTAATAGATGGCAGAGCAGGGTTGAATATATGCTCCCTCAAACTGGTTAAGGCTCTTGGGTTCTCCGATGCGTGCGTAGACCCAATGAAAAGTATAGTGATCAAAGCATACAACGATGAGGAACGCTCTTCACGGGGTGTTATATCTCTCCCTATCAGAGTGGGACCAGTCATTGTAGACACAACCTGCCAGGTCCTAGATTTGGAATTACCATATAACATCTTACTTGGCCGTCCATGGATCCACGCATTAAAAGTTGTTCCGTCAACATACCACCAATGTCTCAAGTTTCCTTTTGATGGCACAGAAGTAACCATATACGGAGACCCCGACCCTTTCCAATATTGTACCAATTTAAAGGGTATCTCTGAAAACCGAGTACCTATTAATTGAGAAGCACCTGGCTCCTCGTCATCCAAGTACATCGACCCTTCCACACTCATGCCATCTTCCACATCCACTCCATCCATGTCTTCTGACATATCACCACCTTCCATCAGCCATAAGATTGAACCAAATGTCAAAATCCAGGACCTCGGCTATGGAGAATTCAAACTGCACATAGCATACAGCATAACAACAATGCCTAGGTCTCCCAAGGACTATGGTCGGCCATGCTTCAGAATGGAACCTCAGGAAACCTTCAAAGTTCCACCGAATACAGTTTTTATCAAGTGGGGAGATATGAGTGAGGAAGACCTTGCTGACATCACAGGATGGATCTATAAGGATACTGTCACATTACCCCCATTACCAATTCAAATATATGGCAAAGGTTATGACTTCATGAAGGCTAAAGGCTATGATGGTACTAGTGGCCTTGGAAAAAATAAAACTGGTCGAAGGGAACCCATAGAAGTTTTTCAAATCCTGAAGTGCCTTGGTTTAGGGTTTGGATCATTCAACAATGACGATCGATGTACCTCTATACTTTCAAATGAGCGAGTACATGCTTTGAAAAGTGTTGAGACTACTAGGGAAACCCTAACTGAAACAGACTCCCACGAGTGGGAATTTGGCTCCGAACGATCCCTAAGTGACGGTTATCTTGATGATTTGTTTGTCAAACCAGGGGAATTGACCTCTGAACAATGATTTTGGCAAACATTCAAAATTGAGCAGGCACCAAACCATCAAAATCCTACTACGACTTCCCATGACACACAATGACCATCATCTGAACCCCCTCAGTCTAATCTATCTGAAGTGTCAGATGATATTGATAACCAGGGCTCTAAAACCTTCACTCCTTATTATGACAACAAATATGACACTAGTGAAGGAGAATACTGGATAGAGTCTGATGTCGAGTTGGACGATGATAACCTTATTTACAACATTACCGAATCCATCTGCATGCTGTCCGCATCCTCACCCAAATTCACTAGCCTTGACGATGGCATTTCATTAGTTTACCCTGAACTAGTCGATTGGGACCAACAAGAACCACCAGTTCTGTACACATTTCAAAATGATGAGGCAATTGCCGAATTCATGGGATTACGAGAAGGCATACCAAGTGGGGACCACAAATCCGGATTTTCCATTGATTTAGACGGCACCGCATACTTCGGCGAGATTGTTCAGTCCTCTAGTCATAAAAGTAAAAATAAGGTAAAAAATGAAACGTCTCTAGGTGAAAATGGAAAGGCACCTCTTAACGATAAAATAGTAAAAATAAAGGACGTATCTGCAGGTGAAAACCTCTCTAAGGCACCCAAAGATGGAGGACTGGACTTTCTCCCTATACAACAAGAACAATCGGCTATGCTTATTGAGGATACAATAGAGGATAACATTTCAACTGCAAAAGACCCCAAGATGGTCCTATTTGCCGCATCATTGACTGAGGAAGAGAAACCAGAATTTCATAAATTCTTTGCTGATCAGAAAATCAACTTTGCATGATCTTATGCTGATATGCCAGGATTAGACCCAGAACTGGTTTTGCATCATCTGCCACTATTACCTAATGCCAAACCAGTCAAGCAGAACTTGCGCAAAATGCATCCCCAAGTTGCCCTGTTGGTCAAAGTGGAGTTAAAGAAACTATTTGATGTCAGATTCATAAGGTCTATTGACTACGCTGAATGGATTTTCAACCTAGTCCTGGTCACAAAGCCAAATGGGTTGATCCGTGTATGTACAGATTTTTGAGACCTAAACAAAGCATGTCCAAAGGACGACTTTCCTTTACCAAACATTGACATCATAGTGGACCTTACAGTAGGGTATGAGATGCTATCACTCATGGATGGTTTCTCTGGTTATAACCAAATCCGCATTGCTCCTGAGGATCAACACAAAACAGCATTTACATGCCCATGGGGTACATAGTGTTGGAACGCCATGCCCTTCGGTCTCAAAAATGCAGGTGCCACATACCAAAGGGCTACGACCACGATCTTCCATGACATGATGCACAATATAATGGAAGACTATGTAGATGACCTATTGGCCAAATCAGCAACTAGGAAAGATCATTTGAAGGTACTCAACAAAATCTTCAAGAGACTGGAAGAGTACAAAGTTTGGCTAAACCCTAATAAGTGTGTTTTTGGGGTCACGTCAGGAAAACTATTGGGATACATAGTCTCCCGAAGTGGCATAGAGGTCGATCTGGAAAAGGTCAAAGCAATCATAGACATGCCTCTGCCCAAAGGGATCAGTGAACTCAGAACTCTGCAAGGCAGAGTGCAATCTATTCGTCGTTTCATAGCCCAATCGGCAGACAAGTGCCACCCATTCCAGTACTTGTTATGCAAAGGTGTCCCCTTTGTATGGATGGACGAATGTCAAGAGGTCTTCCAAAAAATCAAAAATTACCTGTTGTCAACACCAGTACTCATGCCGCCCATCCAGGGAAAGCCGTTGATTCTATACATCTCCACTACTAATTCAACATTGGGGGCATTGCTGGCCCAAAATGATCACGAAGGAAAAGAAAGAGCAATTTATTACATCAACTGCACATTGATAGGCTATGAGTTGAACTACACATACATTGAATGTGCATGCCTCACTGTTGTCTTTGCATCCCAAAAACTAAGACACTATATGCTCAGTCATCAGACACAACTAGTTGCCAAGATTGATCCATTGAAATATCTTCTAAGTTGGGTAGCATTAACAGGCCGTTTGGAAAAATGGGTCATGATCCTAAGCGAGTATGACATACAGTATGTTGAGCGCAAGGAAATCAAAGGGCAAGTAATAGTAGATCAACTAGCGGATGCACCAATTCAAGCCACTCATCCATTAGTAACTGATTTTCCCGATGAGTCCATTTTTCATGCAGAACTGGCATCACCATGGAAACTATATTTTGATGGATCTCATACTAGTCATGGCTTAGGCACGAGAATATTGTTTATCACACCACAGGGGGATTCAATTCCTAAGTCATTCAGAATCGATTTCCCTTGTACAAATAACATTTCCAAATATGAAGCACTAGTCACAGGTCTCAAGCTGGCAATTAAGTGGAAAATTTAGACATTGCTTGTATTTGGGGACTCCCAGCTCGTAATCAACCAAGTCAATGATGACTATGAAACAAAGGATGAGAAGTTGCTTCCCTACAAGAGGATGGTGGACAGTTTCTTAACATACTTTCAATTGATTTCTTTTGAACAAATCCCCAGGGCACAGAATAAGGCAGCTGACACAATGGCTACTATTAGTTCTCTCTTGGACATCCCTAAAAATGTGTCACAATTTGAGTTCTTAGTAGAGCAGCTTTTGATACCGACATATGATATCCCAGAATCAGAAATGGTTTGTGAACTTGTTGGTCCCAACTCTCCTTGGTATCAAGACATTTATGATTACCTAAAGTCTCACACCCTTCCATCGAACTTGTGAAATAACCAACGGAAGTCCTTCATTAGAAAATTCGCAAGGTATGCCATTGTCAGTGACACCCTCTACTACCATAGTTTCGATGATACCCTCCTTAGATGTCTTGACACCGACGAAGCATGTACAACCTTACGAGAAGTACACGATGGTATATGCAGAACTCATTCAAGTGGTCCTACGCTAGCTAAGAAACTGACGAGACTTGGGTATTATTGGCTGACAATGGAAAAAGATGCAATTGAATATGTCTGAACTTGTCGCAAATTTCAAATACACAGTGACTTGGTCCATGATCTAGCACAAGAACTCCGGCCCATCACTTCTCCTTGGCCCTTCGCTCAGTGGGGACTCGACCTCGTGGGTAAGATTCATCCAACCTCCTCCAACGGCCATAAATTCATTATTACCGCCATTGAGTATTTCACAAAGTGGATCGAAGCCATTCCATTGACATACATTATTGGCAAACAAATATCAAAGTTTATTCTCAACTACATCATTTGCCGGTATGGCCTCCCACAGTCCATCATCACTGACAACAGACGTCCATTCAAAAACCAAGATGCCTGTGAGTTATGTGAGCGATTCCATATCCAACACCACCTTTCATCCCCATACTATCCCCAAGGAAATGGCCAAGCTGAGGCGTCGAATAAAACCATTGTCAAGATTCTCAAAAAGACTATCAATGATGCTGGCCATGATTGGCACATGCAACTTAACCCTGCCCTATGGGCTTACCAAACTAGCATTCGTATGCCTACAGGGGCAACCCCATTTGCCCTAGTCTTTGGCGCTGAAGCCATCTTACCCATTGAGGTCAAAATTCCTTCACTACGGGTCTCCTTGAAGGGTCTAACTAATGAAGAGGAGTACCGACAATCACGCTTGCATGAGCTGGAAATGCTGGATGAAAGAAGACGAAACTCACTGAATCACCTCCAAGCATATCAAAACCGCCTTTGTCGTAGCTACAATAAAAAATTTATGGTCAGAAAGTTTGACATTGGTGACCTGGTTCTCATGTAGAACCCTAAGAACCAAGCAGACAGAGAAAAGCCGAGAAAATTTGAACTAAACTGGCTAGGTCCCTATATTATCATATCTTCTTTTGGTTCTGGAGCTTATCAATTATCAACTCCAGATGGGGAATAGTTGATAGAACCCATTAATAGTTTACATCTCCGAAAGTTCTATGCATAGCATCAGAGGATGGAGCTGAAAGCCATAAAATACAAAAAAAAAATTGAAAAAAGGATATAAAAATCATCACCTTGATGAAAACCTAGCAAACAGACATCTTGGTGACACCAAAAAAATCAAAAAGTCAAGAAAATAGTAAAGAGAAAAATGATTCGTTCAATAGTGAAAACCTAGCAAACAGGCACTTTGGACAAGTACCATGGTGAAAACCTGGCAAACAGGCACCATGCGTAATCAATCATTGCTCTGCCATCTATTGTCATTTTGTCTAACTTGGCCTAGGATGAAAGGAATCTTCACCATCATTTCACAAAACGCCATCACATCCTACCCTACATGTCATAGTAGATAAATGATTGACATCAAGTCCTAACGACTATCCGTCTACCAAGTCAGCAGCATCCCGCCCATGTCCCTTGCAAATGGCTAAGTCTTAGACCTGACTGGCGGAAAAATGTTTATCATGAAACTGCAGTGGATGTCACACATGATCTTGACAATTGGCAAAAAGTCCTAAAAAAAGACAAAAACATTGGCAAAAAGTCCTGAAAAAAGACAAAAACATCATAAAAAGTCCTGAAAAAAGACAAACACATCATAAAAAGTCCTAAAAAAAGACAAACACATCATAAAAAGTCCTAAAAAAGAGACAAAACATCACAAAATGTCTTGAACAAAGATCAAAAAACATCATAAAAAGTCCTAAAGAAAGACCTAAAAATCGTAAAACGTCCTAAAGAAAACATCAAACAAAATCAGTAGACCACTCGAAGAACATAAACACCTGGTCATTTCTGGTCAAAGTCAATCATGACAAATCAGTCTGTGTCACATGTCTGAACTACGTTGTCTCTGTGCATTTGCTACGTAGGCAAGACTCATACTTGAGTCCCCGAGACATTAGGTCAATCCTTTTAGGTTGGTCAAAATAAATCATGGCGCAATCTTTGGTCATCGAGACAAAGTCATTAGTCATGTCAAACTATGAGGTCTATGAGTGTATGATGTAGGCAAGGCCATCTATCGATGAGCCCCCGAGGCCGCACTAGGTCAGTCCATTAGGGTTCATGGCACTACACTGGCACACACATCAAAAAGTCTTCAATCAATTTCGACATGGGGAAAACCCCTAAGCCAAAGTAAAGCAGTCATTTGTTCAAACATGGCTAATCTCATCAACATGTCACTCATATCATCGTGACAATATTGGCATATGATCAAACACAAGTCCAATTCGGTTAAAACAAGTCAAATCATCATAAACCAGTCAAACTATCAAATTTTGGTTAATCTTCAGATGAGTCCTTCTGAATGATAACCTCTGTCATTTACGCCTTAGGATGTGTCCTTCCTAGGCGTTGTCATCGTCATTCGACATTTTGAGTGATCCTCCTGACACCTAAAGATCACTCTTTGTGACATCAGTATTCTTCAGATGTGTCCTTCTGAAGAACCAACTCTGTCATTTATGCCTTAGGATGTGTCCTTCCTAGGTATCATCATTATTCCGAGGGACCCCTTATGACCATTAGGGATCGAATCCTCTCATCATTGGCATCATTCAGGATGTGTCCTTCCTGAATTCACCAAGTCTCAGAATTTTCCAAGATCAATCAAAACTTTAAACATTTTGACATCTCGACATCATCAAACATGGCATCTTGACATCAGAACAATGGATATCCAGACGCACTTGGCAAACACTTGACAATTGTCTTTTGATCTTTTATCATGTTATTAGTTTTTCAGCGAGATCCCACTAAGCAGGATCTAGAGAAGCAGCGACGTAGCATGACAATTGACATGCATGACTACTAGCTTCTCAGCGAGGTCCTGATTATGGGATTTAGAAAAACAACGACATATCATGATAGGGATTTTTATTTTTGTATTTTGAAAATCATGTCACTAATTTTTCAAGGATGTCCTAGAAACAGGATTTAGAGAAGCAATGGCGTTTCATGATCTGTCCTTGTCTTTTCATGCTTGTGGTTGATTATGACAACAAGACTGGGGCAACCACGCTCATAGTATGAGTCATGATCATCCTTGTCTGTGACTGTTTGTCTGACGTAATGGTACGACCTTGCACACCTTGATCTATGTCATATCATGGTGTTTGTTGGCCTTTACAACAGTTTTCCCATTGATGATTAAGAGTAATAAATATTAAAAGTCCTACAGTAAGGTTTTGAAGGATTTGGTCTAGGTATTAACATGCATTTTCATAGGTCTCATGTCTTCTCCTCTTTCATCTGGTCATCTTCTCTCGGCAGTCTCGTCATCTTCACTCGTCCATCCCATGATGATATCCTGTGACATCCAAAAACATAAGTGCATACATGATCATATACATTGCATTAGGTCCATACATACATCATACATGGCATTACATCATATACATAAGCACAAGCATAGCATTAACATAATTATCAACATTGCATCTTTTACATAAATATGTCATGCACATCATTAACATAATCATATAAATAAGCATTGCATCATCATGGCATCAAAGATCACAAGTAGGCATCATAGGACATACATGGCATCATAAATTAAGCATCATACATGTCATAATACATAAAGCAAAGAGCATCACATAACACATATAGGCCACATCAAAACTGCATCATCATATAGAATCATCTCAAAAAGGTACAATGTGACAGGATAGAGTCAACGAATATCCCAAAAAATGAAGCTCGCAGGCTCAATAATATACATAGTGCATCAAAATACAAAATGCCCCTAGGGTAGGCCCTCATCATCCCCTCGAGGTGAAGAAGGTGGTGGAGGCAACTCTGTCCCAGGCGCTGAAACAATAGGTGGTCCTGTAGTGGCCTGTGTCTGTGAAGATGATGGCACTGCAAGTGAAGGCATCATCTCAATAGTATAGAGCACCTGTGAGGTCACTGCGGCTGGACTTTGAGAGATAGAAGGATCTGTAACTGGTGGCTGTACCTGGCCTAACCTCTACACTCAACCAATGGAACCATGACTATGCCCTGAATGGTGACTCAGAGTATGCCTGCGGGAATGGTGTGACCTGTGACCCGAAGTGTGTCTTGTGGAAGTAGACCCTCCAACACTGGTATGGCTCCTAGTACCACTACCACTACCTGACCTATGCCCACTGCCTGACCTCATCTATGACTAGGACAAGGTAGGATCTCATCACTCTGGCGGCACTACCTGCTCATAAAGGGTCCTGTACTGCCCCAATCTAGTGCTCACCCTGGCGAGCTCTTGAGCCATGTCTCCCATCAGTCCTATACATAAGGCTGTGAACTCTGTGCACCACTGGGCCACATCTTGCTGCCGAATAACTGCCTGATCCCGCTCTACACGGGCTACCTTCAGAGCTAACTGTAGAGACCTAACCTGTGCCATGCTGGTGTCTAATCTCTACTGAAGGTCGGCCACTCTCTGATCAGATATAGCATCTGGTGGCAACCCTGAAGTGGATGGTATCTCCTCCTCCCCCTCCACCATCTGCCATCCGGGGTCGCCTCTCGATCCCTCCTGCCACCCCACGCCTCGGCTATGGCCATCTCGCCTTGCCTACGGCCGTCTCTACTTCCCCCCCCTCTGATCCCCCTGGACTCCATCTCCACCCCTGCCTCCATCATCTCCACACTTGCCTCCATCATCCCCACCCCTCCCTCATCTCCATCCCGCCCCTGCCCCTGCCTCTGCCTCTGCCTTGGCCTCGCCTCTATCCGCGCTCTGCCACCTTTTCTGACCCGTGGTACCCATGGAATAACCGACCGCCTATCAACTGGTGTTGGACCATCAGAATCTATCAAGGGCACTGGTTGGCATGCCTGCCACCATAGATCATAAGCTGGTGTAGTACCAGGATCTGCCACTCCTCTCCAACCCCAGGCCTGGGCTACCAACCCATCTATCTGTTGTGTCGCGAAAGCCACTGGGATGGCTGGCCCCCATGCATACTCTCTGGACGACCTGGCATACTCTGTCGTCCCCATGGGCACATCCTACTGCTCGCCAAACTGTCTCAATACGCGCTGCGGCAGGTACATCTCAATGATCAGGTACATCTGCACTATCCTACCAATAAGGTATTAGTACTGTCTGCAGAAGCTCAGATGATCATCCTCATCGTCCCATGCCTCACAATCCCTGTATGGCCTCCAGATGAATGTCACCATGGTATCGATCTGATGCCGCCACCACCCTGTCTCGACCATGTGGGTCTGCTATAATGCGTCGGCATAGTAGTAGGAGTAGGGCATCCCCTCGGCTAGCTGTGGTCAGTCAATGGGAGAGCGGAATATGGCAATATGCTCCCATGCCCAGATCATCATAAGGGTGGTCCTGCAGGAGATACTCTCTCCTCTCCTGTATACAACATCGTGAAGCTGGTGATATAGCATCCCTAGTAGGCAAGGACCCCATGCATAAACTATCCTGTCCCATCTCATGCTGACCAGGACGTCCCCCCAACCAATCGAAAATCCATGACCTCGCCGGTCAGGAATCAGGATACCCGCAATCATCATCGCCAAGAATGCATCGAAGTGCCCATAGTGCTCTGCTAGGAAATCCCAATGGATCTCATAACCCTGAATGTCGAGTCCAGCACCCTGATCCTAGTAATACGCACGAAAGGTCTGCTCGCCATGACATGGATCGTACACAATCCGCTCCCCTTAAATAGGAATCTGGAGAATATGGTAGACGTCCTCTAAGGTAATGGTAGCCTCACCTGTCGGTAGGTGGAAGGAATAGGTCTTGGAATGCCTTTGCTCGCACAATGCCATCAACAAACCCCTATTCACCCAAATGGCAGGCATGAACGCAGCATAGAATAAGCCAAGTCTCATCAATCACCACCGCTCTCGTGGGCCTAGCTGATCAGCAAACCGAAAGGTGGTCGGTCTGCTCTCTCTCGTATAAATAGGGGCAAGCTTCCTCTGCAAAAAAATGAACACTACATTAGCACTTTTATGGGACAACTGTAATCATCAGGAAGGCATCTAAGGTCATGCAAGCATCAAACCAAGTTTTATTAAGACAATAGGCAAGTGCGTCGCAAATAAGCAATTGCGTCACAAAAAAACAACTGCATCGTTCGAAACATAAAATGCGTCCGGACAAGTCAATTGCATCGCTATATGACATTTGCGTCACGATATTGTGCGGTTGCTTGGCAACATTGCACATGCGGCACGCGAAATAACGATTGCGGCACTTTAGCGGTCAAATGCGACTCGGTAAGTCACTTGCGTCGCATGAATTATCAAATGCGGCGCAAACCACCGGTGCATCTCGTTTACTCTTTGCACTTGCGTCGTGACGCATCATATGTGTCGAATGCAAAAGCAATTGCAGCTTACGCGAATGCATATGCGTCGCGGCACATTCATTGACTACCCTAAAAAGCATTAAATAACACGCAAAACAATAAAATGACAAAGGGGGTTTAAGGTACATACTGCCGACTCTGAGCCCTCTGGCCATCTCCAGGTCCTCACAATCTCTCCACAGTGCTCTGACACTGGAATAACCATCGTCGCTGCTGAGCCTTTCGCTCTGAGCTCTCAAGTTTCGCAAAGTGAATAGTAAAAGTGAATTGACTTTAACCCCTTTGTCAACCTATTTATAAGGTCAAAATGGCATTTTTCAAACAAAGTCAATACTAGAGGCTCATTTCCACACCTTCGACTCCACCATAAGTTGCTTTAAACATGTTAGAATTTGAAACCGACTGGGCCGTTGTTTTCTAGTTATCAAATTGATTTATCGGGACCCTTTGCAAATTTTTCTAGCACTGACCCAAAATTTGAAGATTTCCCGAGGGGGCAATGATACTCTGTACCCTCGCTGGGGCTTATTTCTGACTTATTTTCTTTGTCACAATGTGACAAGCCACATTATGACAAAGAGGGGCAAAATGTAGACACCTAAAAATAACCTAGGTCTGCAAGCTTCATTTTTACCACTTTCGTCTTAGCATAATTAAGTCATTTAATTATGTCCTTGGTCCACATTTGACTATTGATTAAATAATTCATAATTATTTAATTAATTCATGTCATTTATTCCTCATGATTATTAAATAAATAAATTTTATTTATTTATCTAAATACGTCATTAATTATCTAATTCTTCCTTTAATTAAATAAATTTCTTAATTTATTTAACTCCCCTTTGTCATTTATTTCTCCTTGATTAATTAAATAAATTTTATTTATTTAATTACGTCACTAATTAAGTCCTGTTCTTTCTAAAATTAAATAAATTTTATTTATTTAATTTGGTCCACTTTCTTGAATTTTGAATTAAATCATTATTTAATTCAAAATGATTACTTTTGTCACATTCCTCTATAATTAAATAATATCTTTATTATTTAATTATTCATTGGTCACCTAGGTTAAATAATTTTTATTATTTAATTTCTCCAGCAACCTCTTTGTCCGTGCCAATCTTATCTTCCAAATCAAATCTTATCTTTTGACATCTCATTTAATTTCGGCCCTTGATTGAATTATCTTATAATTCAATCTTGACCCTTCATCTTTATCATTGCCCTAATTTTGATCTAACCCTAATTCATACTACAACATTCAATCTTGACCATTGATTCTAGGGTATTTGTCATCTTCTCATCCTGGCCACACGTTCAAAATTATAGTTTTTATAAAATGGCAATTTTATTCTTATTCCAGGGACCTGATGCTCATTATGTCAACTTAGGTTATGATTATTGTCATTTGCAGTCATTGTCATTTTAGTCTATTGTGAGGTCATTTATTTTATATAAATCCTTCAACCTTTGCATAGGGCTTTGACATTAGTCTAGGTGCTCATTGGAAATCTGAGGGCCTCATTCGATTTGCTGCAAACTAGAAGGTGTAACAAAGGTGAAGCATGGAAGATGAAGACTTAGGGTAACATTGTTCCTTTTTGTTTTCATGTTTATTTCCTTTGTACTTTGTTACTTCAATGGATTTTAATGTTATTGTGCTAAGCCTTTAACAAATCTTGATTTTCACTTGATTACACCTTGTTCTCCCAGTTCACTCTTGGAAGGTTGCCCCTAGTCTACGAAACCAGAGATTCTAGGTCCAGAATGAACGCTTATCCATCGAACGCTCGGGAGCGTACCCCAACAGAGTTGCCATTTTTTGTACCCTTAGCACACACGCCCTGCTCGAAATGGGGAACCTCTTTTCTTTCGCCTTGCCGAGGCATTTTGTTGATGCCCCGTTTTGCATGCCCCATTTTGGTGTCCTAAATGGTCAGTGTACCTCCAAAGTCTCATCTTGAGTTGATCGTGTTTCATCCCCTCCAATTTTGTTGAGTCTTGGTTCCTTGTAGAGTCTCTTTGGCAATTTGCTTCTGCCAGCGGCCTTGGGGCCTAAAGGGCCCACCTCAACAGGTTTCCTAGCTGGGTTTCCTCTAGGCATTTTACATTCAGAATGGCGGAAGGCTTCTACCTTCCTGAGCCCCAGGACCCGGCCCCTTCTTTGCTGCCCCATTTAACATGTGGTGAAAATCATTTGCTTTTCCTCCTCTCGAGCTCGTCTCACCAGACTTCTACCCCCAGAACTCCATGTTATCTTCGTCATTTTCTATAGCCAAACTATGATGACGTTCCATCCACTGGACCCCAAGTTCCCTTTCGCCGATGAATTTCAAGGTGAACTTTGAAGCGGACGTCTGACCGCATCCTTCCAACCCCTAGACCCCGGACCTCCCGCCACCATCCAAAGTTTAAATCCACCAAACCTCCTGACAACCATACAAGCATTAAATGGGCATATTAAATGCTAATTGGGGTATAAATATCTAGCCTGACCTATCATTTTCATATGTTAGGTTAGAAGTCAGAGAGATTTTGAGCAGCCCAGTGCCTTTGTCGCCCACCGCCTTCATGCCCGTTACCTTCATTTTCCAATTATTAGTGGAATCGACAACTTCTTTCACCAGACTTCTGAGGTAGGTTTTCCGTTCACCCTCTTATAAGGTTTTTCACAATTTTGTGCTTAAAATATTGAACAAAATGGGATAAAAATGCTTCAAATTGATAAAAAATGACAACAACTAAAAAACCCATATGCCCAAAGTTTAGAAAAAATTCCAAAATGTATTCTAAGATCAATCTGGAACTGGACCTCACCGACACCGTTCTTTTCACAGGGAATTAGTGCCCTCTGAGCCCACACTAGCTTGTCACCATCAGAAATTAGAAAATGGAAAATCTCCTAACCAAGCAGAGGGACCACCTCTCGGGCCTACTACCCTGGACCTCCATCGGCGAATTGCCGTCAGGCTTAAAACTTGATGAACTCGAAGTCCTACCTCCACTTTGGCTTCCAATGCCTGCTCCCACGGGATCCTATCCCTAGGACTTCATGATGTTTTCATCATTCCCGAATGACATTTTTGCCCCATATCCCTACCCTCTAGAGCCCGCTTTTCCTTTTTCCATATGGGGTTGGATTCCAAAATGAACTGTCCATCATACTCCCTAGGCCTTGGTTCACGAACTTCCATCTGTAAATTTCTTGCTTGCTTCACCATTCAAAATGGCCGTCTGGCAATGTCTTCCCATCTCCCAGGTCCCAACCCTCCAGCTGTCATCAACACCAATGTAGAAAGTGAACATTGGTGTCCTTTCCCTTGTCGGGCTTCACCCACTGGGATTTCGTCCCATCTTAGCCAGTTGAAAAGGGAAAAGCAGGTCTGTCTTTCCAACCTTTAGGACCTGCCCTCTAAATCACCAAAAGAAACTTAAGAGAAAACCTAATGAGCAAGGTCAATGTCGGGTCTAGTCTGCTGGGGCACTCCCGTCAGGTTTCCGTTCAACACCGTTCATTCCAAATGGAAAAACATCAATGAATTCCCACCCCTTCAAGCCCAAACACCTTAGAAAAAATTGACCGTCCTTTGACCTCCTAGGCCTTAGACCCTTAGAGTTTCGATAGGATTCTGTTTCTTACTGGTCATGCCAAATAGTGAAGCCCTGACACCTTTCCGCACTTGTATCTCCTAGTGCCCCAAAAGTGATCCAAATGACCTTTAATTTGAAAACCAGTCTCAACCCACATGCTCAAATTTATCCTTCTCTTACATGAGCCCTTCAAACCATCAAAATATGAAGTTGAGAGAAATCACATGAATTTCCCTACCCTGTTCGCCCTTCAAAACAACTTTTCTACTAGGGAAGTTTGGCCCTCCCAGCCCGGTTTGTCCAAAATCCCTCCAGTAAATGAATAATGACATTTGGAAGTAAAAGTTTGATTTCATGAATGATATATTGTCTAATAGGATTTCTTCCATGGGATTTCAACTAATGTTCACGCTTTCATGATCGGTTGTGCTCATTATGTCCTTGCTTGCAGGATATATGGAATCAAGTGCATGACCCTCAAGGGGAACTGCAAAAAAGGACAAAGGGAAAAAGATAGGTAAGGCTCCTCAGGGAAAAAAAGATAAAGACCAAATGAAGTATGAGTTCCAGGGAGAACCCTTACGTTCAAAGATTATCATAGACTAGAAAGAAATCATAGATACCAATATCGGCCATGTCGATATTGAGAGTTCAAGCAAAGGGTCAGAATCCACCCTAAGACTGACAATGCCAGACTAATCAGGCAAAGTGAAATTGCTAAAGCTGGAGGCTTCCCTCCATCCTTCATAACCCCTGAATTGGTCATGGCTTTCTGGTAGGCCTATCAACCACAGACACGAACTATTGTAGAAAGAGATGGAAACATCCTTGCTAACATGTTAGGTGAGGAGATTATGAAGAGTTTTTACATCCCTACCTTTGAAGAAATGGAGGTACCCACCATAGTGGAGTGTAAAGCAATGTGGGATGAAGACCCGATGGGTTGCAATAAGCTAATAAACAAATACTGGCTTAAAGAGAAAAGGGGGAGCACTACAAAGGTTCCTCAAGAACTCTTCCACAACGACTTCTATGAGGACTACCATGACTTGGTCACCATGTTAAGCAGGGTGATGGGCCTCCCCACTACTACATATTTTCATGAATGGATGGTGTATTTCATAGAGCAGATCCTCTATGGGGATGAAGATGTCACCACAAAAGCCTCATTCTACTAGGGAGGCATAATAAGTGACTGCTTCCACGAGTAGTTCATGAATGTGAAGAAGACCTCCAAGTTCTACATGACCTATTATTTGGTGTACTCACTATCTGAGCGGAGGCAGTACAATGGATTGTTCCTAGCACCTGATGAGGAACTGATTCAAGTATTGAAAGTCTATGATAGATATCCCCAGCTCCAGTTTAGGAACTTCAAGAAAGAGTATTGCGGGGTGAACGACGCCTTCATTGGCCACATCATTATATTGCTTGGAGGGGATTTTGAAAGAAGGGTCTCTCATAGTTCTTGGGAATTCTTGAAGCAATACACCTTCTTATTCATTAAGTACCCCAAGTTCACATATATATTCATGCCCAGGCTTTCACAGAGAGGCTGAATAAGCTACCCCAACACCCCAATGACCGGATCATACTGTTGGAGCTCTCTTGGCAGTTGCAGCATGTACATTCAGTCCTCAGCGGTAAACACTTGGTGGGGATCCCTTATCTCTTAGATTTTGGCTAGGGGATGTACAAATTGCAAACCTCCCAATGTGATGGGAATTCTTAGAAGGAATTGGTAGAGTACCATTTCCACCTACACACTGCTTGCCTGCAGATGGACCCATATGGGAATGTAAGGAAAGCACTAGGAATAGGGTACGCCCATTTGCATCACATCAAGGACTTTTGGGTAGATTGCCAGGATGACAAGGAGGTGCACGTGAGTCACTATATGTGAATGTCTACATACTTCATAAAAAGAATACGATTATTTCCTATACCGGATCAAGTTGAAGAGAATGAATTAATCATCATGGATCCCAGGTACAACATAGTTGCTAACTTGTTATTGCCAGCAATAGATTGGGATGAGCAAGAGGTTGATGACCTTGAAATTATAGCCAAGCCAATTTAGGCTCGCACCAAGGAATGGGTTGATGTGAAAGTATCCCGATTGAAGCAACAAGGGGTTGTCCTAACATATGGGGGGCTCAAGAGTGAGCCTAGTGCTACGAAGGATGTTGCTGCCACAACTTCAATAGGAGGGACATCCAAATTTCCTCCGCTCACAAGATCAAAGAAGAGGAAAGGTATTGAGGCAGAGCAGTCACCAGATCTAAAGGTTTATTCTAGAAAGGATTCAGGAGGCTCACCCTCTAAGAAGCCCAAAAGGATGGGAAGCATCGCGGGGCAACCAACAATTCAAAAGCATCCCCTTCAAGAGGGTGAGGAATGGAAAACAAATTAGCCAAAACCTCCTCTAGCTCTCCCTATTTCTGCCACCCTTCCATCTATTTCCCAAGCCATGGTTGCAACATCCCCACCTACGGTGGACATCTTGGTCCATCTCACTCCCTCTCTTCTAGCTGGGCCCATAATAATGGTTGACTCCTCTACTGCAACTTCTTTTCTTTCCTCTGCCTCCATGTTGCCCACTGCATTGCTTCCTTTGGGAGCAGTGACAATTCCAATACCCGCACTCACATTGCCAGAGGCTTTCTCGTGGCATATGCAGAATGTCCCCTCTGAGATTTCCCAAATCTCTTTGGATCCCACCATCCATGCTGCCTTGGCATAGGTCCTCGCTAGTGCTTTTCCCTCGCAACCTCCAATGGGACCACCAACAATGGAGGCCACGATGCTAATCTTAGAAGAATGGGAAATTGGGAGATGGAGACTTCAAATTAAATGGAGGAAGACACCGATGAGTACCATGAACACCCAGAGTATGAACACTGGTAAATTGATAGGGTTGTCCATCAAGAAGAAGAAACAAGGTCTTCTGAAAGTGGAGATGTAGAAGAGGGTGCAAGTGGTAGAACTATTGTAAAAGCTTTTGATGATGATTTTGAGAGGAAATGGCCTGATAGTTGAAGGACGAAAAAGAAGAGGAAGAACGGTCACCTCCCAGAGAAGAAAGGCAAGAAGATGACAAGGCCATAGAAAATGTAGAACTCGCTAGAGGGAAACAACAGGAGAATGTGTCCCCTCCTTATAGAGAAGAATAAAATGTAGAAAAAGACTTACGTGAGGGTGAGGTTCTAGCCAACAAAAGTCTCAAAGTTGAGCAGCCTGAGGAGCATGAGCATAAGGGTGAACAAGATGAAGAAAAGAAAGGGAAGGAGGTTGAGAAAGAAGAAAGTCCTCGGGAGCAATTTCCTACTAAGCCTCCCATCAAGCACCTTGTGTTCATCCAAGACTCTAATAAGGAAGAGGGAGACAACACTAAAATGGAAGAAAGGGATCCCACAGGTAAACAAATAGAGATCTAAACAAAGGAGGGTGAGGTTGATTTTGAATCGCCCAAGGGGAAATTTGTTATGCCCGAATGGCTAGAGAGGCAACTTCAAAAGAAAACTCCTACCCAAAAGTATCCAAGAGCAAGATTGGAGGCTATCTTAGCCCAAGCGTAGATCAGTGCCACCAAAAATGAGAAGAGGCCCAAAATCAAATCTAAGGTAACAATGGATGCTTCTGGATCCCAAACTATGCAAATAGCTACTCCAGTTGTGGGAAGGGAAGGGGTAAGCTATAATATCTCTGCCATTGACTTGGGAACAACTACTAGAGAGTAGAAGGTGGAACACCTCGAGTAATCTGTTGCCATGGTAGTGCATTTAATACAACATGATAAAATTTCAAAGGACAAGCTTAAAGCATAGGTAGCTAATCTAACGGCTTACATCTGGCAATGGTCCTCAACTGAAGATATGCCTACCACATTCGTAGCCCCCCCACAACTACTGTCCAAGGAACAAATTGATAAGCTGGAAAAGAGAAAGAATTTGGAAAAAACTACAGAAAGCTGGTTCTGACAGGTTTTGTACATCGAAAATATGGGTATCAGCCAGGCTATTTGAATAGCCAACAAGTTCCTTGACTTATAACAGTCTTTAGAAAACATGAAGAAACTTTGCACTAACTTCCCTATAACATCTGAGTCCACCTATCCAAAGATTGAGGCTATCCTCAAACTGCCAAGTGCCACATGGGAAAAGAAACTCATGCTCAAGAGAGTCGATCATTGGCTTGTGGATGTTTGGAGATGAGATTTTGAGAGCAGAAAAGAAATATTGGAGTAGGTGATTGACAAAATAGATCCATATATTGAATGGGTCAAAGAGATTAGGATGAATTATGTCTGATATTTGAAGCTAATGACAGGCTATGAGATGTTCGCTGTACCAATGGACCCAGATAAAGTAAGGCCTCATTTCCAGGAAAAGATGGAGGATGGGATGTCAGATGAAATAACCACCGATTTCATGAGTTTTGTTGCATGAGCCTTCGCCCAGTCAGAGTTGTTCCAGGACCACACTACCAAGTATGATGAAGACTGGAAAAGGCTTGAGGACAACTCCAAGGAGTGGAGTTATCAAGTGTTGTGATTCAAAATCATAGAAGTCGACAAACTCCAATCGATAATTTTGAAATTCATGGAGTATGCAACTTTGAAGAAGCGGGAAGATGACCCTATTATTAGTGAAGAGCTTCTAAAGGAATAGCTACAGTGAAAACGGAAATTGCTAAATGATAAAATTGCTATAGTGATGTCACTAAAGGACAAAATAGAGATGAAGACAAAGTTGTATTTTAAATTGTAATATATTGGGGGGTATGTAGAACCCTAGTTTGTAGTGAATCTTGGCCACACAATGATATTAAATCTTGGCCATTTGTTCTACTTTTTGGGCACTACAAATGGGGGTCTCCTCTCATTTTCAAGAGAGAGTTGGGTTGTTGTAAAGTCATGCTACAGAAATTTCTAATGAAAATACATTGACTTGGTGCATTTTCTGAGTTCTTCACATGTTTCATGATTCAATATCCCATTATTAGATGTTTTATTTAAATTTACAATGCTATTCTAGTTAACTTTAAATTTCTTAGATAGATTTTGGTAATACTGTTCTATGATTGTAGAAATTTATGTTGTGTTGATGCCTTTCAATCCATAATTTTTTCTATTTACTACTGGTAAATGGTCTTGTAAAGTTAGTCTGGGCTGAAACTTGAAGTTGCTTTTAAACTTTTACCTTCATTCATGCATGTATGTGGAGGATGAATGGTAAAATATTTGCAAACCTTTGAAGATGGCACATATTTCATGATACTATAGGTTTCTTGGTTAAGTGGAATCTTGTTTGAAGGAAGTTGTCTATAGTAGAACCTCCATGATCACTGTTCATAGTTAGTTGCAGATCCAGGAACCTTCCCTTTTCCCTACTCTTTTCTTTCTTTTTTAGAAACAACCTGTGCTAAGGTTCATTGCACATTGTAAAGCCAAAACTTAAGGAAAACATTGAAGTTTTAGATTGTTGTTCGAACCTATAGAAAAGTGCACCTTGACTCCCATCTCAAAAACTTCAGATTTTAGATCCGTCTTACATCCAGCTACTTAAGTTTGCCCTGTGATTACCAGCAAAATCACATCAAACATCAATTGAGGAATTCCATGCAAGTCATGACCTGACACCCGAGAGACCTTGGGGTGATTTTCAACAATTTATTGTTGGAATTCTCCTTTCAAGAGAGGTAGTGCACCTATGCACTGCCTGTGTTGAGAAAGTGTACAAAGACACCCATCAATAGGTAGTTTTGGGGAAGTTGTATGAGGATGCAATTATTTATAAGAATTTGCACAATTCATTGTAAAAAAATCAAATGAGTATAATAATATTAATATACTTTTGTATTTTATGATAAGATCATGGTTTAGTTTTTACAATATTTATGGTTACATTTTTTAACAAGTCTTAATGTGTACATTTAAGATATTTTTCATGAATTGACCATCATTAGTAATTTCAACTTGAAATTTCTAAAGTGGCTCAAATAACCCTTCTACAATAGTATATATTCACTCCACTTTCTTGAGAATGAGTCTATAAAAATATAAAAAATGTGGGGTACCCTAAGATTAGTACTCATAACCTAGGGTACATTCCATCATTTATAGGGTTTCATTAGGATGTAAATCAACAAGGTGCATAGATTGAATTTCAACCTCCAAGGTGAGTCAATCAAACCTAGATTTGATCCTTTTGAGTATTAGGAATGATTTGGAAGTGATTTTAATTGATTTCCCTAGTTAAACTAAATGACCTAATATGATAATTACAATTTATCAAAAGTAAATAGACTAAAACAGTAGTTTTCAAGTGGATCTGGAAGTTGCAGACTAATATGTACCTATCACCAAAAGTTGGATGTAAGTGTTGTAGCAGAACTAGGTCACCCCTGGGTGACTGGTCTTTGATATGGGGTCTTGAAATTATTTTTATAGTCCTCTAGTGTTGGATTCAAGCTTCTATTTTCCACTTGTCCCACTATAGGAATGTCATAAATAAATTCTACAATTGATTTTTCATGTCTTAACAGGGTTGATGACAACAAATGCAACAATGAAGAATTTTTCCTTCAGGATCTCTTCAATCATTTTCAAACTTGTAACCTACACATTCACAAAGAGAGAAAATTTTGTACCATATAGGGGATTTCCTCATTCAAACCCCGTGCAAGTGTTCCCACTTCCACAATGGCAATGCCAATGATAAAACCTTAATGGAAAGGAAGGAAATGATGATTAAAAAAATGTTGCAACTCACCACCCTTTAATGGCTTCCTTGAAGGACTAAAGTCATACACATCTCTTTAAGGATTTGGATCTTTCTCGATAGATTTCCTTGAATGCTTGGATGCTTAGATGCTTGGAGACCTAAAACAATTTTATCCTTCAATAGATAATAACATGGACACACATACACTTTGACATGATGTTGGATCTTGAATTATTGTAATAATGATTGATAATGTTGCTCTTGAATGATCTTAACAATAATACTTGATCATAAGTCCTTCTCCAAATTGTGTTCTAGTTTCAAATGATCAAAAGACTAGGTATTTATATGTGTTTATCCAATTTCCCAAAAATTAGATTCCAAAAGCTGACACTTCATATAATTTAAATTTTGGATATTAAAATACTGTGAACAAAATATTTGAATTTGGTTCTTCGATAAGAAGGGGGACCCAGTCACCCATTGACAAATGGGTCCTAGCCCAAATTTCCAAGACACTCAAAGTTGGGGACAATTTAATGATTGGATGCATTTGTTCAATGCTTGTCCTCCAAAAAATGGTAAAAATTAGACTTTGGAATGCATAATTTGAAAAATTATAAGCTTAATTAAGTCTAATGAATTAAGGGCCCAAAACATAGTGTGAAATTGTAAAGGTATGCAAATTTCTACACTACATTTAACCCCATTTTAGTGAGAGTATGAACTTACACTCAAACTCACACTAAAGTAGAGAAATATATGTCAAGAGGGGTTTGATTGTACTAATATTGAAAAGATAGGATGACTAAAGATCAAGGAGGTGGCCAAGACCCCATGATCCAAGATCCCATGGTGAACCAACATAACCCCAAAGGAACACACATGTATGATATGCATCAAGACAAGATACACAAATATACAATGTCAAAATAAATGTAAGGAAAAGGAAAAAAGGGTATGGGCTAACAAGTTGTATTATGCTAGCAACCATACAAACAAGAAGACTCACAAGCTAGTAAGGACCATATTTTACTAGGTGAGCTCCCAAAATAGGTAGAAAAATGAGAAACACACACTAGGTCTATAAGGTGTGCCCGTAACCATACCAAGAGTTAGGCTCCCTAATAACCTTGATAAGTGCTACAAAAGGATCAAAATGCTATGCCAATGCTTACATTAAATTCAACCCCTATGAACAAAGTGAAGCCAAGAAAATGTCAAATGTCAAATATCAATGCACCACTAAGTTCAACCTCAATGAACAAAGTGAAGAAAAAATGCCAAGTACCAATGTCAATGCATCACTAAGTTCAACCTCTATGAGCAAAGTGAAACAAAAGTGCCAAATGTATGCCCTCACTTTAAAGAAATTGCTAACACCATGTTGTGAGAAATTAATTTAAAGAATAAAAATGATAAATTTCATGTAACAAACGATCATAAGAGCTAATTTGGAAAGCCCTATGCTAAATCTATATCTTTCCAAATAAAGCTACATAATGGTAAGGGGTTTCCCCAAAAATGCAATACCATGAATAACATAAAAAAGTACATTGAGGGATCCATGGATCTGGTGTCAGTATATGTCTTCTCTATAGTAATATAATAGAGCTCAGAACTGACATCATTCCCCAAATACTCATGGAACAAAAAACACAATGGAGGAATGACACATAGAGAGAGAGAGAGAACAAAGAATATTTTGGGTCAACATGGAAGAGACCTAAATGTCTCAACACCTTGCATCGTCCCCAAAAGGAAAACATAAGACAAAAGGAACATATAAAGTTTATGAAATATAGAACAATTGAGATACAAATAGAATAATGCCACAATAGGTTTGTTTCCCTTGTATCCTTGTGCCAACAAAGAAACAAGGGTCATCCAAAGAAAACTCACAAACATAAAGACATGCCAAGCAACACAACATGAGAGATCGCATCATGTGCAAGAAAACACAAAGAACATATGAACAACATGGGTAGGTGCAAAAACATGGGGGACTAAAAAGGGATCTTAGGTGGCCACTTTTTTTTGAAATTAGGAAATACTAACATTGGATGTGAAATTGAGGATAGTTACAATCAAAAAAATTAGATGCGACAAAAAAAAAGGATCATATCCTTTGAGTCTACTTTCTAAACTACTATTTTTTTTTCAATGGTAGAGATTAAGGGGTTCAAAAGAGGGAGCCACATAAATTGGTGTTGTTTTTGTCAAAAAAAACATAACATAGCAACTTTTGTGGCTCCCTCAAAAGGTTAACGTTTTTTTTTGGTATTTTAAAAATCTCTTCGGTGAGAAATTAGCTAACAACATGTAGTTTATGCCTAATTTTTCTGATAAATTTTTAATGAATATTTGATTTTTTTACTAATTTTCAAAGTGGACACTTTCTAAAAAATAAGATTTTGGCCATGCTACCCCTATAAATTTTGAAAACTAATTAAAAATCATTTTTTAAAAATATGTGCAGAATGGAGTCTAGTTTTTAAAAATGTAGTTTATTTGAAAATTTGATGAACTAACTTATAAAGAAAAAAATACCAAACACTAGTTTTTTCCAAAAAGCAAAAACACAAACCAAAGAAATTAAGGATGAAAGGCTTAACATTGTCAAAATGTGAAAAAAATTACATCATTAGATATCTAAGAGAGAGCCTAGCATTACCTAGGTGTTTGATTTGTTTGACCTTCAAACACGTGCAAACCTGATGCTTAGCACGAACGTGATTATGCGAAATATTGTAGAATTTGGAAAAAACATGTCTTTGGATGTTGGGAAGGCACTCCAAGCCTTTGGTTTGGTATTCCAAAGCAAATACCAAGCCTAAGGCTTGGGGACTCCCAAAGCAAGAAATAATGTGGGTGTTTTATAACATGCTCACATTATTTCATAGTTTTGACATATTTTTTGTGTATGTGCTTGAGTTTCCTAAGAAAGACATAACGCAAGCGCATTATAACGCACTCACATTATGTCTTGCTTTGTGTTAAATGTTATTATACTAAATGTATGTATATATACTTGTATGCATGTATGCTTGTATGACATGTATGTATATATGTATGTATGTATGCATGTAAGTATGTAAGTATGTAAGATTGTATGTACGTATGTATATATTCTTGTATGTATGTATGTATGTGCATGCCTGTATGTATCTATGTTTTCTTATATGTATGTATGTATGTATGTATTTAGAGGGAGGGAGAATCATAAGAGAGAGAGTGAGTTGTATAGGTAAGGTGGGAGGGAGAGAGGGTAGGAGAAACCTAAGAGAGAGAGGTAGTGAGTGAGAGAACTCAGAGAGGGAGTGGGGGTGGTAGGGAGAGACCCAAGAGAGAGAGAGAGAGAGGGAGGGAGAGAAGGGTTTGGAGTGAGAGGAAATTATTTAGACCTTAGGGTGGGAAGGCTAGACGTGGAGAGAGAGAGACTTGAGAGAGGGAGAGAGTGTGGGAGAGAGAGACCTGAGAGAGAGGGAGAGAGAGGGAGAGGGAGTGGGAGAGAGGGTGTTAGAGTCAGAGGGACTTATCTAGGTAGGGTGGGATGGATAGAGGGAGAGAGAGATTTATCTAGGTAGCGTGTCATATGTTGGTGTGAATAAGTCTTACCTAGTTAATTCTTTTACTAGGGACTTAGGGGACTTAAGTTTACTTAGGATAAAAGATTCTTTCTAGAAATATTAGTTGTCTTATCTAGACTTCACATCATCCTAGGTAGTTATGAGTTAGATGTCTCATGTGATAGGATTAAGACACTTGTCATGATCTTGTCTTATCCTATCTCTCATCCTTGCCTTTATAAGAAAAGCATCTCTAATATATTTTGCATTGTATTCTATTGCATGGAATATTGATCATTGTATCATATTGCAATTCTTGTTTGGTGGAATAGCATCTTGCATTGTTGCTTCTCTCTATCTCTTATGGAGGTTATTTGGTGTTACAGATTGAAGATCTCGGTTGCTCACTTCAACATCATATCAGATCTTTGAATCTTGCAAGCACCTTCTATTTTTTTCATTAGAGAGTTTCTACCATCAAGTTTTCTATTGTGATTTTAGTTTCTTTTATGATCTTGCAAATTCATCGTATGCTCTTCTCTTGTGTTTCAATATGATCTTGAGAATCAAAAAGGGTTTGAAAAGATTTTTTAATCCTATCTTGCATGTATGTATTTTGGTGAGATCTGGTGATTGCAGCACTTTTGGCTATAGTAGCAGTATTTTAGTTATCCCATTGCATCTAGGAGGCTTGAGAATGTTAGATTTGGATTTTTTTTCATTCAATTTGGTCACCATTTGCATCTTTGGAAAACAAGAGTTTGGAGCTCAAATCTGGTGAACATCTTTTTACATGAGCATTTTTGCAAAAAATAACCTTTCCATTGCGTCTGGGTGGCCGTTTGCAAGAATTTTGATATATAACTTGGCCATATTTGGTGAAAGTTGATTTTGGGGCAAAAACATTTTACCTAGAAGGTCATACGGCCCCCAAGTCGATGATACAATTTTGCATAATTAAAAAATAAATATTTTTTAATATTCTACATCATTTTATTATTCAAGTTTTTTAGAAAAAAAAAATTGGGCATTTTATTATATTGAGGGCATATTAATTTTTGGGGGCATTGCAATATCAACATACAAATATTATTTTGCAGAAGCATTTAAAAATTTCAATAGGGGTCGTATTGCAATTGTCAGCCCACTTGGTAAAACTCTCGATGGCCTTTCATCAATGTTCATCCTATCCATTAGAATTTTCATGTGGTCGGGCCCTTAGCAAAGTTTCGCAGGCTATGTTGAAGACTCGTGACTTCTATTTTAAGTCACCAGCTTGACCATCACAGCTAGCAGCCCTTTAGAGGAAATTTCTAGTGGGCGGTAACACAAACTTAACCACTAGCCATGAAGCCCTCAAACTGCTAGCATAATCAGTAACCACCAGGGTGGACAAGTTAAGCAGCAAACTACCTAGCATAAAATTCTAACCACCAGGAGGGAGGTAATTGCCAAGAGCTTAAACCATGATATGTGAACAGGCTAGACTGTAACTACTAGCAATTTTCTATAACTGTCAATTTTTTGCTCCACCTTAGCCTGTGGTTGTGTGGGCGACCAAGTGCCAGTACCCATGGGCTTAAATTTTGTGCTTGGTTAGTGATCTTTTTTGCCCCTATTTAGTCTTGAAGGTGCCTAAATAGGCCTTTTTTTCAATTCTACATAACTTTTCACCACGACGTCAAATTTTTGCAAACGAGATATTGTCAAAAAGCTGGTTTGAAAAAATTCATAGTGGTGTAGGTGATTTTTCTAGATTTTTACATTTTTTACCAGCTTTTTCAGCCTGAAGGTATAGGTGCATTTATTGCTTGTAATTGGCATAACTTTTGCATATGAAGAAGAAATTTGGTAAAAAAAAAATTTAATTGCTCATAAAATCGTAAGGAATATTTTTGTAATCTCTATTTTTAGTTTTGGAAAGCTATTTTTTCTAAAAATTGTAAAATCATCGTGTGTTATAAACAGTCGATTTGAGCTTGTCACTTGTACAAATTGCAAAATTTCTTCATTGTAATTTGTAGGGGGGATTGCAAATTGAATTTTAATACATTCTAGTGGGTGAAAGGAACAATTTAAGTGCCACATTATCTTCTTTCTTTTGGTGTTCATGGAAGATCTAAGGCAAATTGAACCACTCAAGTCACAATACTATCATACATGGAAGTAAAAATGACTCAATTGTTACAATCTAAGGGTCAATGGCCAATTTTAGATGTAGAATAACCTGAATTCACAAGGGATTATGAAAAATTTGTCCATATATGTAAAATGGATGAAGAAAAAGGGCTCATTGGATCACATGTATTTGATAACTTGTTTTATATTTCAAAGTGTAAAAAACCTAAGATTGTTTGGGATAAACTTGAAGAATTGTATGGTAAAACCAATTAGTTCAGAACCTTGTAGCTTCAAGTGGATCTTCAAGCACTCTCTCCAAATTCATTTCCTTCAATTCAAAATTTCCTTACATAATTCAAGTTGATTTTGTCACAATTGAAAGGATGTGGCAATGATATATCTAGTGATGATTGTATCTTCTTGATTGTGTCTAAGCTGAGAGGCCCTTATCAAGTGTTTTCTTCTAATTTCTAATGAAATATGGATGTCATGGAAAAATATTATAAAAGGCCTTCGTTTGAATTATTTTGTGAGTGTCTTACTAGGGAGGAGGCTAAGTTGATTTAGTTGGATTCCCTACCTAATTCCAAGAGTCATGCTCTAATGTCACAATCATCCAAGGGTAAAGGAAAGAATAAGAAGAAGCCCAAGATGAGAATCATCTTTAGGTAGTGAGACTCCCTCCAAATTGAATCAGAAGAACAATCAGAAGTCCACTCCATCTCCTTCTTCTTCTAAGCCCAGGAAAAAGAATGGAGATCCTTGCTCATTTTGTGGCAACTGGGCATGTTGCAGCTCATTGTTTCAAGAGACTTGAGGCCTTGGAGGAAGCTATGAAGAAACACAACATTTCAGTGTCTAAGCTTTCTTCCATGGGAAAAGGCCAAGATCTTTCAGCATGAGCCATTCATTCATCTTCAGATAGTTGGATTCCTGATTCAGGTGCTTCACATCACATGACTAATTCACGTGATCTTCTTGATTCCATTGTTCATACTTCTACTTATCAGATTGCAATTGGAAACTCTTCACAGATTCCAATTTTGGGGACATGCTCCATTCAAATGCTAGATGGGTGCATTGAGGATGTTCTTCATGTTCTTGATATTTCAATGAATCTACTTTTCATATATTAGATTTTTCATTATAGAGATGGGAAGTCAGTTGAGTTTACTCCATAGAATGTGACTATCAAACTATTGTAGGATCCTGAGAAGGTTGTTGCTACAAGGATAGTTGATCATAAGAACCATTTGTATTGATTTTATGGCTTTGAGTCTTCATCGGGTTCCTTTTTTGTTGCTCATGATGATTCAATAAGCAAGCTTTGGCATGAAATATTTGGGCACTTGAACTATAGACATCTTCAGAAGATGCAAGCACATAACTTAGTGGTTGGTCTTCCAAAGATCTCTTGCATGGATGGTGTTTGTCAAGGTTGTGTTCTTGGCAAGAAACATTAAGATCATTTTCCTAAGGGTCAAGATTCCAGCTCCTTTTTTTTAGGGGCTAAGTATGTGCTCACATTCATTGATGTTTTTCCTCGATGAACATGGGTTTATTTTCTGAAGCTCAAGAGTGAAATTCTCACAAACTTCAAGACCTTCAAAAAATTTGTGGAGAAGCAATCAGGTTTTTCTCCTTGACACATACAAACAGATAATGAGGGGAAGTATGTCAATTTGGCATTTTAGGATTTTTGTAGTGAGCATGGTATTCTTCATCAGCACATAGTTCCTTACACTCCTCAACAAAATGGTGTGGTGGAGAGAAAGAATAGGACTCTCAAGGAGATGGCCAATTGTATGATTCAATATAGGTCCATGGCTCCATCATTTTGGGCCAAAGCCATCAATTGTTCCAATTATATTCAAAACTATATGACCCACAAGGTAGTGTGGAATATGACCCCTGAGGAGGCATGGTCTCATCGCAAGCCTAATGTATCCTTCTTTAGAGTATGTGGTAGTGAGGATTGGGCATTCATTATGGATGGTCATCGTAAATCAATGGATAAGAAGAGTCAGCAATATATTTTTTTTGGTATTGTGAGGATGTGAAGGCATAAATATTGTTTGATCCTAATACATGAGAGGTTCATTTTTGTCGTGATGTTCAGTTTGTTGAGACCTTCACATAGAAAGATCCTCCTCTGACTTTTTCTTCATCACAACCTTTTCAATATTCTTCAGTTGATGATGATTTTCTACTTGAGGAAGATTTTGATGATGGTCTTGATGCTCCTCCTCCTTAGTCAACCACTAGCTCATGATGGGCTCGACTTACTCTTGAAGAGGTTGGTCCTCTTGTTGGTGATCCCACAAAAACTTGCCACACTCATTCTCAAACTTAAAGAATTAGTCTTTTGAGTTGGAATTTTAGATAATCTTTAGAAGTTTCTAGATGCTTTAGGTATTCTAGAGTGGGATAGTGTTATGGCTAATGAGTATTCTTCTTTGATGAAGAATCATACTTGGGATCTTGTGCCTCTTCCTAAGGGAAGAAAGTTGGTTCGGTGCAGGTGGGTCTATCGTACCAAGTATGCAATAGTTGGTTCTATTGACAATTATAAGGCTCATCTTGTTGTAAAGGGGTTCCCTCAGGTTGAAGGAATTGACTATTCTGAGACCTTTGCTCATATTGCCAAGATGGATTCTATTCGCCTTGTCCTTCCTATAGTTGCATCTTGGGGATGGTTAGTATTTTAGATGGATGTGAAGAGTGATTTCTTGTATGGGGATCTTCATGAGGAGATCTATATGGATTAGCCACCAGGTTTTGTGCAAGACTCTTCACTTGTTTGCATGCTTTGATGTTCATTGTATGGTGTCAAATAGGCCCCTCGGGCTTGGTATGAAAAGATGGATAGTTTCTCGCTTGCTTCTAGCTACACTCACTACCATTCTAATCCCACAGTATATACTTAGAGGTAGGAGAGGATTTACTCATACTTGTGCTCTATGTGGATGATTCGATTCTCACAAGGAGTTCTACTTCGATGATTTAGAGTACTCAAAGAGAATTGATGGAGCAATTTGATATGAAAAACCTTGGTTTTTTGCACTCCTTCCTTGGTCTTCAGGTTCATTAGACTTCTAAGGGGGTCTTCATTTTCCAACAAAAGTATACTCTTGATTTCCTTTAGAGATTTGGCATGGTTGATTGCAAGCCTTCCCCCACTCCATTTTAATTAGGTGTTGTACTGTCTACAAGTTTCTCTACTCCTATAGTTGATCCTACCTTGTATTGATGGTTGGTAGTCTTTTGTACTTGACACATATTCATCCTGATATTTCCTTTGTGGTTGGACTTGTCTCTCACTTTTCTCAAGATCCCCATGAGAGTCATTGGAAGGATGCCAAATGTATCTTGAGATACATTCAAGCCACTACTCATTTCATCATTTATTACACATCAAGTGCATCTCAGATTATGGGCTTCACTGAATCAAATTGGGTTGGTGATGTCAATGATCGGAAGTCTACTTCTAGCTTTGTCTTTTGCCTTGGTTCTGTTATGATTGCATGGTCATGCAAGAAGCATACAACTATTTCATTATCATTGAAAGAGGTTGAGTATCGAGGTGCAGTTCTGGCTAGTCAAGAGGTTTTTTGGCTTTGTCATTTCATGACTAAGCTTGGATTTCCTTCCACTCAACCCACTACTCTTGGTGCAACAATCAGAGTGCCATCCATATCTCTCACAGCCCAATGGAGCATTAGCACACTAAGCATATTGAGATCCACATGCACTTCATCAGGCAGCTTATACAAGATGGTGTTCTCAGCTTGGAGTATTTTCCTATAGATCTTTAGGTTGTAGACTTCTTCACTAAACCTTTGGCATCACATTGTTATCTTCAGTTGTGATTGATGCTTGGGGTGAAGAAAGTTTTCCTTAGGGGGTCTTGAGGAGTCCTCAATTTTTTAGTTTTCTTTGCATCTTTTTCTCTCTTTTGGAGAGGAGTTTTCTTCCACATCGTTTTTCTCCTATTCTCTGCTTGTGAGAGTTTATTTTTTTGTACATGGGTACCTCATCAGGCCTTGTTGTTGGGACCCATCTTTTGCATTGGTTTGTTCCTCCCTAAGTTGCACTTAAGGGGGGGTGTTGGTGTGAATGATTATTGTACCTAGTTAATTCCTTTACTAGGGACTTAGGGGACTTAAGTTTACTTAAGATAAAATATTTTTTCTAGAAGTCTTAGTTGTCTTATCTAGACTTCACATCATCCTAGGTAGTTATGAGTTAGTTGTATCATGTGATAGGATTAAGACACTTGTCATGATCTTGCCTTATCCTATATCTCATCCTTTCCTTTATAAGCAAGGCATCTCTATCATATTTTGCATTACATTCTATTTCATATCATAGTAATCATTGTATCATATTGCAATTATTGTTTTGTGGAATAACATCTTCCATTTTTGCTTCTCTCTATCTCTTTGTGGAGGTTATTTGATGTTGCAGATTGAAGATCTTGGTTTCTTACTTCAACACCATAAGGAGAGACTTGAGAGAGAGAGGGGGGTGGGAGGGATAAACCTAAGAGATAGGGAGTGCAAGAGAGAGGGAGTGGGAGAGGGAGGGAGTGAGAGAGAGGGAGTGAGTGGGAGAGAGATAGAGGATGAGAGAGAGAGAGAGGGAGAGAGAGAGGGAGAGGGAGTGGGAGAGAGATAAAGGGAGTGAGAGAGAGACCTGAGAGAGGGAGAGGGGGTGGGAGGGAATGGGAGAGAGGGGGTTGGAGTGAGAGGTACTTATCTAGGTAGGGTGGGAGGGATAGTTTAGAGAGAGAGGGGGTTAGAGTGAGACAATTATCTTGGTAGAGAGAGAGAGTTATCTAGCTATGTAGGTAGGGTTCTTGAGGGAGAGACATGAGAGAGAGGGGTGAGTTGGAGGGAGACAATTGAGAGAGGGAGAGAGAGGGAGTGGGAGATAGAGGTAGTGAGAGATAGAAACCTAAGAGAGGGAGCGGGGTAGGATGAAGAGACTTGAGAGAGAAAGAGAGATAGACCTGAGAGAGGGAGAGGGGTGGGAGGAGAGACCCAAGAGAGAGAGGAGTGGGGAGAGAGGTCAGAGGAGAGGGACTCATTTAGGCAGGGTGGGAGGATAGAGGGGAGAGAGAGAGAGAGAGAGAGAGAGAGAGAGAGAGAGAGAGAGAGTTATCTAGGTAGGATGCCAGAGGGAAAGAATTGAGAGATATGGAGGGGGAGAGAGTGGGGGAGAGAGGGAGTGGGAGAGATAGGGAGTCAGAGATAGGGAGTGAGAGATAGAGAGTGAGATATAGAGAGTGAGAGAGAGGGATTGGTAGAGAGATAAAGGGAGTGAGAGAGATTTATTTAGGTAGGGTGCTAGAGGGAGATACTTGAGAGATTGGGAGAGAGAGAGAAAGAGATGGAGTGCAATAGAGAGGGAGTGGGAGAGAGAGAGTGTGTGTGTGTGTGGTAGAGAGAGGGTTAGAGTGAGAGGGACTTATCTAGGTAGGTGGGAGGATAGGGTTGGAGAGAAGGGACCCGGGAGATAGAGGATGGGAGAGGACATAGAGGGAGTGAGAAAGAGAGACCCAGAGAGGGAGAGGGGGGTAGGAGGAGGAGAGACCTGAGGAGAGAGGGAGTGGGAGCGTGAGAGATAAGGAGAGAGAGACAGAGCTATTCAGGTAGAGACTTCCAGAGAGAGGGGGGGTGGATGAAGAGGACCCAGGAGATAGGGAGAGAGGGAGTGCAGAGAGGAGGAGATAGAAGGGATGGGAGAGATAGAGGAGTGAGAGAGAGGAACCCGAGAGAGGGAGAGGGGGTGGGAGTGAGAGACTGAGAGAGAGGGGTGGCGGGAGGGAGAGACCCGAGAGAGAGAAGAGAGAGAGAGTGGGAGCATGGGAGAGGGGGCTGGCGAGAGAGATGGGGAGAGAGAGGGAGTGGGGACAGGGATGAGAGAGAGACAGAGAGCAAGCAGGAGAGGGGTGGGAGGGACAACGAGAGAGAGAGAGAGAGAGAGTTATCTAGAGCAGTAGGGAGCCAAAGGGAGGAGACCTAATAGAGAGGGGGGTCGGGAGTGGGAGAGAGACCCAAGAGATAACGGGGAGAGGAGGAGAGAAAGGAGGAGTGGGGAGAGAGAGAGTAGGGAGTGAGAGGAGATGGGGAGCTGAGAGAGAGTGGGAGTTGGAGGAGATATAGGGTGGGAGACAAAGGGACCGTGAGGAGAGACAGAGAGGAGTGAGAGAGGGAGAGAGGGTGGGAGGGAGAGACTTGAGAGAGAGATAGAGTGGGAGAGAGACAGAGTGAGAGAGAGGGAGTGGGAGTGGGAGAGAGAAAGAGGGAGAGAGAGAGAGATTAGGGTTTATGGTTTAAGGCTCAAAGTATTAAGGATTTAAGGGTATAGGGTTGAGGGATTAGGGTTTAAGTCATAGTGTCCAGGGTTGAGGGTTTAGGGTTAAGTGAGAGACCTAGATGGATAAGAAGGGATGGATGGCTAAGGGGAGAGAGAGAGAGAGAGAGAGAGAGAGAGAGAGGAAACCTTTAGAAAATCAATATTTTCATAATGCGAGCACATTTTGAAGAAGTTGAGATATAGCCATTTTGTATAGCAAGAAAAAATGTGAGTGCATTTTGGCTTCATCCGAAAATGGTAAAAAAGTTAGCAAACCCATGATCTAGGCCTACATGCTCTTTTATTCTCTTGGTTATGCACATGTTCCAACAAAAAGAAGCGTTTTGATGTTTTTGGGAAGTGCCATGCAAATTTTTCACATTCTACCACCTTTGCATGAACTTTCCACCACTTTTTTATGGTTTTCCAACTTAGGAAGGAGGAAATAACAAAATTTTCACATTGAATTTGATACATATCAATTCAAGTCTCAATTTTTGTAGTGTTACAACGTTAATTGTGATTGAATTGTAGGAATTTAATATTATACATTGGTTATTTGTACTGTTGTTAGTAATTCTATTCAAGAGTGATTCAGGAGGATCTATGAACCTTGAAAAATCAATTATCTCCAATGCTCGGGAAGGACACCATGGTGTAGAGCTCAGAATCCTAATTCCAATGCAATTTGAATGGGCTTAAAAGGAGTTTGTATTCCCAAATCACGACTAGTCAAAGTTGGGGTCAAATAGGAACCAGGAGCCCTCAGAATGCAAAAAAAATGATCATCTCAAAATTCAACAAAAATGGCATCAAGATGAAGAGTTCGACATCACGATCCCAATGACACTCATTTCATTGAAAATGGAGCTCGGATGGTGAAGATATGTCGGGAAAACTTCAAGGTTGACTAGATGGTATAGGTGATGACATCAGCATGGCAACTCAGCAGGTTTGTACTATATGAAAGATGAGTTGGACCAATTAGGAATGTGACATGTGTCATCCATACGATGAGGTTTCTTGGTCTACATGGCATCCAATATAGTCAGTGATGATGTGGCATCTCTATATGATGAGTTGTCTCTTCCAACTAATTAGATCGTGACACATGGTGCCATGTTGGCATGCCACATGGCCCCCTTCTAGCACTAGGTCTTCGATAGTCAGTTCAACTATTCATCAAAATATTATGAGGGGATTTGATCCCCTCACCCCTCATTCCCTATTTTCACACTTCACCAATGCACCAAAACTGGAGCCTTACCTATTATTATCTGGCGGTTAGTTTTGTTGAATAGCAATGTTGAATTGGTTTTTAAAAAATGGTCGGTTGGGGGTCAAACCTCCTACTTCCCTAGCGCTAAAAGACATTGCCGCTGCCAGCCCATTGTATGGTATTGAGAATAAATAGGGGAGCGCATGGTTTTGATAAAATTTTAAAATTAATTACCCCTAAATCTTAATATTTACCCCTTTTAAGATAAACAAACTTAATCCCTGATAACATAAGATTAAAAATAATTCATGAATAGCCTGAGCAATGTCAAACTAAGGGCTTAGAAAAAATATAAAAGATATTTAGGGGATTTTTAATGATTTTAATATGTAAAAAAGCAGGATTAGGAAAGATTTATACCTAATAAGGGACAATTTTTTAATCTTATGGTTTTAAACCATATTGGGAAAACTCTTAGTATAAAAAAGGGGAGTGTTAGGAGGCATTGATCATCCCATTCTTGGTGTCAATTCTCAAGAATCCAAGTGGGGAGAGAGATGAATTGGAGATAATGAGGAGGATTTTCTTAAAGAGGAGTAAGCCATACGATGCAGAAGATTATGAGAGAGTTGTGGAATTTTCTATTGCAGATTTTTATGTTGTAATTTTGCTTTGTTTGTAAGTCTTTGTAGGCCTTTGTAAGTCTTTTGGGAGGCGATGGAGTTTAGACTTTTGTTAAAAAATTTGTTGCAGGTTGAAAGCTCTTCTCAGAATTTGTACTAAAACATCTAGGCATTATTAATAGATTGGTCACTTAGTTCAGATAGACCCAAAGACATAGTCCACTCAGACGAACTTCATAATCAATCTTGTCTCCTCTTCTCTCTCTTTGTTCTGTGTTATAATTCTCTCTCTTTATTGTTCTTGTTGCTCCATTATTTAATGTCCTTATAGTTAAGCTTTACCCCATTAAGCTAAGGTAAGTTAGGGCATCCTTATGCATCTTGGCCCTCCATGACCTAGGGCCTTCCACATGGTGGTCCCCCTCTCTTACATTTTTGGTGAACCTGACATGAAACAATGTCTATTCATCCATTGGTGTTGAGACTTCTCTCGTATACTTCGTGACTATCAAGTTCCTGAGTGTTGTGAAGGTTTATGAGCATCACAACCCAATCCACAACTTTCAGGTATATTGTTAGGAGAAGTATACGACACCTTCTCATGGAAAGGATGAATGTCTCTACTGGTTTCACTACATGCCTTTTCTTTGGTCCCACTATTGGTCTAGATACACAGGAGCAGTTGTCAAGGAATGAGATGGGATTAGTTGATGAAACCAATCACGTTCCCCCTCCCCTTGCATCTCCTACACCATCATCGGTAGATGAGCATGAGGTTGTTTGAATTCCTGTAGAATATGTTTCCACCCTCGCTAATGGACTAGGTGACTTAGAAAATCACTAGGAAAGGAATCTAAAGATGGCTAGAGCCACTTGGGTTGTTAGTGAGTTAAAACATATGATGGATAAAGATTGAATAGGCATAGAGCTTTTGACTAGCCTCCTCAGTCTTTCTAAAGCATGTGCTCCTTCAAACAATCCTAGCTTTGTATAAGGATCCTCTTTCAAAGAGCATGAGCAATAGTTAGGAGTATCGATGCCTCCCACATCCGTTTACATGGCTGACGTAGTCCCCTCTATCAATATCACTTATGTCTCTGAACAACCCGAAACTATCAAAGTAAAAAGGGTTCCCTTGGGCTTTAGCTTCACACCCCTTGTCACCTCTAGTGGTGGAGGTTTTGGCAGGATGAGTGGTGGGGGCTTTGGTAGTGGTGGTGGATTTGGTAGTGGAGGTGGTGCTGGTGGAGGTGGTTCTGGTGGAGGTAATGGTGGTGGCTTCGGTAGAGGCTCTATCAGTGGTGGTGCCTTCGATAGTGGTTCTCACAGAGGTCACACTAATGGTGGTTCTAGAGCTAGCTTTGGTGGTGGCTCTAGAGGAGGTTCCTCTAGCCCTCTATCTTCTAGTGACCCCATTTTGAACACCCTTCTTTAGAATATGGGTAATATGCAGAGCCAATTAGCGAGTCTTTCCCAAGCCTTTGCCCATCCTATCTTCCAACCCTTCTTCTAACATAGCCCATTGTCAACTGCAATCTTAAACACTCCCTTCCCCTAAGGAATGGAGATCCCTAAATTTGAAAAGTAGAGCGGTAAAGGAGATCCACAGACACATGTGTCTTCCTTTAATTCCCTATGCACAAACTTCTTCCATCATGACACGTTGATGGCTAAACTATTTCCTTGATCTCTCAAGGATACAATGCTCAAGTGGTATTGTTCCTTTCCTGAAAATTTTTTCTTCTCATTTGACCAACTCATGAATCAATTCCTTAGACAATTTCAAGCAAACATCAGCCCAAAGATGACCTTTTCAGATCTTGTCCAATGTAAACAAGGAGATAACAAAAAAATCATTGATTTCATAGCGCACTATCAAGCACTCCTTTTACAAATCCCATATCAGCTGTCTAATTCTAACTTGTAGAAGGTATTCATAAAGAACTTACAAAGGACTTGGAAAGAGAAGTTCACCCTTATGAAATACCCTTCTTTCGTGCACTTGTGTGTAGCCTTGCGAGAGTACCAATAGACGATTATTCAGTTTGGGGGATCCTCTTCGTGCTCCCATTCTGAGGGAAATTCCATCATATTAATCTCTTGGAAAGGTAAGGCCATTACAATGTAGTTGTTGCTATTGATAACAATGGCCTCAAACATAACAGAAAGTTCAAAAAGTTATTGGAATCTTATTCTTCTATCTTGTAAAATTTGTTGAATGATAAGATCATAACTTTGACGAATCCTAAGCCTGTTAAGGAACCTTACCCTAATTGGTATGATGGGAGCACATATTGTTAGTACCATCAAGTTAATGGACATGATACCAAATGTTGCATGTGGCTGTACCATGAGATACAAGACTTCATCAAGCACGGTACCATTCGTCTCGATGGGAGAAAATAAAATGCTAAAAAATTAGTGGTGAAAGCTAATAGTGAATTGTAGATATACACAGACCCATTTCCATCTCACTCTGCTAACATGATTGTAGATCCCACTAATTATGTTACTCAACCCAGGGCCTATGTTAATATGGTCATGATATGACTTCTACTACTCTACTTGCACCTAGTTCGCCGAAGATTACATTCACATCACAATATTTTCCCTTAAACAATAAACCCTCGCCTCTCTATATTCCCGCTCACATCAATGGTAACATTGTGACAAGAGACTTGATAGACCCCGCAATCCATGTGAATGTTGTCATAGAAGAAACATTAGTGTTAAATTAGTTACAAAGGGAAGAATATGAAGAAACAAAATCAACCATCTGTACACATAATGGTATGTGTCTCAAACCTTGCGGCTCGATAACATTTTCCATCTTGGTTGGACCTAGGGTTGTTGACACAAGTTTTGATGTTATCTTGGAGTCAGATCTGTTTAGGATGAAGCTAGGTATAGTTTGTTAGCTTCCATGAATGGAATCGCCTCCATTATTCACAAGTGTTTAAAAATTTCCCATGAAGGTGTCATGCATGTAGTGCATGACACTAGATATCAACCATTCATGTCCCATGGTAGATATTCATTGGATCACTTTTGGCCCTCCCCAGTTGGTCTACTTCCTCTGAGAATAGACTTACTTTACAAGAATTATGTAAAGTATAAGATTGGGGGCCAAGGATAGTTTAATTTGACCCTTCCTATGATAAAACAATCGGTTTCCTCCTCTTCCCGAGAGGAGAAGGAGAATCAGGTACCGACTGCTCTCTCTTCCCAAAAGGGAGGGGAGAAGTCCACACTGGCTCCCTCTCCCTCACGTAAAGGTAAAGAGAAGGTTGCCCTCTCCCGGACTGCCTCATCATCTCCTCTTTCTTGGGAAGAGTATTGGATTAGTCAACCCAATGGCTATCCATTGAGTCTTATGATTCCTTCTTGGTGTAGGACCAAGCTCAGGATCACGGATCTCCCTAATGAATACCTCAGACCATGGTACTATTTATACAACAGAAAGAAAGGTTCCCGAAGGGAATTTGATCCACAACATCCTACCACTCCTGCCCCCAAGGCAGGGAATGGGAAGAGGCTCGCTACCGAGGCCCTTGAGCTGAATCTCCTTGCTAATTCTCAACCTATTCCTCCTACCCCTGTTTATGAATTTGTTCCTCCACCAGAAGCAGTTGTAGTGGATGTTCCCATGGTTGAGTAGGAGCCTTATGTTCCTTCACAGCCTCCGGCCTCCAACTCAAAGAGTCGTAGAAACTACCTTGCGTGCAAGTGCAAGCATCAGAGAAAGGCTCTCTTGGCTAAGAAAACTGCCTCGCAAAGGAAGGAGGAAGAAGTGACCACCCCTACTTCAGGGCCTCCTGTAGTGTCGCTCTCTTCCCTTCCTTTTGCTTCTCTTTAGTCTAGTCTTGCACTGATTCTGGCTTCTACTATGAGTGTGAATGCACCTAGCCCAAAAGGGATATAGGTGTTCATCGCTCCTTCAGTGGAGCCACCTTTGTTGATGTCCATTTCAGATATCCAGCCTTTCTTGAAACCCGTGGATATAATTAATACTTCAGTTGTATCTACTGCGGTTGTTTCCTCCTCTTCCTTCATGCCTCTAGCCTTGTCTATCAATAGCTCATCTCCTCTAATGAGACAAAATGTGGAGTGAGGTCCTTCTAGTAGCGAAGGTGATGCAGGAGCATCTAGTGGTGTAAGGGCAATCTTGCATCACCCAAAAATAGTTAAATTTCAAGTTTCTCAGTTTTTAGATGTTTTTACATTTTTGGATACCCTTTTCGTCATAATGAAATTACCAATTTATGGTTTTTATTTTCTATTAGTGGGTGGAAAGATATTGTAGTTTTAGTTTCCTAGATTTGCACTTAAAAATCTTTCGAGTTAGATTTGAGGTACTTAGAGTTCCCGGATCTGCCCCGAAACTTGCCAAAATCAGCATGGCTAATTTCAAGCACGTTCTTGACTTCGAGACCTTTCCAACGGTTCAAACAGTTCACGAATCAGAGTCCCGGATCAAAAGTTATGGCCCCGAGAAGTTGGCGCACTTTCTAGAAGATACAATTGCAAATGTTCTTTTGAAATTTGAACTTCAAGTTGTAATTTTCTGCGCCAAACCGCCTAAACTCAAATTTGAATGTTTTTTTGGCTCCAAACTAAAGAGGAGCTCTATTTATGGGTGGTTTCTATTTTTTAGGTAACTTTTTGGGGGACAAGCTCGCATATTGCGAAAGGGTTATTCTGTAGCTGTCTGTAACTTGCATGTGTTGTAGAACTTGGGGATTTGAGATCCTTTGCATGTAAGAAGCTCCATTTTCCACACAAAATTATTTCTCTTATTTGTGGGGTTATTTTTCTCAGGTTCCCAAAGGTCATGTCTCACTGGAGGATATAAGAGAGCAGCCCACCTTCTCTAAAAGGTGGTCCCACATTGACTTGTTTCGTCCTAGTAATAGAGCCAGTCTCGACTTCCCCTAAGTTCGTCACCACTCCCAAATCATTTGGTGAGCCTAGCAGTGAATCTGAGGTGTATCCTTCCCCATTCATTGACGTAAAACATGGCACTCTTATAAAGTGTATGTTTAACTCTCGCTTCTGATGAAGTCTCTGTCTTGCTGCTGATTCTTCGCTAAGTTTGTTGATCTAGCTCATTGAAAGAGCTCAAGATATATCTTGTGCCTCTTCCTTGGCCCTTGTTGTGAGATGGTTAGATGCTCCTCCTCTTAACATCCCCCCACTACAGGGTCATCCTCCTTCCCCCTACAATGACCTAGAGTGGGAATCAGATGACGTCTTGGTCGACCAATGTTAGGAGGAGACCTCTTCTTGATCTTGTGTGTGTGTGTTTTGTGATGTGTTGCCCTATGATCGTGATATGTGTGTCTAAATGATCCTCCTCACCCTTCTTGGTGCTTGGATATAGGTGTGGTTTTTCGTGTCATAAACCTTCTTCTATTTGTATCATCATTCTTCCATGTTTGTGCTTGATTTTCAATAAATTGGGGATGATGCAAAGTGTTGGGGGCATTTAGGATTCCCTTCCATGTTGACCCAATTTTTAATTTTACTTTGTTTTATGTGCATTCTTCCTAACCTAGTTGGGGATTGATGATCTTTCACCTTGCACCATGGTTAAAATTTTATTTATGTGAGCTTGGAAAGATCTGACCCCACTAAACCAGATTCCCCCTTTTCCCTTTGTTTGTGTTTTTCTCTCTTTTGATTTATCTTTATCTTTCTCTCTTCTTTTCTTTAGTTGTCCCTCTCATGTGTGACAACGATTTTATTCAACATTTCAATTTTCAAAAAATGCATTCATCACCAATGAATCATTTCTCGAAAAATCCTTACAAACACTCATTTTCAAAAAATAGCATTCAGAATTAGGGATCCTTTTGAAATAACTTAAGAATTGTTACCCCCAAGGTGGAACAGCTATAACCTTCCCCTCACGTGGGGGAATTTCTCTTCCTTTATAAGGAGATCCCTTGATGATGGATCACTCTAAGAAAGAAAACATCTACTTTTGAACTGTGTCCCTAGAGTGGACCCCCTTCTTCACAGTGGGTTCCCGAGGGACACCCTTTGAAAGATCTTATTTTGAGTGAAATCATTCATGTCTAGCTTGCGAGAAGCCTGAATAGACCCCACTTTTCAAATGGTACATTCCTTGAGTGGACACCTCTTCTTTTGAAGGGTTCTTGAAGAACCCCTTTGAAAGTCTTCCCAATTATCGATAGTCTACGCAACTATCGCCTTACTTTCCTAATTGGCTACTTCGTGACTCTGCGGAGTCCACTTTCTTAGGTTTACTCCATGTGAGAGATCTTGGGGGATACCTCCTTGCAGGCCTGAGATCCCATAGGGTGCTTCCTTTTTATTTCCTCCATGCTAGAGTTCTTGGGGGACACCTTCCTTGTAGGTCTGCAAGCCTATAAGGCGCTTGCTTCACATGGATTCCTTCATGCAAGAGATCTTGGGGGTTGCCTCCTTGTAGGTCCATAGACCTATAAGACACTTTCATTCTTCAACTTCATAGTTCCAAGAAGCTATGAAGTCCCTTGCTTTCCCTGCACCTTCAGGTTCGCCAGATCATGGTCTACTTCCTATGGCTGAACTTGTAGAGGCGTTACACTTCTCATTGGGAATAAACTTATAACGCCCTCTTCAGCCGACCAACATGAATATGGTTGTTTTCTTGACCCTTTCCTTCAATTCACTCCTTCATCAAAAAATTCATCTTCACAACTTCAAGCATTCAATTTCACACTCTTACACTCACTCTCAAGCATTCTAGCAGCACTTTTGCACCTCATTGCAGCAAATACATCACTCCATTACTTCGATAGAGCAATTTGGGGATAACACCTTTGTAGAAGAGGCTCGAATACTCTCATTTTCTCCCCCAAGAAGCCTTGAGTGCTCTTGGTGGAGGTGGTAAGCTTCCCTTTCCTCTCCTCTATCACTTGGTTGAGTAAGTACACTTACTATTTTGTAGTGCTTTAGTGTTCTTTACTATATTGTTTTCATTATCTCACTTTCTTGGTTGTCTGATACATTTCCCATGCTATATAGGATACATTTCCCTAATCAGGTTTACATACCTTAATGATCAAACACAAGCTTCCCACACACTCTAGGATACAATCCAAGATCATACCACAACTTTGTCAAGACAACTACTTTTTTGACCCAAGATTTAAGGTTTTTTTTTAATACCAACAAAAGCATTGGTAAGAGCATGATTAAGGTACAAACCCTAGGCCTTCGTAGAAACATAAACAATAACTATAGCGGATTAGTGAGGTTGCAATACCAGAAAGATTGAGACATTGTAGCTAATAACAAAATCTTGCAATCTAAAGATTGTAGCCAATAACAAGCACACTATGTTTAGTGACATTTGTAAATGCAATCTA